>OV050030.1:20859828-20967328 GCA_920105625.2 Clusia tigrina
TATTTAAATGCAAACCTAGTTTCCTGGTACAAAAAAGTAAAAAAGTCACAAATAGAAAGAAAAGGAAATAGAAAAGTGTTTTTAACTAATTAACGTAGACGTTAAAAAGTTACTATAAAGGTACTACAGTGCATATAAAAAAGAGTATTACATATAAAAAATGAGGCACTTTCGCTTGAATTTGTGTCAAAACTTAAATCGATATTTAAATACCTTGTGGCAAAGCAGAACTATTAAAAACCATTTTCACTATTTGTCTACTGGCAGTTACATAAGTTACACTCTGAGGGACTTTAGTGACGGACAAGTAACGAGTGTGTTGGTTCGGACAAAATAATAATTAATAATACATAAATAAATCCGTATTAATTATTAAGCTGTTTTGTTCTTTTTATAGCGACCATTCGTTCATATAAAGCAGAGTGCACTTAGCCATTTAGTGCGACTATCTAGGTCAGTTATTGAATTTTTAATAATTCCAACAACTACAACTCAGCAGAAGCACGAACGACCGAAATGTAAGTGCACTCATTTCGATGAGTGTCAAAATTGCTTCTTATGTGACACAAACGTTTCGTACAAAGGCAAAAGTGCACCATTTTGCTTGGAATCAGGAAAGCCGAAGTCTGAAAATATGTTGTATTGCACTAACTTCCAATTTCCGCTCTGACATAAAAAAAAATTGATGTTGCAACGACCAAAAAACACAAATCCCAAAAGCCCAGTTCTGGAAAGCTTTTCCAAGACTCATTTTTACATGCATACATACATACGTACATACATACGTGTGTACATATCAAGGAACGCACTCAGCTAAAATCAATTTCTGCACTTTTACATGTTGCCGTGCCATTTGCATTCAATTTGTTATACCGAAAAAAAAAAATTCAAGAAAAAATAAATAAAATCATTGCAATTCAATTCAATTGGATTTGAGTCTTTGTGTCCTCTTTCCAACTAACCACCCCGACACACTCATTTATCTGTATAATTAGGTCGCCTTATAGCGTCATCAATACTCGGCATATCCCCATTCGAATCGCTCGCCGTGTGGTTGGTTGCTCTTTCGATTCTTGGCCATACTCGTTCTCTTCTTCTCTATCTCACACACGCTGCGCGCGGTTCGAGTTTGCGCTAACATTTTGGCTCTCTTGCTTGTGCAATTGGATTATTATTACATGAGCATTATTTCAGTTATAAATTATGTAGAATTTTTTTCTTTTTTTAATTTATAGCTGAAATCTGCCAAAACACGCTTCAGTGTAAAGCAAAAATAGTTTTGAGTATGAGAGAGGAGCAAATGTTAGCAAATGTTTTAGCTGAAAAACGGAAATTTCTTTGTTGTTTGTTTCATTAAATATTGAACAACGCGCACGGTGAGAGTGCATTGCCACAAATAATTCAAATTATTATTATATTGCACCAAAAAATATGTACAAGTGAATATTTCCAATTATTAATAGTTTAATAATTGTAATTAATGAATTTTTTTTAAAAATATTTTAGTTAATATGCCTGTTTAACAACAACAATAATAAAAGGCAACAACAAATTGAAAGAGTTGTGGTAATTTCAATTGAAACATTTCTTGTCGCACTTCGGTATTCAAAAATAAATTACAAATAAAATTGAAGAAGCAATAGAAAACACTCGTTTGTGGTCGCTGTGGTAATAATTGGAAAATGTCGCCACTGATTGAAAGGATTTTACTGTTGTTAGGCGTTCTATGCTGTTTGCAAGGTAAGAAACCATAAATCCTACTGCATATTCACACTCTCATTCACACACTCGCGCAACACACACACGCGACACACACACTTACACAACACACACACACACGGAACACACACATCCGCTCACCGACTTTAAAACGCTTGCAACTGAATGAGCTCAATGAAAATTGTGGTATGATATGTTGTGGTATAGTGGGAGAGGGGGTGGTGGGTGTATTCACCTGCTATTCATTCATTATTTGTACAGTCCGTGGATTTAGTCATGCTTACCTACCCCTTCGGTTTGTCTGTATTTGTTGTAATGTTAAGGTTTAAAAAGAGATGAATTAAACAATTATCAGGCTGCCTCATATAGACACATGTATATATATGTACGTATACATATGTAACATTATTATATAAATCGATTTAATTGGCCGTAAAACTTCATCAAATACCATATGTATACATACATATGTAAAATAAAAATTATAAGGTGGACGCAGTATTTAGAATCTTAGTCAGTATATTTTTTCCTGCAGTGCACCATGGTAGAATTATTACTAGGTAAACTACTGTGAATTTAGCTATAAGCAATCGACTGGGAAACCAACAATTAAACGCAGAGATACTATTCTTACTGCAGTTCAATATTTGGCTTATTTTTATTGTACTAATATTTGAATCCTAATAAGACTTGTAACACAACAATATCTCCAGAGTAGGATATAAATTTAGTAAATCTTATCTTCGATATACATATTTCTATCGTGGGCTATAGCAAAATTAGTACTAGGAAAAGCTTGTAAGAGAAATGTGCGCTTCAAACGTCAGTTATTCAGGAAATGTGTACAAGACAGTTTCAAACGTCAGTTATGCAGGAAATGAGTGCAATAAGGTTTGCTTCAAACGTCAGTAATTATTTCCAGCTTTTTCCTATTAGATAATCATGTTAATGGCCGCCCTCTGTGGTCTAGTGTTAAGCATGCTAGACTCACACACCGAGGGTCACAGGTTCAAATCCTGCCACGGGCTTGGCCTCCAAAATGCTTCCTTCTATAAAATCTTTTTCTCTTCGAGTCGAAAGCCTCTATAGCTAGTACAAATTCCCCCAAAACCTTGCACTCATAATTAATTTTGGCGTAAGAGATAATAATAATATAATAATAATAATAATAATAATAATCATGTTCTCTGTATTTGTTGTAATTTATACACATCCCACAGTAAAAACAGCGCCTTCGCAAGCCTTCACCAGGCAATTCAGTTATACACATACCATGGAAAAAATTAAAAAAAATCTAAGCGGCGCTATCGAAGGTGCTTACCAGGCAATTAATTTGCCTAGCTTTAAGCTTTTACCTGGTAATAAATTTGTTATTCAGTGCATTACACATTTACTCGTTCTTTGAAGATTCTAAGCATAGGGTTCTAGGTTCTTCTAAGCATAGGGATTCTAAGCATAGGGAGAGGCAGCATTTGGACAAAGGCAATGCTGCTTGTTAGTTCTCATAGAACGTCAAGGTGTCCTCTGTCACTTGATAGGAGAGACTGTAGACTTCTGGTAGAATTGATGACAGGTCATTTTTCAAGGGCTAAGCAATGGCAAAAGATAGGCATTACAGACAGTGTACTTTGCCAGGCCTGTGAAGAGGAAGCCGTCTCTGACCCCTTTCTGTGCTTATGCCCCGCTTTTGCCAGAATCAAGTTCGAGGTATTTGGCACTGACATCCTAAGTAGTGCAAACTTTGGATGCTTGGAGACCCAGGATGTACTACGGTTTGTTCACAAATTTGGCAAATTCAAAGAAAATTAAAATAGAAGGCAAATATAATACAATGGATGTCTTGTGGTCTGACTGCTATATTCGACTAGTTGCTTCGCAAAAAAAAAAATAATAATAATTCTGTTCCAGAAGCTAGTTGAAAAATAAAATGACTTATTATTCTAAAGACAAATGATAAAGAAATGCTTCTCAACCTTTTCATATTGAAAAGGAAACAACGTGCATTATAGGAAGGCATAGAATAGAGAATTTGTATGGACCGACGTTCCCTGTTACCGGGCGTTATATGAAATCATCTGCGCACCCATGTATGGGTTAATATTTTTCTGAGGCCAATTTCAAGTGCTGACTGATCTTAGTTTCTCTAGAATCATCTTTTTCCCCACTCTTTAGGTTAACATTCTTTTGAGCCAAACTTTAGGGACTGTTAGGTTCTTATAGAACCATATTTGTCCCACTCTATAGGTTAATATTCTTCTAAATCAAATTTTAAGGACTGACAATGTTAGTTAGGATCCTATATAATCACCTTTTTTCGACTGTGTAGGTTAATATTCTTTTAATGCTAACAAAATATAAAACACAAAATGAAATTCTAACAGGATAAGGAAATTTCCAAATGAATGTCGGTAAAATTCCAGGTCCATTTTAGCGTAAAAATTGCTGGAAAACTCTTTGTTAATATCCATTACGAAATGTTGCCAACTAATTAAACCCTTAATGAGGTTTCATTGAAGGTGTTAACTTATATTGGAATTTTTTTATATGGTGATGCAACTTTGGGGAGTGCCACAAATTGATTTTCAGTTATGCAAAAATTCAACGATTACGTGCATAACAAGTGCTTCAGTCTTTAATGTTGAATTGTGGAGGGATGAACGGAAAAGGCAAATTAGTGAGGCAAGTAGTGAAGGAGTACACCACCATAGAAATTAGTTTCAGTATCCTTTGAACTGAGGAGCTCAAATATATCACGAATAAATTACTAAATCACGAATAATTACTGTTCATTTCGTGAGAAAATTTCTTTGGGATTGTAAGATTTGTGTACAATTATGATAAATATATGATATGATATAATAATTTCTAGCGAAATATTGGAACAAACACTTTTATAAATATAGCATATTATTAAGATTATTTCTCTCGAATGTATTGACAGAGAAGTGCACACGGTAGATGCAAATGTGTGGTTATGCCAGCATAATAATTGTCAGAAGGATAATTATTGAAACATTTTGGCAGATCTTACAGCTATTTCGGACACGCTACTTGTCCTCATCAGATATCTTTCAATGAAAGGCAATATTTCCCTAAGTAGTTATTATATCTCAGAAATCAACATCACACCAACTATGAACCCTCTCAGGAATCGAACCTGGACCTTTAGTTATTGGACTCTGTCCATCCAGACTACTACGCTAACTGCAAGTGGTGAATTCATTGATCAAAGTGTCCATATACTGTCTCAGTCCACCGTACTCTAAACTACTGTGTCTCATTATGCCTCATTTGTTTCGTTAAGTGCCTCATTTGTTTCGTTAAGTTGCTCTGTCTTTTTTTATTACATTTGAGTGGTGTCATAGTACATTACTTTTTTAGTGGACATGCTAATTAAGCCTGATGAACACTAACATTTAATATATTATAATATAAATAATAATATATTATAAAATATTGTCAATGCCAAATTATATCAATAGTTGCTTCTTCAAATCTTTGAAAGAAATCATGTTAGGAATTGCAATCTAAACTAATCTCGGAATGGAATAAAAATAAACTAGAATGGAATTTGGGAAATTACCCAATCCTTTACAATTCCTTTACATATTCTAGTATAAAGTGCAATCCAGGCGTAGAAACACTCATTTAAAATGCCTTTTTACACGCGCCTCAGAATGGGCGTAGGCAAAGAGTCGTGTGTAAAGATGCAGTGACATAGAACAGAAACGGCAACAGAAACGGCAACAGAAACAGAATCCAACACATTTGCAACAAAATCTATAAAATTTTACAAAAAGAAGCAACTCAACGTGTGTTGCAAAATATTGATAATGGATCATTAAAAGTATGTAGGAACTTAGAGTAGAGAGTATAAAATGCAGCCTTTTAAAAAACTCGTTCTAACTTCTTAATTCCCTACCTCTCTCCATGCTGCGGTGCGTGTAAACGGGCACAGAGAAAGTTGCGCAACACCAACAGTGATACATGTTGCATTAGTGGCGCAGCTTAGCAACATGCTTCTTTGTGGCTGGACGAGTGTGATGACAGTCCGTGTCAACTTTTCATAGAACTAATCAATTCGATTACTCATCAGAAAGTTTGATGTAATTGTCAATCGGTTGATTTCCCCCAAGGGATATTTCAGTGACGCATATGAGAGGAAAACTGTGTGTACAGTAAATGTTCATCTTCTTTCCACCAGTTGACCTGCTCTGCATATCATTATGATACTTATATTTTAATACATTCACATAATTATGCAAATTATGTCATAAAAGCATCAAGAAGAATTTAAAATACAAACATTTGAATTTGAACATCATTTGCAGTTCCTTCTGTGTGAATGCAGCATCGTTTAGTATAATTCAGAAGTATTTGCATATAATTTTTGAGTATTAGTCCCTGGAGCCTTTTCAATGGTGGTCATTGCATTAGAAATATTTTAACTTCTTTGGGAATATGGTAACCTTAAATTCTGTCATATTATGAGCTCGTATAAGGAAACCTATTATCTGATTATATCTATTTTCTTTTCTCAAGTTATATACACATAAATATAAAATATGGGAGTACTTCTATACGAAACTGTTAACAGGTACGTCCACAGTTTAGGTCCAAATGTAGTTATGCCACCATAAAAATGGTCAGAAGGAGCATTATTGAAAACATTTTGGCAGATCTTTTAGCTATTTCGGACACGCCACTTGTCCTCATCAGAGATTTTTCAATCAAAAGCAATTTTTTCCCCCAAGTGGATATTATATCTCAGAAAGCAACAGAACAGCAACTATGAACCCTCCGAAGAATCGAGCCTGGACCTTCAGTTATTGTACTCTGTCCATCCAGACAACTACTCTAACTGCAGGTGCACTGTTCTCCACGGGAACATGGAACTTTCCAACTGGGTTTGAAGCAGTCCTGATAACGTAGGTGCTTCTGTGTGACCTCATGCATTTGATAGTAATTTTTCCATCGTTGAATCGTTGAATCACTATCACTGCACGTCGATTATTGTCGTATATTTTATTTTAACAAAATGCTATCGGGGTCAAATCAAATTCTACGTGATCAAATAACTTATCACTTAATACGACAATGACATGAACCACACTTAATGCTAAAAACAGCAATTAATACTACAAAATTTAAAATTGAGAGATTAGTTTTAAGATTTAGTACACAAATTTATGATTTCAAAAGGTAGCTCAAGTTATATATAAATGCAAATATCTTTAAAAGACTGGCAAGTAATGCCTTCGTGTAGATTCACTGATTGGAATTTGTAAAGTGATCATTTTATCATTAGCAGTTTGCATAGTGCAGAAGTTTATTATATCTCTGGACTTAGAATACTTTGTACAGAACAGATTTAAAAATCGAAACTGATACCTTCTTATATCTGTGTTCCTTTGAAACTAACTGACATTGATATTCCTGGACGGAAAACGGCATTTGGGTAGTTTATAAATATATAAATATTATTATGAAAAAAAGACTCTCACTGGTTTATTTTACGTAATACCATAATATATCCTGCCCCGGGATTGGTCTGAAAGATGCTTTTTCTGAATCGTTTTCTCATCGAGTCGAAGGCCTTACTGACTAGTACTCATTTTCCCAACAAAGTTGTTTTAATTGAACAGCTTTTCACTTAAAAAGTAATTGTCATTGCTCTCTTTACGATAACAATTTCACTTTACTTACGAGGGGTACTATTTATATTTCGGGAACTGGCAACACTAATGTCAATAGCTAAAATCTGGCAACACCATAATAAGGTTTGACATTTTTTAGCATAAACGTACTCACAATGTTTTGATGTGCAAGTGGTGTTTTGTTTACAGTGAGTTAAGAACATCAATTTGTCCAAAAAAAGGAAATTTCAAGAGAAGGTTTTCGTTCGATTATTTTTCACAACTTTCGACGTGGATTATCTCAACAAGAATGTGTCGATGAACTCGGTTCTTTGTATGGCGATAAAGCAGCATCAAAAACCACAGTATATCGCTGGTATAGTGAACTCAATCGTGGTCGTAGTTCGGTCGCCGACGAACTCCGTGAACGGACGACCAAAATCGGTTGTTGTGCCACAAAACATCGATGCATTGCGTGAACTGATAATGCAAGATCGCCATGTGACATATCGTGCGATAGAGGACACCTTGGGCATTACTTCCACTTCCACACATTCAATATTGCATGAACATTTGGCTGTAAAAAAGATTTGTTCGCGTTGGATCCCACTTAATTTGACAATCGCTCAAAAAAGGCTCGTGTCAATTGGTGTAAGGAAATGATTAAAAAGTTCGACCGTGGTGCTTTAAAAAACGTGTATAAAATCGTGACAGGTGACGAATCATGGCTATATGCGTATGAGCCGGAAACAAAACAACAATCGACCGTGTGGGTATGCCAAGGCGAGCTAAATCCAACAAAAGTTGTTCGTGGAAGAAGCACAGCGAAGTAAATGGTCGCCTGTTTCTTCGGCCGAATAGGTCGTGTGGTCACTGTTCCGCTTGAGCAACGTAGGACGGTAAATTCTGAGTGATACACGACCATTTGTTTGCCGGAAGTCATCGGAGAAATTCATAAAACCAACCGCCAAAGACGAATCAGTCTCCATCATGACAATGCGAGCTCTCACACATGAATTTTTGAGCAGTCAAAGCATCGAATTGATGACTCATCCACCGTACAGTCCTGATTTGGCACCCAATGACTTCTTCTTGTTCCCGAATATCAAAGGTAAACTGCGTGGTCAACGATTTTCGAGCGTCGAAGAAGTAGTTGAAGCGTTCAAAAACCATGTTTTGGAGGTATCTCCAGAGGAATGGAAAAACTGCTATGACAAATGGTTTCAACGAATGCAAAAGTGTATTGATCATGAAGGGGAATATTTTGAAAAACAATAAAACCATTTTCATTTCAAAATGTTTGTTATTATTTGCTATTCTCGAAATATAAATAGTACCCCTCGTATAAATCACTCTTACCTCAACTGGTTGCAAGTCACAACCGTACTCAACTATGAATCCTCATGCTTTCCTCTTAATGCAAATCACTGTCGAGAACATTGGCCTCTTTTTATTTGTAAATCACTCTTATATGAACCGATTTCAAGTCACAATAGTACTAACTGTGTATTTCCTTGCTCTTTTATAAAAAATGTCCTTGCAAGAACGTTCATTCGATCTATTAGTTCCATTCGGTCCATTAGTGTGAAAGAGGCAAAATCATCTTTGACTAAAGGCATGACGGAAAGACGTGATTAGATGAGGCTATTAATGACTCATCATATCATCAGTGAGAGGAGAGGAAACCGTTAAGAACTGCCATAAATCTATAGACGGGATAGCTAAGCAGTCTCGTCTGCATCTGAGCTGGGTTCTCGGCCACAGGGATATTTTGGGGATGAACTCCCGCTAGAGGGCACTATAATAACGACTCAGCCAGCTAGGTCAAACTCTGGTATTCCCATTGCTACATGTTAGTTACTAATTAATACAATATACTTAGACGCAGCGGGCAGGTGAATGCGTAGGATACAAAATAGCTAGACTAACCTGGCCTGAAATAAACGTTAAGCGCTTAAAAGATCTAATATCTCTAAGAGACATTTGCGGCAATAAGTGTCCCCCGCGTACTTATGGTAGGAGGCTGGGAATTGCCTCGAATGACTCGCAGGAGTTGCATGGATGCGGAGGAGCAAGAGTGCATCGAGCACTTGATCAGCACATGTCCAACCATGTCCAAAAAGAAAAACATTTTCCTAGGTGACTACATTCTGGACTCCCTTATAAGACATTTCACAAGAAAAAGTAATCTTATCAACAATGGCTTCATAAAAAGCTCCAAATGGCTGAACTTTTGGAAGGGAATGGGACTTGTGTCTCAGGCGGTATCACAAGGGGCAAATCATAGCCTAGGTGTGCCTTTTTGGCGGCTGCTTAACCCACCACCTATATAGGAGAGAAAGGACAACAGAAAAGAAACTTAAACGTCAAACGGCAAAGCAGCGAAATAAAGCAGACGGCCGTTGGACATGAATCCACTCAAAATCGTGTTGAATCCACTCAGAATCGTGGTGAATCCACTCAAAATCTGTGTTCTCTGCTACACATGGCAGGGCCTGTTTCATCTATTTTCCACGTACCGTTAATTCATGAATACTGCAATGCCTTTGTCATCATAACTTCATTTTGTATATTTAACAATTTTAAATTATTTTATTAACTAAATTATTATGTTTCAATTCTTCGAGTTCAAGCTCAAACCAAGCAGAGACAGAAAGTTCTTTGTTGTTCTTTTACAAATTGTACTATTTTATACTGTATTCTTTATTCATTTTTCATCATAACATGATTTTGTATATTTAAAAACTTAAAATTTTTTTATTAAATAGTTGATATGTTCCTCGAATTCACGGGTCAGATTTTTAATAACTTTTTTTATTGATTTTAGTAACTACGGCCCTAATCTGCTACGATTGCAATAGTGAATACGATCCACGTTGCGGTGATCCCTTCGAGCCCTACTCAATAGGGGAAGTGAATTGCAGTAAACAAGAGCCTCTGGAGCATCTCAAGGATAAGTATAAACCCACGCTGTGCCGCAAGACAACACAGAAGAGTAAGTACCCGTATCGCTGATATTTAAACCAGAACCTGAACCAATTTCTTGATTAATAAAACTATGTTTTAAATGAATTTCTTTATACTTTCTCACTTTCAAGTCTATGGTAAAGTGCGTATCGTACGAGGCTGCGGCTACATACCCGACGAGCGCACAGACGATCGTGAGTGCATGAAGCGTTTGGGCACCCACGATGTGCAGGCCATCTACTGCGCATGCACAGCCGATCTGTGCAACCATGCTGCATCCACACTGCTTAACAACAAAAACGTCGTCACCAACGCTTTGCCGTACACATTAGCAACACTATTCGTATTGATTTCGTGTAATTGGAATAGTTTAAATATAAATTTTATGCAAAATTCATAAATATATTGCAAATAGCGATAAAACCGTGCGCGTCGTTGTTGGAGTAGTGAGAAGAAAGCAAGCAAAAAACCAAAAGAGAATACGAAGAAAAAACCAAAAATAAACAATGTAGAAAACGACCTATAACGGACATATTTGTGAAGTGAAAGATACTCGTACTTAAAGATAAAATTGCAATCGTATGTGTTCGAATATATAAAAAGAATTAAAAGGAAACCAAAGAACAGAAATAGGATATAGTTATGTATGTATGTGTTAGAGTCCTTCTCTAACGGGTATTTCGTCGTGTGTATTTTAAATTTTGAATTTTGTAATTGGACGGACACTTTTAATTAGCATTTTGTATTTTGTAAAATGCCAAGTCAAATCAATCAAATGAGTGGAAACAGTCGAGAAGAGCTTCACTCATTTTGTAAAATGCCCAAGTCAAATCAATCAAATGAGTGGAAACAGTCGAGAAGAGCTTCACTCATTTTGTAAAATGCCCAAGTCAAATCAATCAAATGAGTGGAAAAACTTCAAATGAACATCACTCATTTTGTAAAATGCCCAAGTCAAATGAATCAAATGAGTGGAAACAATTGAGAAGAGCTTCACTCATTTTGTAAAATGCCCAAGTCAAATCAATCAAATGAGTGGAAACACTTCAAATGAGCATCATTCATTTTGTTAAATGCCCAAGTCAAATGAATCAAATGAGTGGTCAAATTATAGATGAGCTTCACTTATTCACAGTAATGATTTTTGACTTATGCTAAATATATAAAAAAAAAAATATGGTAAAACAGTTCAACTTCCATATACATACACACATACATATGCATGCGTGTGTGTAGTCGGCACGAAACGCATTGTTGAACACTTGAATTGTTTATGAATAGTTTGAAACTCTGCCAATATTCATTAGCTGCCATTTAACTTCCAAGAATTGACATGATTAGTTCTAATGAAAAATCAAATCGTATCGGGGGGTACACATCCTTTAGAACAATTGTAAACAAATTAACACAAAATAATATTATACGTAAATTTATTAGGCTATTGGTGAAACAACAATATGATTTAAAGTCTGGCAGATGGTCATGCTACATAATATTATAGCAATTTTCAACTTCAGTACATGTTTAGTCTCTTCTACCGGTTGTATCACACGACGGAATTACACAGTAACCGATTAACCGGTAACCCCGCATATAACAACAAACATAAAACAACCAAACCAAATTCACTGTCTGTGTCATTTTAATATAACACCAATAACAACAACATTTGCAAAAATAGATCTCTAATTTCCATAAAATTAAAGCATATAGAACGATTTACATTTTTCAAAAAACATTAACATAAACATACACAAAAAACTCTCCAACAAAAAAACAAAAACAAGCAAAAAAAATTTAACAAAAAATATATTTAATAGAAAAAAAAACCAAACCTAGGATATATAAAAAATATATAGCTAACTGCAATACAAATACATACATACTCTCTCATGCATACAGTCATAAAAATTAAAAAAAAATAAAAACAAAAATTAAAAAAATTAATAAAAATAACAAAACAAAAAAGTATACAAAAATATACCAAAACTCATTCATATAAAACATAAAAGTTAAAAGTATTCTTTTGTCCACTAAATGAAATTGCTTTTGGCATAAATTATTCAACGAAGATTGAAAGATTTCTTCCCCACAGCAATGAAGCTACAATGAAACACATAACGAATAATTACATATTAATTTTTAGTCCTTGTTTGGCCAAACTGTATTTCATAAGTAAATTTAGTTGTGTACATTTTAATGATTTGATTGCATATTTAACATATTTTAACAATTATTAGTACAATATTAATAAGCATTTCCTTTGCAAGTATTTTCTTTATTATATATTAAAGGCTTTTTATGTTAAGTTCACAAAAAACTATCCAGAAATATGCATTCCCAACGAACAAACAATTTTTGCTTCTATTTATAGAATCTATTTACTCTATTTTTATTTACATATCATTTTAATTTACTTTCATACGTTAATTATTCCTCGAATCTGTGGTACAACCACAGCTAGATCCTTATCAATGAAGCCGTAAATGTCAGAAATTTTTAAACACATATATCGTTACAATAAAGGCTTAAGCCAACGATTATTTTATAAGATATTCTAACAAGATCCATTCGAAATATAAGGCAAGAAAGATACTTCGACGATTATATGGCTAAATAATGTTTCACTGTAAACTCGATGGCAGCAGTGCACTGTCTGAATTGAGTGAGTGTAAATCGAGTAGTCGTCAGTCACATCGTCCGCATACGAACAATGCCTACTCCAATCAAAGTTGGTTGTGGTTGGCAACACTAACTTGCACTGCAGTTCCGACAGATAAGAGATGCGCATTTTTCTTTCTCCCTGCTAGGTTCACATAATAATTTGCTATGGCTGGGCTCAGGAAGCACTAAGAAGGTGGCGCCGCAAACCTATAATAAGTGTACAACAACAACAATTTCATTAAATTTATTATTATTAATATTGCATGATAATTAAAATTATAATGTAATAAAAAAGGAGCACGCTATCAATTAGGTGAACAAAGCTGAACGCTAAAAAAAACCTAAAAAAGTCACCGACCGTAATAAGAGCAAGAAGAAGAGTGATTTTCTCTTACGACCATCTAATCAGTGCGTCCTGGCTAAGCTAATAAAATCAAATACGATATATTATACGATATTTGAATAAAATGGTATGAGTACATTTTTTGGCATATTCTCTCAGTGCAATGTTCGGCATAAAGGCGCAGTTCTTTATGTTCTCGGTTTTCAACACAAGCTGCAAATTTTGGGTATAATTTGCTGCTCATTGCGTCTGAGGCTCATTGTTGGAAGCTAACCTTGCTTGGATTTAGGAATTAATTGACAAAATTAGTGATATTGACAAACATTTCAATCAAAAGAATTTAGTAAGGTATACAGCTAAATAATTTCATTTGTCAAGGAGGACGGAGTAAATTTTCTCATGAATATTTAAGTTATGTTTCTATACGAATTTAAATTAAAAATAATTTCATATGTACCAGTTTCAATTCTATAAAACGTTTATTTAGTCATGCATACAATTCTACTTTTATGCACTTATTTAACATTTAATCGACTTGAATTTATATGAATTTATTACTAATTAAATATTTTCTTTGCAAGAGGCAAACATTTTAAGATACATTCATATACACAAAAGAAAGTTATGTTTTGAGAATTTGTTTATAATTGTTAAAAGAGAAACTATATTAGTTTAAAACATGAAGTGCTTTAATTTCAAAAATAAAATATGTTAAAGGAAAAAAAATTATTTGCTTATAAATAAAGAGTTGCAAAAACACCATTTAAAAAAACTCTAAACTGAAAAATTAATAAAAAACGAAATAAAAAAAAATTAATAAAATTTAACAATCTGCATTAAGAAGAAAGCTTAGACACCTCACTAAAAGTCCACACCTCAATTGAGGCAAAATTACCTACCTACCTATCTATACACACACTCTCACACACACACACACACACATACTTACACATAATAAGCTACATATTTTCACCTTACACACATACACCTGCATGAAAGTAAATTTAATACACCTCGTATGCAAAAACAAATATGATACATAAGAGAATTCGTAAAAATTATATAATTAATAAATTTAGTTAAAAACTAAAGAATAATATATGTAATAAATTCTGAAATTTATGTAGATATACTATCTAATTTTAATAATAATAAATAAAAAATTAATAATAAATAAATAAAAAAAAGAACAACAACACTAGCCGACGACAACAAACAAAAGAAAGAAAGAACAAAAAACCAGCATAAAATAAAAATCAATTGAATATTTAAATAGAAAATATTTACTAACATTTAATAAAAGAAAAAAAGAAAAAAGAGAAGAAAAAACCAAAAGAACAAAATTGAAAACTAAAAATAAAACTTTAAAAAATCTTATATTTAGATAAAACTAATAAAATTTATTTAAAATTTAATAACGTTACGTTTGAGAGAAGATAATAAATTTATATGCAATATATAAACAAAACAAAAAACAACAACAACCAAATCAATGTTTACAAATGATAACAAAAAGTCACTAGCAACATGTTGCCAAGCCACAAAGCAACATACTCGTGTGCAAAAGCTGCCAGCTTCCAAGTAAGAAACATCCTCTCTAAGCTGTCTGTTGCTCCACCCTCATGAACCGCCATAAGCTCATAAGCGCCGCCTATTATATTCAAACACTTTCAACAACGTAATCAACAAATTGACACAATTATTTGTTCTTTCCGTTAAAACATGTTTTTGTTTCCATTCCAAAATCATCATTCTGTATACATCGATCATATCATAAGCTTTGCTTTAAGATGAAATTCTAAAATTTCTTGTTTAAAGGAAATCCAAAAACAAAAAACCAACTAACAAACAAACAAACAAAGAAAAGAAAAGATAAGAAAACAAAACACAAAAGAACTACAAATGATAATTTGAAAATCAAAATAAACGAATTAGTGCGTTTAACTAAGTAAATAAAATAGTGCGTTTTATTATGAAAGATATTTATATTACGTATGAGAGTGCATACTCTGAAAATGTTCGGTGAAAATTTCTTCAACATCTTATTTACATACACGCCAATCATTCAGTCATTCATGCATTCGGACATTTGTCGCGCTAATTTAACACAATTACAAATGAATTCTCAGTTGAGTCGGTCAGTTTTTAAGTAATGAAACATTTCAAATAAAATACTTCGAACACTTACTGCTTTATTTGAGAACACACACACACACACACACACACAATAAAAACACACAAAATAAGATACAAAACACACACGCAAAAACATACACAAACACATATGAAAGACACACAAACACGTATGAAACACACACAAACACGTATGAAACACACACAAACATATATGAAACACACACAAACATATATGAAACACACTCAAACGCATACAAACACATACACAGAAACACCCAACATATATGAAAGCACACTCAACCATACACAAAAACATATAAAAACACACACAAACATATATAAAAACACACACAAACACATACAAACACATACACAGAAACATATGAAAACACACAAAAAACACACAAAAAACACATACAAACAGAAACGGAAACACCAACACATTCAAAAACATTCAAACGCAAATTCGTTGTTGATAAGTTGATAACCGTTTTGTTAAGAAATCTGAGAAAATTGTTAATTTTTATTAGTGTATAAGTCTGTAAAGCTCCGCTTGTAGATGAAATCAATAAATAAATAAATACCGAAAAAGTTATAAACTTTCACAAAACGACATTTTGGAAAACTGCCTTTTTCTTCTCAAGCTACTTAAATATTTTTGGGGGCGGATAATAACCAGAAGAAAAGTGAACCATGTGGCAAGATTCCCTTAATATGGTCAGTCACGACATGAGGGATACTTGAATCAAATACGATATATAAGGAATATGTTACAATCAGCCTTCATTTACTAAAAAGTGTTGCTGGCAAGGAGCGTCAACATGTTGATAAAAATCAAATGTTGACAACAAATATTCAGACACAATGTTCTTGTGGAATGGAATAGAATAGAACAGAAGTGTGGTATGTCAGAGACGAAGAAGGGGTCTCCAAGCACTCTTACAAGTCCATTGTACTATAAGCTTGGGAATATTTGGGGGAAGGGGATGCAGAATTGTGAAAGGGAAGTTACACCCTTTCAAACTACTTTGACACTTTTATGAATCTCAGAAGTCTGTCCAGGGATAAGGAGTGCGTTGTCCATTCCCATGGATGTTGTCCCTTCCCATGCACGTTGTCCATTCCCATGTACGTTGTCCCTTCCCATGCACGTTGTCCATTCCCATGTACGTTGTCCCTTCCCATGCACGTTGTCCATTCCCATTGACGTTGTCCATTCCCATGTACGTTGTCCATTCTAAAAACAATTAACCCTAATATGCGCCTCCTCATCCTGACAAAAGCAAGACAAGTACAGAGAAAATGCTTTGTACCATCCTGTTCTTCCTTCAGACAGGAGACGCAGTTCGGATTCTCGATGATGCCTATGGTCGCCATAAGATGGCCTCCTGGATTATGCCACGAGATTAACCCAATCAATAATCAAAACTCGTGCCTTCGTAATGTTAGAAGGAAATCTGCAACTCCATTGTTTGGGGTCTCTAGGAAGCCCTTGGTTGTTTTGCTGGAAACTGAAGTACACCATCGGTCCTTGTGAATATTATTCAGGTGGCCCTTGATCCAAGTAATAGCTCTGCTAAACTAATACCGATAAATGGCTCTGGTCCCGTTGGAATACCCGCAGATCTGCAGTTTGCCAGTTCATCAGCTACTTCGTCACCTTGTGGGAAGGAAGTTTTCTTTGCTAGTCTGTCGTCTTACTATATATAGATCAGTATAGATACTGAGCTTTGCGAAGTCAACAACAAAATGAATGGAAAAGGAATTCCATTAGTGTGCTGGGAAATTATTAGTGTTATTCTCGCACGCCACTCTCCCCCGCATACCGCGAGGGTCATTTTCACCGAGCATGACGGCAGTCATAATTTTTATTTTTTTACCTTGTAGCATAATTAATTACGTCTACAAGAGGTTGGGGCAATGAGTACTAGGAACTAAGGGGTGTGACTCGAAGAGAAAGAGATTTAGAAAGAGGTACTTTTTAGACCATGCCCGGGCAGGTTTCGAACCTACGACGCCTCGACTCTGAGTCTAGCATGCTTACCACTGTACCACGGGGGTCGGCTAGTAAACAATATTTGACCAGGGTCTATTAAAACTAGTGACCTTGGGGAAGAACCACTTATAGACCACTTTAACTCCTTTTACAAAACACTGTTACCGAAGCAGAACATTTTGAAGTACGTTGTATATTCATTCGTCAGAAGGGCGCACTAAGGCCATCATTGAACCTTTGTGATACTGCATGACCAAGTACCAAACCCTTTCAAAGGTCCAGTCATTTGGAGCTTTTAATGAATCAGTTAATGGAGCTTATCTTTCTACTTGGAATATCTCCCAGAAAGTCTTTACCCAGGAAAGTGCGCCTCCTTCTGGACAGCGCTAGATACATACATAACAGGTGTTCAATGGACTCTTGCTCTTCCTCGTCCATCTAACTCCTGCAGAAGTCGTTCGTCAGAGGCGATCCCCAGTCTATTACCGTGAATACCCAGGGTCCAGTGTTCTGTTAGGACACTTACTACGAACATATATTTTGTCTATTTGGAGATAATACATCTTTTGAACGCTTGACATTTATTTCAGGCCAGGTTTGTGTGGCTGTTATGCATTATGTACCGTCAGACCAGCACCTACCCGCTGCGACTAAGGGTATTAATTGAAAGCTTACAAGTGGCGATAGGAATACCGATATTCCAGGGAACTATAGAGCCGGTGATCAATTTGCAGAATGTGCAATGTGGCAGGATAATTCACTTATAGGAACCAATGTATCGACAGTCAAACATTTGCTCCACGAACTTAACTCCTTGCTCCATAGAACAATTTGTCTACAGGAGGGAAGTCGATGATGCATACCAGATTTCGAAGCATACATATTGTAAACTGTACCAAAGTCAATAAGTAGATCAAATTCCAGAACTGTGCTGGAGCTTATTTAGCAAAGTTAATTGGATTATCCTTAGGCAGTTCTGCAACCTCTTTGGTACGTATGCCGCTCGTCTTCTTAAATAACTGTGACAAGTTACCGGATAATGGCCTCGTCAATCAAATACCTCCAAGTGCCCCTGATAAGCGCGTGCTGTCTCCAATATCTGATAACAAGTCTCGATAGGTGTACCTTCACTTGGTCCTTCCATCGGAGTTTCGGTCGTCCTCTTCGTCTTACACCTTCAATTTTTGCGTCGAACTCCTTTGGAGCATCTTCGTCCGTTCTAACGACATGATCCAGCTAGCTGAGTTGTACAGTGCTAAGCCGCTTAACCTCGGCGATGTCATTGAAGAGCTCTTATAGGTCATGGTTCATTCTAATGCGAAAGTTGTCTCCGCTTCGAGTGTTCTAGAGATATGTTCTATTATGCCATCTTAATTTATACTAGGAGATATTTAATCCTGAGGAACTGAAGCATGTATAATGGGAGTTTGAATTTCCTCACTTGTATTGTGCTGAAGCGTCAGGCATTTAGAAGAGGAGGATTTGATTGAGTTCTACCTCTGCGCTCTCTGGCTTTTCTGAAGGAGCTCTTTCTGAAGAATTATTTGATTTGCCTCATGGACTAAAAGAAGTTGCAACCCTGGGAATCACTCCACTTATACGATTAGCAAAAAATGCCTCCCTATGCAATGATCTCCACTTCCGCGAGTCCGAAACGGACACTCATCTGGTATCACTAAGGACCTAATAGGTCTATGCGTAGCCTCTTCGGTCAGCCAGTCTAACCTTCACGGAATGTAATGGCTTCAACCTACATCAAAGGACTCCATATTTATAACAATAGGAAAATGGTGTGGGGAGCGAATGCGAAAATTTTGGAGGTGTTATTTGGTTTGATGGCTTGAGTGTGGTTACGTTGAGGCTGCCACTTAAAACTAAATTTATCTAAAGGCACTTCCCAATCGTCAATTATACTCGTTACGTTCGGATCAAGGTCCCATTAATGCCACTTCAATTAGAACTAATTTCATTCTTAAAAATTTTTAAGTTTTAATCTTAAATATAAATATAAATGTCCACATGGAAAACAAAAAACCAACATTTCGCGATATCATTTCTCAAGCCAACTCCGAGGGAAAAATGGCCAACGTTAGTAGCGGTTTTGTCGTTGTGCGAGCGAAGCGTATAAAGCCATTCTCACCCCAAGTGCTGCCGAAGGAGTTCTGAGCCAACCAGTAGTCCACGCCCGATTTGGCGTCCGTGCCGTAGCCAATGACGGGCATGAAGTGGGACCCTTTCTTGACGGAGCTGGGCTGCTGGAAAACACCCTCCGAATAGTGCTGGAACTCGAAGGAGGTGGGATTGAATTCAATCACAGCAGGATAACCAGCTGCGACATATTGCTTCAGCTGCTCATCGTTGCCGTCCTCGATACGTGAGTATTTGGCCAGATTTGTGACCACGGTACCGCCGGGCGCACACACACCCTGCTCCGCCAACTTGTTGTTGTTCGCATAATCACTGGCCAGATGCAAATCCTGGCCGTATACGGTCAAATAGTCAAAGGCTGCCTGTGGCACTTGGTTGCGACAACCCCTCGATTGTCCTGTGCAATCTATGAAATTCTGGGCGGAGAGCACGGCCGGTTGCATGTTGCTCGTCTGGATCGCTTGCATCAGTTCGATGGACTTCGCCGCTGCATAAGCCCAGCCACTACTGCAGACGGTACCCTGATCCTGAACGCTGGATAAGAGTCCCAAATCGACGATGGGATTAAATTCCCCTGGCGCCTCCTGCACTGCAGGCGGGGGCGAGTGAAAGGACTGTGTGGAATAAATGGCCAGCGGGAAGAGATCGTTGAAGGTGGATATGCGTCTATCCGAAAATTGATTCAATTTCAATTTGAAGGCGCGTGATCCTCGATCATAGTATTTGTTGTGTGTGGCAATCTGATTTTTATTTTTCGCATAATAGTAACGCGCAGAGGCCTCTGTAACGCCCGAAGCCGTGTAATCTTTCTGAAATTGACTCTGCAAAAGAAAAAAAAACAAACCATTCAATACCAGGCTATTTAATGTCGAACTTCGAATGATGATATTCGATCAGAAGGACTCTGATTGGTGTGGAAATAAAACTCAGCTGGTGTATATAAGTCTCCCTCTTCTTGCAGATCTTCATTCCTTACCTTATATGCATCCCATTCCTCTTGGGACACTATGTGAGTGGCACCGAATTGCACACAAGAAATCAACGTTATGGCCACCACAAGCCTCACGAATTTCACTGCAGACATTCTCGTATTTCCCTTATTGGTTCCTTTGCCACCTTGCCAAAAAATTGCCACTCTTAGCCGATGTAATTGAGGCGAAACTATTGCGATAAATCTCCAGCGAGCCGTATTTATATGCTAATTCTTGTCAGTGCCCGGCAGACTCATTTCTCCACACCAGCCGCAATTTTCGGCTCTTGTACATAGGCATTCTATGTGCCATGTGTCGTGTGTCATGTATCATGTGCCATTTACCATGTACCATGTTTGCCTGGTGGGTTATAATAAGATTTATTCTAATCACATTGTCATTGAAAAGTTGTTATCTGGGCTTTATTGCCCCATCATGGTGTTATTGTAAGAGACCGAGTACAAATCTCTATGTATCTATATCAACACCCCGTAGGAAATGGTGACATTTAGATATAATCTTAATAAAGTTTCCTCGAGATAAACAGAGAGCTGTTAGCCACCACTGGGAGTCGTTTTAATGTAAATTTATCCAAGGAGATTCAGTATTAAGCATATTAATCTGGACTCTAATTTCCTTAGTAGAGATCTCCACATTGATTCCATTCGTTATAGATATCTGCTTAGATTTTCTAAGAAGAGATCTCCGCACTGATTCCATCGTCATATATCTCTGCTCTGATTTTCTAAGAAGATAGCTTCACACTGATTCCATTCATTATAAATCTCTGCTCTGATTTTCTTAGTAGAGATCTCCACACTGATTCCATTCATTATAGATATCTGCTTAGATTTTCTAAGAAGAGATCTCCACACTGATTCCATCGTCATATATCTCTGCTCTGATTTCCTTAGTAGAGATCTCCACATTGATTCCATTCGTTATAGATATCTGCTTAGATTTTCTAAGAAGAGATCTGCACACTGATTCCATCGTCATATATCTCTGCTCTGATTTCCTTAGTAGAGATCTCCACATTGATTCCATTCATTATAGATATCTGCTTAGATTTTCTAAGAAGAGATCTCCACACTGATTCCATCGTCATATAACTCTGCTCTGATTTTCTTAGTAGAGATCTCCACACTGACTCCATTCGTTATAGATATCTGCTTAGATTTTCTAAGAAGAGATCTCCACACTGATTCCATCGTCATATAACTCTGCTCTGATTTTCTAAGAAGATAGCTTCACACTGATTCCATTCATTATAAATCTCTGCTCTGATTTCCTTAGTAGAGATCTCCACATTGATTCCATTCGTTATAGATATCTGCTTAGATTTTCTAAGAAGAGATCTCCACACTGATTCCATCGTCATATATCTCTGCTCTGATTTTCTTAGTAGAGATCTCCACACTGATTCCATTCGTTATAGATATCTGCTTAGATTTTCTAAGAAGAGATCTCCACACTGATTCCATCGTCATATATCTCTGCTCTGATTTTCTTAGTAGAGATCTCCACACTGACTCCATTCGTTATAGATATCTGCTTAGATTTTCTAAGAAGAGATCTCCACACTGATTCCATCGTCATATAACTCTGCTCTGATTTTCTAAGAAGATAGCTTCACACTGATTCCATTCATTATAAATCTCTGCTCGGATTTCCTTAGTAGAGATCTCCACATTGATTCCATTCGTTATAGATATCTGCTTAGATTTTCTAAGAAGAGATCTCCACACTGATTCCATCGTCATATATCTCTGCTCTGATTTTCTTAGTAGAGATCTCCACACTGACTCCATTCGTTATAGATATCTGCTTAGATTTTCTAAGAAGAGATCTCCACACTGATTCCATCGTCATATATCTCTGCTCTGATTTTCTAAGAAGATAGCTTCACACTGATTCCATTCATTATAAATCTCTGCTCTGATTTTCTTAGTAGAGATCTCCACACTGATTCCATTCATTATAGATATCTGCTTAGATTTTCTAAGAAGAGATCTCCACACTGATTCCATCGTCATATATCTCTGCTCTGATTTCCTTAGTAGAGATCTCCACATTGATTTCATTCATTATTGAGCTCTTCTCTGATTTCCTTAGTAGAAATCTCCACATTGATTTCATTCATTATTGAGCTCTTCTCTGATTTCCTTAGTAGAGATCTCCACATTGATTCCATTCATTATAAATCTCTGCTTAGATTTTTTAAGAAGAGATCTCCATACTGATTCCATCGTCATATATCTTTGCTATGATTTTCTTAGTACAGATCTCCACACTGATTCCATCGTCATATATCTCTGCTCTGATTTTTTAGTAGAGATATCCATTTTCATTGCTTTTATTATAGATATCTTCTATGTTGATTTCTCAAGCAGTTTGGTGAAGTCATAATTGTGTCTCAGTAATATTGATTCTCGGTCATGGGCAGTATGGAAACGGTATTCCAATCGGAAGTGTTTGCTATACTGAAAGTAGCGAACTCGGTAATGGAGAAGAAATGGCTCGGAAAACAGATTATAAACTTAAGAGATAGCCAGACTGCACTAAAGGCCGTGGAAGACGCGTTAACCACTTCAAAGATGGTCCAAGAATGTAAGAGTCATTAAAAATGAATGAATGACTGAAAAAAAGAGGGGAAAATGTACCTCGACCAATTTGATCTATTGTATTCCTCCTGCATGTACCTATTAAGGGTATTATATTAGTCCAACAGTTCTAAGGAAACTTAGCACTGAGTTGGGGTTCATTGCTGTAATGTATCTGCCTTCGGGCTAGTAATGCCCGAGCTAAGGCTTCGCAGTTCATTGGAAGGTGATCTTGTGTTTCTTCTGTATCCGTGCAGTCTACACATGTTTACTGGTGAGAATCCCAGCTTCATGAGGTGACTTCTTAAATGACATTGGCCGTAAGAGTCAATACTTAATGGCTTCGCACAGTGGAATTTACAAGAACTTATTTTGGTTCCGGTACATTACCGTGTGCGTGGGTACGAAATAGCTCCTGAACCGGGAAACTGTGGATCTACGGGTGGATCAGTGGTACCAGAGCTTATTATCGGTATGAGTTTAGCAGGGCTATCAACTGGACCCAGAGCTACGTGAATAGTATTCACATGGACCGATGGTGCAATTTATTTGCTTGTAAAACCACCAAGTGCTTCGTAGATAGCCCGAACAAGAGAGTTACAGATTTGCTTCCAGCATTACGAAGGAAATATCTCCAATGATTGGTTGGGCTAATCACGGAGCACAATACCTGGAGCCAACATATGGCGACACAATAGGCCATGGATATGGGGCCAACATATGCATCATTGAGACTTCGAACTGCGTCTCCTGTCTGTAGAAAGAACTGGACGGGAGAGAACATTTTCTCCGTGTTTATCCTCTCTTTGGCAGAATTAAGAGGCTCTTAGTAAGGTCGATGTATTAGGAATGGAAAGTGTAAATTCCTTATCCGTGAACAGACTTCTGACATTCATTAAAGAGTGAAAGAAGCTTGCAAAGGTGCAACTTCCTTTCCCTTTCCTTTCTCCCCCGTTATACTTCTAGGCTTTAATACAATGGGCATCACTTGACTGAGTGCTTGGAGACTTCCTTAAATCTAAAACTCCTTGAAAAATCGAATGATTATATATCATCCATTCATTTATAAGAATGCTATTTAATTTCTGGGGAGTTTCAACCAGGAACTTATTGGGGACATATTTTAATTAGGACTGAACAATTCTTGTTTGATCACACATTCATCGGATGCCTTCAAAAAACATTCCAAATAGAGTATCTCTGCGGATTTATGGGTCAAATTTTGGTATTATTTTGATCACTTTTGTGGAATATCAGTCAGAAGTAGAATTGGCAGCCCTGACTGGACCTCTTCCCCACAATCGTTTCGTATTCAGTATTGAGAAAACGCATTCGAACAAAGAATCAACATTTGTGTTGTATCCACCGGAATGGAACCTCAATTTTCCAGTTGGGTGGAACTACATACTTCTATGTACATAAGAATCTAACTATCTAACTATATTATATACACATAATTATGTATCTAACTATATTATATGTGTATCTAACTATCTAACTGTAAACATTTAATGAAGAACTTTCGCAAGAACTCATCTCATACACACACACACAATCCGAAATCACACCTCGTTCTGGCGGTATTGCACTCCAGCAATCACGAATTAACGTGAACCGCAGACAAGCGAGCAAATGCTCCCATAGCCCGAGATAACAGTTTCTTAGAATTGGGCTTACGGGTTGTCTGCCCTTCAATATTTTTGTGTACTTATGCAATTACCGGAGATGATAAAAGAGTCTTCTTTGGTGTGTGAGCTGTTTGGCTATTTTCTATTTGCTGGTAATAAGTTGATCGTTAATTTGTGATTTCCTCTGACCTAGTTCGATATAGTTGCGCATATGCAGAAGTGAGAATTCTCTAAAGCCAAAAGTTTAAAGTCCGTCTTAGTAAATAATCAATACAAATATTCAGATTCTGTGTACTTGGCGAGCCTGCTCCATTTCACACTTCACGGTTGGGAAGGTGTTAGAATACTTCTTAGCCATGCTCCGATTGTGTGTGTAAAGAAGCCCCAAACTGCTAGGAATAAGCGGCCAATGACACATTTATCTGAGCCAAATCTGAGGGTTAGGCTAAGTTACAGTTGCCACCTTCTACGAGAAAGGTGACTAAAGCACTTAAAGGCTCATTTTTATGCCATAAGAAACCGTCACGACTCACCCTTCTACCGCGTATAAAACCATTGTGATTCCGATATTAACCTGTCTGACGTATTTGTAGACCCTGAGGAGCTCTAACAGCACTAATCGGATGGTGATGCAAAGAGATTATTTCTGTCGATTTTGAGTACTTACGAGAGAGAATCGGTGAAGCCATTAACAGTATATGAAAGGTCTTCGTCGGTCATAAGGAACTTGGCATATTTGATCTACTATATATCCAAAGTTGAAGGTACGATAAAAACTGATTTATAATAGAGAACCTGACGTGTTTCCATCTCGTAGCCAGAATTTTATGATGAACAATTTCATGAAGTGAGAATGATTATCACGCAGCATGAACTAAGGTTGTGAATGTACGAGTATATAGAAAACTAACTATATCTGATTTTAGCTTTAATATTGTCAGGATATGAGAATAAAAAAAGTCTATAATGGACGTACACGTAGAGGTTGAAAGACAACCTTTAAAACAGCCTTCTGGTGGGTTCTTAAACTTGAAATTTTTTGCTTTTGAAATAATTTTCTTGATGCAGTACCAAAGTTTAATTCCTTTGATATAATTCAGAGTCTAGATTAAGAGTGATCTGTCTTGATTAAGAGTGATCTGTCTTGATTAAGAGTGATCTGTGTTGATTAAAAATGATCTGTCTTGATTAAGGATGATCTGTCTTGATTAAGAGTGCTCTGATTGAGAGTTCTCCAGATAAAAACATTCCAGATGATTTACTACAGTAATAACACTTAATCAGATAGTGATATCAATCCATGATAACTTTATTAAGTCAGTACGATAATTTATTTCCATTTCCGGTCGATCTGAGTCTCAACAAAAGTAACGTAATTGGACAGGTTTCCATGCATGAGAAGTAGGCAAGCAGTCCTGAGTGCTCTCTTTACTTTGTAAGTCCGAAGCGCTTTTTTCCTGGTAGTCTACAGCTCAAATTTGCTGAGGTATTAAGTAAATGTGAGGAACCCAAATATATATTCGTTGAATGCAAATATATATCAGAACAATTAGTACTGCATCCATACAAAATGTAAAACCTGAGACCCAATAAAGGGCCTAAATGTATAAAACCCCTACCAACCTTGGGTCAACTACACCACAGATCTTACGTCACAACAGTGTTTACAGTCAATACTAGAAAGATCGTGTTTAAAAATCTTCCATTCAAATTTGTAGTACTTTCTTTGCTACAAGATGACTCAATCAGATTATTTCGTCGAACTTCGTTCTTTTCCTCCAGTTACTACTGAATTGATTCTAGATTTTCATTCTAGACACATCAGTTAGTAGTGATTCACTAATAGGCGTGATCCTCTATTCTCGTAACTGAAATTTTCAATTTTAATAAATTATCATATGTGAACTTTTTTAGAAGTTCTCTTCTATAATGTAGAGGGAAGACACTATGATGGTTCTCCAGTTGTTCACCATTAAAAAGAGTCGGAGTCGAGAACTTTTTACTTTTTGGGTAGGAGTCAGATTCAGAGTCGAGGAGTTGTTACTTTTTAGGTAGGAGTCAGAGTCGGTGTCGAGGAGTTGTTACTTTTAGGTAGTAGTCAGAGTCAGAGCCGAGGAATTCTCACTTTTCAGGTAGGAGTCGGAGTCAGAGCCGAGGAATTGTTACTTTTCAGGTAGGAGTCAGAGCCGGTGTCGAGGAGATAGGATCCGGAATAGGTGTCATATAAACCTTCCTTATTAAAGAAGTCGAAGTCGGAGTCGCACGATTTTGTTCCGACTCCACAGCTCTAACTTCAAACTTTCGTTGAATTTATCTATTAAATCTTTGAGATTATTTCTCAATGAGGTTGAATAATTTCTTATCTTTTAATCACACATTTTTTTATTTTCGGATTTATGATCTTACTTTGGAAGCTTTAATTTTCACTTTCACCTTCACTTTTCTAATCTATATTTGTTCTTTTTCTGTATCCTTGGACAGTTTAGTAAATAATTTCTTACTTACCATAGTGTCGCTTTTTATTTACTTTCTTATTTAAAATCTATATTGTCGTTATCTGAGAGAAAATGTCTTCCAGACAAGACTGAGATGAAAAGCTGTTCTTGCAAGCTCAATGACGCCACTTCACAGTTAATAATTTGGAAACAGTTTTGACCAAGCAACCAAACATTGCTTTCGTCCATGATGTCCCCTTCCGCTCAAGAAGTACTTTCCCATTTAGTGGAAATGCTTCCTTGGCAGCGCTGGAGATTTGCATAAAAGGTGGTCCACACTTTCTCCTTCGAGGAGCGACTTCAAAAGACGTATATAAAATCGTGACAGGTGACGAATCGTGGATATATGCGTATGAGCCGGAACCAAAACAACAATCGGCCGTGTGGGTATTCCAAGACGAGCTAAATCCAACAAAAGTTGTTCGTGGAAGAAGCACAGCGAAGCAAAATGGTCGCCTGTTTGTTCGGCCGAATGAGTCATGTGGCCACTGTTCCGCTAGAGCAACGTGGGACGGTCAATTCTGAGTGATACACGACCATTTGTTTGCCGGAAGTCTTCGGAGAAATTCATAAAACCAACCGCCAAAGACGAATCAGTCTCCATCATGACAATGCGAGCTCTCACACATGAATTTTTGAGCAGTCAAAGCATCGAATTGATGACTCATCCACCGTACAGTCCTGATTTGGCACTTGCAATGACTTCTTCTTGTTCCCGAACATCAAAGGTAAACTGCGTGGTCAACGATTTTCGAGCGTCGAAGAAGTAGTTGAAGCGTTCAAAAACCATGTTTTGGAGGTATCTCCAGAGGAATGGAAAAACTGCTATGACAAATGGTTTCAACGAATGCAAAAGTGTATTGATCATGAAGGGGAATATTTTGAAAAACAATAAAACCATTTTCATTTCAAAATGTGTGTTATTATTTGCTATTCCCGAAATATAAATAGTACCCCTCGCATTTCTCCATGCCGTGTTGTTGTAAAATATTACGAATGTAATGTGTTTGGACGACAGTGATTTAGCCCAGCTCACCATCTCTTTCGACATGCATGCTTCAGAGCGATTGTAACTAGCCTTCGTCAATGCAATGCAATCAATGAACAGTTTTTCAAGCTTTTATTCTTAACAATTCATCCTTCTTTTGTTAAACTACGAGTATATGTTATAATCAACATGAATAAATGAATGACTTAAAAAAGGAGGGGAAAATGTACCTCGACTCAATTTGATCTATTGTACTCCTCCTGCATGTACCTATTAAGGGTATTCTATTAGTCCAACAGTTCTAAGGAAACTTAGCACTGAGTTGGGGTTCATTACTCGAATGTCTCTGCCCTCGGGGCAGTAAAGCCCCAGATATTTCTTCCCATTGCCAGCTAAGCCTTCGCAGTTCATTAAAAGGTTCTCTGGTGTTTCTACTGCTTCCATGCAGAATCTTCAAGAGCTTACTGGTGAGAGTCCCAGCTTCATGAGGTGGCTTCTTAAGTACTGAAATACAATGTGCGGCTGAAGCCTGAGGCGCTGTCAAAAATACAACACGGCTTCTTAAATGGAAGGGCACACAATGAGAAGCTGAAGCTGAGACTGAAGCGCAAGTTTTAAAATTTTGTACTTTGCGGCGATGCAAAAGAGAAAACAGCTGATTATCAGATTTAAATAATGCGCTTCATAGTCAGCCTCAGCCGCAAGCTTCAGCGTCACATTGTGTTTCCACCTTCAATGACAGCGTCTTGCGAGTTGGCCTGTCTGTGTTATTAAATTTTTGTTTAACTGTGGGCATAGAGCTGCACGTTTTGAGTTGTAGTCCCCAATCATGAGCTTGGATTGTATAAGTTTTGGGAGTGAGGCCCAGTAGCGGGATCTTCTAGATTTTTCCTCCTGTCTTAATTTATCTGATAAACTATTTGCCCCTATGCCAAGAATGGTTCAGGTTCAATAAATCTTGTGTTGCCCAATTCCTGGCAAGACTCTCCGCTTTGTCATTTCCAGGAAACGCAGCGCATCCGATCCATATTATGGAAATATTATTGAAGCTCCCTAACTTAATTAAAAGCTCTACGGATTCCCATACGAGTTTAGAATGCATCTCGTATGAATTGAGTGTTTTTATAGCTGCTTGACAGTCAGACATGATAGCAATGTCTTGACCCACAAGGTTACGTCGGAGGTTAAAGATAACACAGAGGTGAATAGCATGTATCTCTGCCTGGAATGTGCTGGGTGATTTCCCCATTGGTTCGGAGTGGTTGTCCCTTGGCTCAAATATGCCAGCTCCTATCCCTTCTTCTGTTTTTAAACCTTCTGTGAACCACTTGATGGTATGATCTTTTAGGATACCTTGAAGTGATTCAGGTTTCCATTCCTTCTTGTTCCCAAGCACAACTGTGAAGCGTTTCTCAGAGTTATACATTTTGTTCATATCGTCTCTAGGTAGGTCCGCGAGGGTTATATTAATAGTGTGCCATAGTGGCAACCTCGTTGTTTTTTATTACTACAAATTTTCTCGCGGTCAGCACCTTCCTAGATGATTCTTAATAGGGTTCTTTATGCAGCCATTTCTACTGTAATATGTAGCAGATCTAAGAGTGTTTCCACTGCCGCTGTGGGACTCGTTTTCATAGATCCGGTAATACATATATATCTATATATCAATAGCTAGTCGTTGTACTTTGTTCAAAGTGTTCTTCATGGTGTGCAATTTGGTTCTTTGAGTCCAAGCCACTGCTCCATATGTTCGAATCGGCCTAACTATCATCAACATAGACAAGGACATGTTCTAGTAGAGACACGGTTCGTAATCTCACTGCTTGAACCTTAAATTTTTTAGCACTTCGTCCAAACGAGTATTCCATACTTTCCCAATGCTGTTTAAGTCCACATTCAGCTTCAAAGCTTTAAGTGGAGTCTTTATATACACGTACAGTTCCGGTAGTCGCCTCATCATCATGTAATGGTCTTTTTTAATAAGCTGTGCAATCCATTTAATTGATTGAAGTACATTTTCAGCTCAACTGCGTGTGGGATTACCATTCTGACTGCTGCTAAGCGGCACACGGGCGAAAAAGTATCAGAGTAATTGATAACTTTTTGTTGAATTCATCCTTTTGCAACTAGAGGCGCCTTAAACCGTACAATAGCTCCATTTTTATCCTTTTTCAAGGCACACTCCCATCTACAACCAATTACTTTCGGCCCTTTTTGCAAATCAGTCAAGCTCCACGCTTTGTTTGCTATTTGCTCATTGTACTCAGTCTGCATTGCATTTTTGCATTGTTTCCATTTTGCACTTCACTCACCGTTTCTGGTATCCAAAATATCGTGATAGATTCTCAATATATTCAAGCGATTGCGGCTTCTTAACACTCTACCAGTTCCTTCATCAGTAGGTTCACCTGCACTATCATAAACATCATTATCGTTATCACCATCTATATCGTATCATCAGAGCTAGTATCTACAACAGTTTCATATGCATCTGTTGGATCATTATTATCATCATTATTATCATTCATTTGTACTTGTGACTCATCAAATAACAGGTCAGATTCATGTGCTATAGATTCACGCCTCTGTAGTATGAACTAAAACAAGCATTTTCTGCATTTACATTGCTATTTTGCGTATTATCTCTCTTTGTACTACCTTACGTGTATCTGGATCGTAAAGACGGTATGTAATCGCTGTAATGTCACAAAGACAGATCTCTCATTGATCTACTTTCAAAATTTCATGATATTTAGACAAAGAGAAACTGAGTTATTGCATCTGAAGTGACATCGGTACAAAAATGAGCATCGAACAAAGATCTAATTTAAAGTCTTGTTGTAAACTTTTACCGAAACATTTCAATTGAATAACCAAGTTAATGGTGATGATTGTTTATCCCGTGGCAGAGTTAATGAGTGGTATAAGCGGCTTATAAACAGACATGAGGAGCATGTTGAGGAACATATTGGATGTTGAGGAACATGTTGGATGTTGAGCAACATGTTCGATGATGAACAACTTGTTGGCCAACCGAAATCCGTGATCACTGCAAATTCCATCAACACAGCAAGTGAATCCATCAAAGATCAGCCAACATTTTCATTGAAATTCATGGAATTATTCCTGATATCTCAAGAACATAAATTTATCGCATTTTGTCCGAACATTTGCGCTGTCGAAAACTGTTTGCACTGTTTTCTTCCACACAAGTTGAGTGACGAAAATTACTAAGAATTGAACATTCGAATGACATCGTTAAGGAACCGAAAATGGACAAAAACTTTCTTTACAAACATTGTGGCAGGTGATGAAATGAGGTGTTTTCAATATGAACCAGAAACCAAGCGCCAAAGTGCCAAGTGGAAGGCGCCAGACGAGGGAAAACCCAACAAATTCGTTTCGAGATGTCAAAAGTGAAGACAATGTTGATTTTCTTTCCAAGGGCTTCACCCAGCAGGAGTTAGTTCCACCGGACCAAACCGTTAATGCACAACTCTATCTTGGCATTTTGAAGCATTGGATGGATCGTATTCGTCGTATTCGGTCGAAATATGGCTAAGTAAGTTGTCGTTTGTTGCACGATAATGCGCCAACTCCTAGGGATGGCAAGATTAATCGAATGAATCGATTTAATCGATTATTTCTTTTTAAAAAGCGATTTAATCGAATCGAATGACCTGTTCTGATTAATCGAACCATTAATCGATTAGTTGCCGATTAATTGCCTACGAATTGTTTGAGCATTGCTGGCACACACAAATTGCCTGTATATCTTAAATTACCTGCAAACTTGCCCGAGTAACCCTCAAGTATTTCTACACCGACGGATCCAAGCTTGACGATACAGTCAACCTGCAGTGTTTATCAAGCAGAGGTCTTAGCCACAAAGGAGGTAGCCGTCTACTTCAGTAGACACGCCATAACAATTATAAATATCTAGTCGGATAGTCAGGCGACCATCAAGTCAATGAACTCGGTGGCACTGAAATCAAAAGTTGCCTAGGACTGCCGGGCAGTCCAAAATGATATCAGCACCGTTTTCAGGGTACGCCTAATATGAGTTCCGGTGCATAGGGATATTGAGGGGAACTATAGGGCTGTTGAGCTAGCCAGATGGGACAGCAACGTTCCTCTGTGTATGGATACAAGGTTGGAATGAATACTAATTACCACCTGCAAAACTAATGTTGAGGGATAGCGTCGTGCGTAAGTCGAATTGGTTTTGGAAAGACGAAGGCACTACAGATGCGAGGTTGGAATACCAATTGCCACCTGTAAACTAATGTCGACGGATAGCGTCGTGCCAATATGTCTTGGGCACACGAGCACACTTGCAGAACGACTAGGCTAATGTGGCCGGAACTTGATAGGAAAAAATCTAGAGACTTGCTTGGCCTGTCGAGAGAATATATCTCTAAAGTCGTCGCTTGTATAACTGGTCATTGGCTGTTGGACAGGCATGCTCTCAGGGTGGGAGTATTCTCTCATGAATATTGTAGAAGCTGTGGGGATAACGAGGAGTAGGATACTGTGGAACAGCTCTTCTGTAGGTGCCCGGCTTTAGCCAGAAGCAGAGCGGGCTCTTTAGGCAAATACTTTAAGCTCTCTTACGGGAGTGTCCGGCGCGAAGGCCAAACAACTCCAGCTTCGAAATGGTTCCACGAGTAAAGTAGAGGTGCGGTGTTATGTGGTGGTATCATTATGGATCCATAGTGGTCTGAGTGAGTTGGTCTGTAGTCTGACTACCACGAAAACCTAACCTAACCTCTGTTGGAAAGCATAATAACCTAATGCTAACATAGTTTCCAGGATACCTGGGTGTTATAGGGAATGAAGTCGTGGATAAACTAGCGATTAAAGGATCTAAGACCAGTTTTAGTGGCCCGGAACCTGTCCTTGCCATACCTTTTGCTATTAGGGCCACTGTTAGTGATTGCGTTGCCTGTGCACAGAATGGCGAATGTGCACAGAATCACGAATAAGAGTCATCAGTTAGGCAGAGGTTATGCTGCCTGTTATTTCAGATAGAACGTCAAGGTTTCTTCTGTCACTTGGTAGGAGAGACTGCAGACTTCTGGTAGGACTGATGACAGGTCATTTTGCAAGGGCTAAGCATATACAAGAAATAGGCATTGTAGATAGTGCACTTTCCCAGGCTTGTGGAGAGGAAGGTGAGGCGGTGGACCACTTTTTGAGCCCCACTTTCGCTAGTTTCGAGGTATTTGGGCACTGACATTCCAATTAGTAGTACAGACTTTGGCTGCTTAGAGACACAGAATCTATTGAGAGAAAAGTAAAATGGAACGTCAAATATAGAACAATGAATGTCTTGTGGTGTGAGTGCTATATACGACTAGTTTCTCCGCAACAAAAAAAAAGTACATTGAAATAATTCTGTTCCAGAAGCTATTTGAAAAATAAAATGACTTATTTTTCCAAAGACAAATGATAGAGAAATGCTTCTACCTTCAGACCTTTTCATATTGAAAAGGAACCAGCGTGCATTATCGGAAGGCATAGAATAGAGAATTTGTATGGACTGACGTTACCTGTTACGTGACTAGTTGTTCCGACAAAAAGAAACCTCAACACTTTTCTGTAACGGACTTCTGGAACCCCCTGAGCTTACCCCAGCATTCGTTACACAATTCACAAGGGACGAAATCCACCTTGGACTGGGGACAAAATTCACCTTGGACGAAATTCACCTTGCATGCAAGCACCTTAAAGATGAATGCCCCTTGCTACTGAATTGACAATTTGTGTTTGTGGATCAACCCAAATTTAACTCACTTCCAACACGATCATCTTCAAATAATAAAAGAAAATGTTTTCACAACACTTAAAAAGGTAATAATAATATAATAACAAATCAATTCAATTAACAAAATATTCAAATTGGCAATTAATGATTTTCTTTAGATTTAACATAAATTCCAAATGAAATCACCAAAAATTGTAATATCGCTCCCAACTCCGCGGTGCGTTGAGCGTGGAGTAACCAAAATATTGATCAATCCGTGATTAACATAGTTACGTAGCAGCTTCGTCGCTCATTGATAAAGTAATACCGTGGCGCTTTGACGACGCATGTTCATCGCTTTCGACAGCGGCTGTTTTACGCGTGAGGAGGCTGCGAGTAGTTATGATGATTAAGTTGATGCCCAAGATGATGATTAAGTTGATGATTAAGATGATGCGCAAGATGATGATTAAGTTGATGATTAAGTTGATTATTAAGATGATGATCAAGATGATGATTAAGATGATGATTAAGATTCAGTAATTTTACTAAACAAACTCAGCACCACAAAAAATTTGCATTAATTTTGTGGGTTTCTGTTTGAAATTTGAGCGTTTTGGTGGTTTTTTTTGTTGCTGTTGTTTCCAATTCACCCCGCATGCGGCCCGACAAGACTTCGAGGCGAGTTATAAAAACGTTTACAAAACTGAAAGTCGGTTTATTTCGTTTGAAGCAGTCGCTGTAACCAAACGTGACGAGGCAGTCAACTCTTCCAAGCGTGTTTGTGACCGGAAAAAAGTTGTCATTTCAATTGAACACAAAAATTATCTACGAATAAAATTGGTGTGTGTGTGTGGAAAATGAAAATAATTCAAATAAAATATATGAAAATAATTATTAAAACAAAATTATTTGAATTATGTATGAGTTTGGAAAAGTTATTTACTTAATAGAAAAATATATAAAATGAATTTAAATGCAAATAATTAAAAAACTATAAATAAATATTGCAAAACGTACTGAAAGAAAATCTCCAGTGTCCTAGTGTCATTCCCCCTTATCAACTTAAAGAAGCTTCCGTACTCTTATGGGGTCTATTAGAGTGGTGAAAACTCCCACTGTGTCCCACTGTGGAGAAAGTGAAAGTTTGTGAAATTATTATTGAAGAAGGTTGAAAAGAAAAAACACAGGAAACGAAAAATTAAGGAATTAAATATTATTGAAATAAACCTTATTTAAACAAAAAACAAAGAAATAAAAGATAAAGGAAGTAAATATTATTGCAGAAGGTTTAAAGAGAAAGAAGAAAGGTTAAAGAAAACCAAAGTAAAGAAACAAAAGATAAAGGAGTTATATAATATGGAGGAAGTACTTAAACAAACAATAAACAAAGAACACGGAAAATAAAGGAATTCATTTTATTAAACATATATTTAAACAAAAAAGAAACCAATTAAATATTATTGAAGAAATATTTAAACAAAAAACAAAGTAAAGAAACAAAAAATTAAGGAATCAAATATTATTGAAGAAGGCGTAAAGAAAAAATAAAGGAATTGAATATTATTTAAGAAGTATTTAACAAAAATTATTCAATTAATTAATCTATTAAATAATCTAAGCAACGATCCAGTGTATTAAGAAAAAAATAATCTTATCAACTTGTGTACGAGGAGTGTATGATAAGTACCCGTGTTAGGCAAGAAACAGCTTTTCTTCTATATTTTTTTTAAATTTCTCAATATAGTCTCCTATCAGCTCAATACATTCAGTCGAGCGATACTCTAACTTTTTCAAGCTATCCAAAAATTATGATATGTGGAACTCCGCAAAATAGGCCGCTGTTGCGGCGATGACTTCTCGTTTTCACGAATCATCATTCGATACCAATAGTAATTCATAGCACTGATTTTCTTGTTCGTTTGGCCATCATTTTGTGGATTTGTCAATTTGATGTTGTACGAGGGGTACTATTTATATTTCGGGAATAGCAAATAATCACAAACATTTTGAAATGAAAATGGTTTTATTGTTTTTCAAAATATTCCCCTTCATGATCAATACACTTTTGCATTCGTTGAAACCATTTGTCACAGCAGTTTTTCCATTCCTCTGGAGATACCTCCAAAACATGGTTTTTGAACGCTTCAACTACTTCTTCGACGCTCGAAAATCGTTGACCACGCAGTTTACCTTTGATGTTCGGGAACAAGAAGAAGTCATTGGGTGCCAAATCAGGACTGTACGGTGGATGAGTCATCAATTCGATGCTTTGACTGCTCAAAAATTCATGTGTGAGAGCTCGCATTGTCATGATGGAGACTGATTCGTCTTTGGCGGTTGGTTTTATGAATTTCTCCGATGACTTCCGGCAAACAAATGGTCGTGTATCACTCAGAATTTACCGTCCTACGTTGCTCAAGCGGAACAGTGACCACACGACCTATTCGGCCGAAGAAACAGGCGACCATTTGCTTCGCTGTGTTTCTTCCACGAAAAACTTTTGTTGGATTTAGCTCGTCTTGGAATACCCACACGGTCGATTGTTGTTTTGTTTCCGGCTCATAAGCATATATCCATGATTCGTCAGCTGTCACGATTTTATACACGTCTTTCGAAGCACCACGGTCGAACTTTTTAATCATTTCCTTACATCCAATTGACACGAGCCTTTTTTGAGCGATTGTGGGATCCAACGCGAACAAATCTTTTTTACAGCCAAATGTTCATGCAATATTGAATGTGTGGAAGTGGAAGTAATGCCCAAGGTGTCCTCTATCTCACGATATGTCACATGAGGATCTTGCATTATCAGTTCACGCACTGCATCGATGTTTTGTGGCACATCAATCCATTTTGGTCGTCCGTTCACGGAGTTTGTCGGCGACCGAACTACGACCACGATTGAGTTCACTATACCAGCGATATACTGTGGTTTTTGATGGTGCATTATCGCCATACAAAGAACCGAGTTCATCGACACATTCTTGTTGAGATAATCCACGTCGAAAGTTGTGAAAAATAATCGAACGAAAACCTTCTCTTGAAATTTCCATTTTGTGGCCAAATTGATTTTCTTAACTCACTGTAAACAAAACAAATAGCACTTGTACATCAACACGCTGTGAGTACGTTTATGGCTAAAAAATGTCAAACTTTATTATGGTGTTGCCAGATTTTAGCTGTTGACATTAGTGTTCCCAGCTCCCGAAATATAAATAGTACCCCTCGTATCGTACAGAGACGACGCCTTATGATCCGGATTTTAACTACTGACATTAGTGTTCCCAGCTCCCTAAATATCCATCTTCTCCTTGGCAAAATAAAATTAGATATTACAATCTGTCGCATGAGCGATGCGTTTTTGAGGCTCGCTGAACATCTCCATTTCTGCGGCGAAGCATTATAAAACGTGAGTTAAATCCTTCGTTAGCTGTAACAATTGCCACTTCATGAATTGTTGGAGGATTGTACTGTCTTTCACATTGTCCGACAGGTTTTTTGTCTTCTGTAGTCGTCAGTTGGCAGTTGTTCAAAGGCAGTTTTGTACATTCGAATTAATTCGTTGTGCTCATCGAATAAATAGTGTGATGCAGCAGCAATTTCTCGCTTAGTGCACGTACTTAATCGACATCGTTGATCGATTTGTTCATCAGTGTTTCCCATGGAATAAATGTGAAGAAATGTGTGGTCTGTGTTCGGAGGTGGTAGTAGTGATCCAGCACGATGGTAAATTTGACCTTCCACTTTGACTGTTGGCATGAAATGATCTTGCACGATATTTATTGCACCGAACGATGCCATTTGGAGGCATGAATTGTACTTTTGTATGTTTGCAATAAAGCGTGTCGATTGGCTTGTGCCTCCTGATACTAAAGTTGATAATGGTTCGGGTGCTGAATGTAAATCTGGCAATTTCACACTAATATCCGCGCAACACATTCCTGGTGTTTCATGCTTTAATTTGAGTGCACTCCAATACACGCATAATTCATCCATTTTTCCAATAACCACACTTGGATGAATACGAGCGATGTATGATAAGTACCCATGTTGGGGAAGATAACACTTTCTTTTGAATTTTTTTTTCTCAATATAGTTTCCTTGCAGCTCGAGATACATTTAGCCCAGCGATTCTCTCAACTTTTTCAAGCTATCCAAAAATATGATATGTGGAACTCCGCAAAATAGGCCTCTGTTGCTGCGATGACTTCCTCGTTTGACGTAAATCGCTTTCCACCAAGCCATTTTTCATGTTTGGAAACAAAAAGACATCGCTTGGGGCCAAATCTGGAGAATACGATGGATAAGGCAACAAGTTTATAGCGTAATTCGCTCAGTTTTGCTGTGATGAGTGAGTTGCTTGTGGGTTCTCATGGTGAAAGAACACTTTTTTCTTCGCCAATGCAGCCTTTTTTCATCAATTCATCATCGAATCGGTATAATAAATCAGCATAGTACTGCCCCGTGTTTGTCCTTCCCTACTCCAAATAGTCGGCAAAGGTGATACCTTGAGAATCCCAAAAAACGGTGGAGAAGACTTTTCAGGCCGTTGGAATCTATTTCGCCTTCTTTGGAGCGGGTTCGCCGGGTGAAGTCCACTGTTTTGTCTATTATTATATTTCCGGCGTGTAGTGATGGATCCATGTTTCATCAACAGTCACGAAACGCCGTAGAAACTCTTTCGGATCGTGCTTAAACATGTCCAAATAGTGCTCCGAAGTTGTCATTGCTCCACTGTGAGCAAACCCGGCTTCCATCTCATCGATAGCTTTCTCATACCCGCAGCCCTCTGTGGTCTAGTGGTAAGCATGCTAGACTCACACCCCGAGGGTCGCAGGTACAAATCTTGCCACGGGCTTGGCCTCCAAAGTGCTCCTTTCTATAAAATTATTTTCTCTTCGAGGCGAAGGCCTCTGTAGCTAGTACTCATTCCCCCAACAACTTGCACTCATAATTAATTATAGTGTAAGCTAATTCCCCTCCTTCCTTCCTTTCTCTTACCCAATTTTTCGTGTAGGATATTTTGTGTGCATTCTATGGAGATGCGTACAATGTCAGTAATCTCTCCGATCTTCACCCGGCGATTTGCAAACACGATATTATCGATTTTGTTAACCATATTCTCCGTAATCACCTCAATCGGACGGCCTGGGAGCCCTTCAGCAAAACGGCATGCTCGGCTATGCTTAAATTCATTAAACCAATATCTGATGGTAGTCATCGAAGGTTCGTGGTCCTTATAAACGGCGTGCAACGTAACTTTGATTTCCTCACACGTCTTCCCATCCAAAAAAAGGTATCTAGTCACTTATCGATATTGCTCTTTCTCCAATGTTGCAAAGAAACACGAACTTGACCACTTTCAACAGCTGCCAAAACAAAACTAATCGATAAATTTATCTGAAATTTTAAGAGTCTTCGTTTTAAAGATGGCAATAAATGATGGCATACACATTTTGCGGTTACTTATCATACAACCCTCGTATTATCATCATAAATAAATAAATTACTTCATTATTACTTTGTATTAAGTTTGCTTCATCATTGAAAGTAATTGGCACAAAAAACCTTCCATTTGCTTGGTGACCTCAGCTGCCGGAGTTTGAGCTTAACAAAATACAAGTAATCACTTTGATGTCTCAAGAATTTTGCCGCCTTCCAATGAAGCAGATACCGTCATGGAGTTGGCATCATGTGGGCATATATGAGTAAACAACACTCATTCCGTCTGTGTGCCTACTAAAGTGACGCTAATCTTTTGTTGATGAAACTAGGAAAGAGTGAAATAAAAACGTCCCACACAATGAGTTTATTGAGTTGCGCACTAATCCTTTTGGCACTGAAAATATGTGAAGTTATACAAAGTCGTCGGTTTAGTGGCAATGTGGAGGTGCATTAATGTAGATTTGGTGGACAATATTTACTCCAGTGCGGAGAAATTGTCAAATTTCCAATATACTCGCACATATCTTGCTTCGGCAGTTGAACCAAATACTCTCTATTATATTTTTATTTGGACCAACATGCTGATGGCCATCTGCTAGCAACACAATTTAGTACTGAAGAGAGGATGTCGCATATTCTTATTATACAGTATTTGATTCGACTAAGTGATCCTCTCTGTGGATTGCCCTTTCCACTTAAACTAACTTTGTCTAACTTTGTGTGAAACAATTTCAAGTGTAGATTGGACATATAATGAGTCCTCCTCTGTTAAAAGGAGTTGATTGAGATTAGTTGGGGGAACTATGAAACCATCTAATATAAATGAATAAAAAATTAGTGCAATCTACTGAATATAGTTGATGACGTATTAGATGAAAATTGTTAGCGGACTGTTTTTCTATTTTTTTTGGTCTTCAATCTTCGAGAATAATATTTCCAATGGCACAATTTCATGTGAAGCTTGTAGAACAAAATGCATCAAACATATTCCAATATAGAACAGACACGTCAAAGGCGTGGCATTTTATGCCTTGTTCCCGTATATTCCCGTGATTTTTACAAGAAAGAGGCAAATCATAAAAATTCCATTACAAAACATGGCATTTGGCTTCCTTAACTGGTTGGCTGTATGTCCTATTTTTCCTCAAGCCTGCACAAAATCATATTCATACTTTTCCTGTAGCGAAAATATTAATGTGTGTTCCCTCCGCTCCTCCTTCCACCCACTTTACAGCTATATATTCTTTCACCAATTTCAAGAAAACATGTGAAATCATTGATTCTGCTCGTTGCTTTGATGGGACTATTTGACTGGAGGCAAAAAGAAAATACATTTAACACATATAGAAAGAGGTGATTGGGTATCTAAATCTATTTGCTTTGAGGTGACTTCTTGGCTGTTGGCAGCAAGAACATCCCTTGAACACATAAAGAAAGAGGTGTATGGGTATGCTACCTCTGTTTGCTTCGATCTGACTTTGAATGGTGTCAACAATAAAATCCCTCCAACACATAAAGAAAGAGGTGTATGTGTATGCTACCTCTATTTTCTTTGATGTGACTTCGTAGCTAGTGACAAGAACATCTCTTCAATACATAAAGAAGGAGGTGTCTGAGGTTGCTACCTCTGTTTGGTTGGTTGGTTGGTGAACCAAGTCGTTCCTCACATGGATCACAATTATCGCCTTAGCGACGTTTTGATACCACAACCTCTCCTAACGCCGGAGAAAACGATGGAAATCCACTTTGTGGAGCTTAGGTATCTTAAAAGATCTTTCGGTTTTATACCCGAGAGATCGGATAAACTCGCTAGGAAATAGTTTCCTAGTGTTATATTTCTTGCGGCCGCCAGAGCCGGGCATTCGCAAAGAAAATGGATTAAGGTTTCCTTCTCTTCTGAATTTCCACAACTTCTGCAATGGGTATTGTACGGTATCTGCAATTTCTCTGCATGAGTAGCTCTGTTTACTTGATGAGAGTTTCTGACTGGAGGCAACAAGAAAATACCTTCAACACGTATAGAAAGAGGTGTATGGGTCTGCTACCTCTATTTGCTTTGAGATGACTTCTTGACTGCTGGCAACAAGAACATCCCTTTAATACATAAAAGAGGTGTATGGGTATGCTACCTCTGTTTGCTTTGATCTGATTTTTGGCTGGTGGCACCAAGAAAATCCCCCCAACACATAAAGAAAGAAATGTATGGGTCTGATGCCTTTGTTTGCTTTGATGAGACTTTTTGACTGGACGCAACAAGAAAATACCTTCAACACATATAGAAAGAGGGGTATGGGTCTGCTACCTCTATTTGCTTTGAACTGACTTTTTAGCTAGTAACACGAAGAACATCCCTTCAACACATAAAGAAAGAGGTGTATTAGGTTGCTGCCTCTGTTTGCTTTGATGTGACTTTTTGGCGGGAGGCAGCAAGAAACCCCTAAACACATAAAGAAAGAAGTGTAGATCAAAGCAAGCAGAGGTAGCAGACCCAACCTCTGCTTGCTTTGATCTGACTTTTTGAATGCTGTCAAGAAGAAAATCCTCCCAACACATTAAGAACGTAGTGTATGGGTCTTCTACTTCTCTTTGCTTTGAAGTAACTTTTTGACTGGAGGCAGCAAGAAAATCCCTTGAACACATAAATAAGAGGTGTGGTGAGTGTTCTTGCTGAGGTTGAGTGTCCGAACATCGATAAATTTGAAAATTTGAATATATATACATTTATAATTTGTCTGTATTTTCAAATCTAACATATAGAAATAATCAACTCCTATATACGAATATATTAATCTATAATATTGAGCAACTATTTAAACTGTCATTAAGATTACAAGCACGGTAATTTGGCCAAATTCTGATGTAACCTCATTAATAAATCAACTAAATACAAAATAAAGTATTGGAAGTCAACGAAAAAGAAACCCACAAAAACTGCATATTTTTCCTAAATCAGCTCCATGAGCGATACTTTCAACTGAGAGATCTCCATATTCATTTACAACATAAATCATCAACTCCAAAAAAGTGAAAGCAATAAAATCGAACAATTTTTCTTGTTTTCAGTCTGATTTGATGTGAAACTGCATATTAAAAAAATATATAAATTGACCACAGCTGTGGAGCAACGCGCATAATCACCGAGAAATTATAAAATCCCCAGCAAAAGCCGAGAAAGTGAAACTTCGATAATCAAATGAAAAGCAAAACTAATGAAAGAATAGAAAAAAGGCGAACCAATTAAGTTTGCTGTCCACTCGCACGGTGGGAAGACGCCACTCAGCCATAAGGTGGGATCATGAAGAAATGTGGGGAATCAAAAATTGTGGTGAATTTCGCCACCGCTGTGGTTCAACTGTCATGTGCGGTTTGACACGCAAACTGACCCCGAGGCGGCGTTTTAAAAGTCATTTTCATGGTCGTTTCTGCTTTGGTGCAACTCCTTACTTGGTGGAGTTCCACTCACAGAACATTCAAATAATCTCTGTGTAAGCGTCTAAGCGAGAATTGTGTGTCTTGTTGAAGAAGCCAAAACATCAAAGAGGTTGACAAATCCAATCAAATCCAATGCATATATACGAGTATCTACCCGTACATACAAATGTACTCAAATATATAATGAAGTACTGCGCTATACTGAGCTGATATGATATTGGCGTCGTACACATGTAAACAAATAAACGCAATGTGCGAAAGAGATAGTTATACGAGGGCGGATTGATATTGAAGCTACCTACGTAGGAAAAAAACTGGTTTTTCTAAAACTCTTCTCAACATAGTCTCCTTTTAGTTCGACACACTTAGTAAGACGATATTCCAACTTTTTTATACCATCTGCATAATACGATTTCGGGATCCCCTCAAAATACGCGTTAGTTTCGGTAATCACTTCTTCGTTTGAGATGAATCTTGTCCTGCGAGCCATTTTTTCAAGTTTGGAAACAGGAAAAAGTCACTAGGAGCTAAATCTGGACCATAAGGTGGATGATTAACCAATTCGAAGTGTATTTCACGTAATTTTAGCATCGTATCTAATGCTGTGTGAACCGGTGCGTTGTCTTGAAGAAAGAGCATTTTTTTCTTCTTTAAATGTGGTCGTTTTTCCTTGATTGCATCAATCAATTGATCCAATAATGCACGATAATACTTTCCTGTGATTGTGGATCCTTTTTCAAGATAATCGATGAGCAATATTCCGTGTGCATCCCAAAATACAGTGGGCATAACCTTGCCAGTCGATTTTACTGCCTTCGCCTTCTTCGGAGCACTTCCCCCAGCTTCCACCCGTTGTTTCGATTGATTTTTGGTTTCAGGTGAGTAGTGGTGGACCCACGCTTCATCAACAGTTATTAATCGACGCCAAAAATCAACAGGATTACGCTTTATCGTGTCCAAACACCGCTGTGAAGTGGTCTGTCGAACTCGTTTTTGTTCGACACTGAGCAAACGCGGCACCCATCTTGCCGATAGCTTTTTCATATGCAAATGTTCATGCAAAATGTTGAACACACGTTCATATGATATGTTTACCATTTCAACAATCGCACGCAACTTGACTCGGCGATCATTCATAACGATATCGAGGATTTTCTTGATATTTTCTTCAGCAACCACCTCTTTTGGCCTTCCTGTTGATGGTATTGTTGCAGTGCTTGTTCGGCCGCGTTTAAATTCAGCAATCCAATATTTTTCCATGTAATCTGACGGAGCAGACTCACCGTAATGTTTATCGAGCTTTTCTTTTGTCTCTTTCGCCATTTTCCCTTTCAAAGAATAGTGTTTAATCACTGCACGAAATTCGCTTTTTTCCATTTTTCAAGAAACACAAAAGTTGCTTACTTCGAATGACTACAACAAATAAACTAATCGATGAATTTGGGTGAAATTTTAACAGCTGACGTTTGACAGATCGCAATTTCTAAAAAAAAAAGTTTTTGTGTTTGTGCTGCCATCTAGCGCTAGGTAGCTTTAATATCAATCCGCCCTCGTATATACACCTTAACTATGAATTATCGTGGTTTCTCTGTTGTTGAACATACTGTACATGCTCTGTCGATGTCTACGTTCCACAAACAGATCTCACCTTGGCGGTGAATCCAAGGAACCTTGGAGCATATCCTATGCTTCTGTCATCAATCACTAGAGCACGCTTAAAATACTTGGTGGCTTTCCTGGTTTGGAGAACTAAAAGTGGTTTCAACCTTGGGAATGGGTCCACTTACAATGCTACAAAAAAAAGGCTCCCTTTGCAAAGATCTCTATTTCTCAATGGACACTCATTTGGTATCGCTACGGACCTGACAGGTCAATGCGTGGCTTATTCTGTCAGCGAGTATAAGAGAAGGTAACCTTAGAGGCGGAGAATATCTCGCATTTCGATAGAACAATTTATGACAATCTAGAGGACTTAAGTTAAGGTTAAGGTAAAGATCTTAAAAATAAACGGCCAAATTGATCGAAGAACTATAATGAAATGTACTCTTACTAGTTGTTCGGCGAAATCTACAAATTGTAGTTGGAGAACAGACTTTTTGCAGGATCGCCTTATAATGGAACAATGATGAATAATCCAAAAGCTGCAAATTCTGGTTCGAGAAGGAATTGTTTGAAAGATCGCCTTATAATATTGATGAATTGTTCATTATCTGTAAATTGTGGTTGAAGAACAGTCTGTCGAAAGATTGCCTTATAATAAAACAGTGATAAATTGTCGAAAAGCAGCAAATTCTGGTTCGAGAAGAAATATGAAGGAAGAATCGCTTATAGTGGAACAATGGTGAATAACCCAAAAGTTGCAAATTGTGGTTGAAGAACAGTTTTTCGAAGGATCGCCTTATAAGGGAATAATGATGAGTGACCCAAAAGCTGCAAGTTGGGGTTCGAAAAGGAGATTTTTTGAAGTTTCACCTTATAAAGGAACAATTATGACTTACAAGGAATCCAATACTAAAGTCGAAGAGCTATAACTGAACCAATGGCGCGTCAGAAATGATATTAATCAATAACTACAATCTTGAAGGATGACTTGAAGCATATCGAGCAGGAGATTCGCGACAAGGAGGTGAAACCGGGGTGATCTGGGAATGAACAAATTTGCGCGCACAATCATTAAATAAAAATGAAGATGAATTGTTCGAGTGCTGCTCCGGGCATGGCCTGAATAATGCTTCTTTCTAAATCTTTTTCTCTTCGAAGGCCTCAGTTGCTAGTACTAATTCCCCAGACCCGTTGAAGACATAATCAATTATGGTCCAATTATATAAAAATAAGGATAAAATGTTCGTTGATGAACTGCTCATAAAGGGATATGGAAATAAAAACGATAAAATTTGTAGAAGAAAATAGAGTAAAAACAAGTAAATCCCAAGGGGATTACTATCTATAAACCCCCTCCACAAACTAAGCCACTGTTTATGTGGCAGAAGTGAACTTCCACTCCATGATTTCTGATTGATTGATCGCTTCGCACAGATGGAAAATGAAGTGATGTGATAATTAACTCAGAGAAACTGATGCGCAGCAATTTGTAAAATTAGTAACTCGATTACTGGATCCGCCTTAGTTTAAGCGACACAAAATTCCCAAACCCACAAATGCGGAAGCCAAAATTCCGAATCATCATAAATCAATTCTGCAGCTTCCACACTGAGCGAGCGTTTTATTTCTGTTTTGTTTTCGTGGAATTCTTTTATGGAGGTTTATCGAACTTGCCAAAAACAACAACAACCGCAAAATTACTCATTCATTTGAGTTTTTCATTAGCATATTTTTCTATATTTATGGATTTTTTTTTTATTTTCCCATTATGTGTTTAATAAATGTTCATTTGTTTATATTTCTAGCTAACATGCGTAGATTACGCCTCCTCGCAACGTGGGGGATTCTTTTATGTTACTCATCGTCGCTGACCGCGGTCCTGCAAACATTTCCCAAGCTGTGCGATGTTCAGAATTTCGAAGATTTCCTCAACCAAACCGGGAAGGTGTATCCGGATGAGAAGGAGCACCAGTATCGCGAGTCCATATTCATTGGAAAAAAGGCTGTTGTGGATTTGACGAATAAACTGAGTGCCAACGGTTTCTCCAGTTCGTTGCGTTTGACCATTAATCCTTTGGCGGATCTGACCCGTGCCGAGGTGGCCAGAATGACTGGCTCCAAAATCACCTTCACCGGAGAGTAAGTGCGATATTTTACAATATGTGTTAAGAGGAATTGGATTATAATGGATCAGCTAAGCTGCTCCTATGCAAATTGTGGGTTCTTCCAATCCACACACATCTCTTTGTAAATCGTGACTCGATTAGAATCACCTCGTTATCCTTTTCGCTATTGAATTTGTATCTTTAAAACTCAGTAAACCCAAAATGCATTTTAATTTAAATGATACCATTAAATATATATGTATTTTATTTTGGTGCTACTCCTGTTTGCTTTGACAACCCGGAATGGTATTATTCGGAAAATCTAAACGAGATTAGAACCAGAGTTCTAACATAGAACCAGAGTTCTATCTTAGAACCAGAGCTCTAACTTAGAACTAGAGTTCTAACTTAGAACCAGAGCTCTAACTTAGAACCCAGAGTTCTAACTTAGAACCAGAGTTCGAAATTAGAACCAGAGTTCTAATTTACAACCAGAGTTTCAACTTAGAACCAGAGCTCTAACTTAGAACCCAGAGTTGTGATATCTAAAATATTTAATTTCGTGATCCAACTCTTGATATAGAATTCAACTATCGTCGAAATTGAATTGCACGATCCCATTACTGATCTTTCTTCACTACATTTATTTCAAAGCTTCGAAATCTGAAGATTCGGAAGCACGTAGATAGTGGTTGTAATTGTAAAGTGAAAATCTTCGATTGAATCATAGCTACACAATTCAAGTGATCTAAGCCCAGAAATGTCCTTTTAAGTACGCCAAATTTACATTAGATAGAAATAGGGAGAGAAAGTGATGATTCTGAAGACATTTGCCAATTACTTTCTCATTGAACTCATCTGAAACCTCTTCGATTATATCACTTTTTATAATACCACGATGAAGTGATTCAATCAGCTGAAATCGTGTTCTCAAAAATATAGATAAGTGTGTTCCTTTGGGTGATGAAACTTATCACAGCTTTTAATCAAATTCATATATAAGATTTTCCAGATAGTAACAAAGAAAACTACTCACTACTATGGGTACCAGGTCACACCGGAGTAGAAGGACATGATATGGCTGATAGCTTCGTTAGTAAAGCAGCGTATTATCATTTTAATGGTCCTGAACCCTTCTGTGGACTATTATCCAACACTATTGGAGTTCACCTGAAGAAATTCGAAGCAAGTCTTGGAAGAATGTTCCTGGAGTAAGTCCGACCATAGCTCTTCTGCGAGCCTTATCATTTGAATGGTCTTGAACCCTTCTGTGGACTATTATAAAACACTATTGGAGGTCACCTGAAGAAATTCCCAAAGAAAAAAGAAGCAAGTCTTGGAAGAATGTTCATGGATTAAGACAAACCACAGCTCTTCTGCAAGTCTTATCATTTCAATGGTCTTGAACCCTTCTGTGGACTATTATCCAACAATATTGGTGGCCACCTGAAGAAATAGAACAATGAAAAAGATGAACATAAGTTTTGGAAGAATGTTCCTGGATTAAGACAGACCACAGCTCTTCTGCCAGTCTTATCATTTCAATGGTCTTGAACCCTTCTGTGGACTATTATCCAACAATATTGGAAATCTGCTGACGAAATGAATCAATGAAAAAGATGTACATAAGTTTTGGAAGAATGTGCCTGGTTTAAAAAGACCAAAGCTCTTCTGGGAGGCTTTAATCCTAAACGTGCTAAAGATCTGATATGGATGCCTCGTGACAAATTATCAGGTACAATTGGGATTTTAAGTGTACGGTGACTCAACCACCATATAAATAAGTTGGAGTTAGCCGCAGAAGCCATCTGTAGATTCTATGAAGAAAGTGATGAAACCTCACTACACCTTATCACAGACTGTGGTCACGGTTACACAAATTGAGCAGGTGGATTGGAGAGTGTATCTTGGATATTATTCCTCAACTTGATCCCTCTAAAATTTATCTTGGAATGTTCCCTCTAAAATTTATCTTGGATATTATTCCTCAACTTGGTCCCTCTGAATATCATCTTTTATATTAATCCTCAACTTGATCCCTCTAAAATTCATCTTGGATATTATTTCTGAACTTGATCCCTCCAAAATTCATCTTTGATATTATTTCTGAACTTGATCCCTCCAAAATTCATCTTTGATATCATTTCTCAACTTGGCCCCTCTACTTGAATTTCTGTCTATCTATAGATGACAATTTCCTCTTCCTTTTAAGTAAAGAGGGCCAAGAAATGGATATTTAGTACTAGTCTCAGTGTATAACACCCCTTATATAATTTAAACTAATCTATTTGATTATGATATATTATTGAATTATTTATATAAATGTGATATATGTTCTATATGATAATATAAATGGAAACAACATACAATCAAATAGTTTCCTAGGTGATTCCCATAAAGAAAGTTCAATTTAAGATGAATTTTTCTCAATTATTGAAATAAAATTTCACCAATAAATCAGAGTGACTTTCTCCTTGCGCTCTTCAATTGTTGTTGGATTGTTGGTGTAAACAAATGACATAACATAAACCTTCAGAAGAAGTCGAATAGCAGTAAGACGCAATTTCTTGGAACTTACTCATCATCATTTTATCACGATATTGCGACATCTCTGAATCTGTCGGTAGATTTCGTCCGGGTTGTGTGGCACGTAGCGCAGCCATGTTGAAAAAACATGTCCGGTGGGAACCATTTCTGTGCACATGTGGCCAAAAGTGGTGGAATGCCACGATAGTCCCAGTTTCTGTGATGGTCGGAGAAGTGACAGATGTTGAGTGAGGACACACATTCTTGAGACGAACTGTCCTTACTACATCCATCATTATTACTTATCCATCATCATTACTTATCCACCATCCTTACTTATCCACCATCCTTACTTATCCACCATCCTTACTTATCCACCATTCTTACCTATCCACCACAGATGCGGTAGTTTGGAATTTTCCTATATGAGGCAGAGTAGCAACTTCAGTTGGACGATCATACTTTAGTTTACGAACAGTTCATGTAAGCCACGAAACGTTTGTCGTATAAGAGAGTGAATTTTAGTCATAGGTTGTTGATCATACTGTACATGCTCTGACGACATCTACGTTCCACATACAGATCTCACCATAGCGATGATTCCAAAGAAACCTTTAAGCATACCATTTGCTTCTGTCCAGTAATCACTAGATTACTTTTAAAATACTTGATGGCTCCCTGGTTTGGAGGACTAAAAGTGGTTTCAACCTTGGGAGGTTAAGGTTTAATTGGCTGTCTAGGGCACAGACAATCGGTCAGAAGACATACTTAGGCCATGTAGAGGCCCAATGTGATGCAACAAGTTAGGGGGTACTACCTCCCGGGAATCTGTGTGGCGCCTTGCTACATCCATTTTGAAAGTAGGAGGTATCGCAACAGGTCGTTTATATTGACTGATTTGAGAGGTCATTGCAGAGGAGGCACCCTAGGGGTTTTCCAGCTGCGCTTTGAGAGAGCCGGAACGGAACAAATAGACTATTGTCTATTCTCCATTCCCAATTTGAGATAATTTTAGTGATACAATCGAATTATTTGTACGATATGTGCGCTATAACTCGATTGCTCATGAGGTCCGTCAAAAGATGTCAAAGTACCCAATAGGAGCATTGATAGTTATGTTGACCCTAATGGAAACCCCTTCATAATCTATTTGGAACTTTCTATAAGATTCCGGATTGCTTATGACGCATGTCAATAGAAGAATGCAAAATATTTGCAAACATACCCAATAGGAATATTGATATTTATGCTGCCCCTCATTAAAACTCCTTCACAATGTTTTCTCCTTTTCATAAGACTCCGGATTGCTCTGACGTATGTCAAAAGAAGACACCAAAATATATGCAAACTTACCTAATAGGAACATTGATAGTTTTGTTGACCCTAATGGAATCCCCTTCACAATGTTATCTCTTTTTCTCCGGATTACTCTGAGGTCTGTCACAAGATATCATCAAAGTGCTTGAAAACTTACCCAATAGGAACATTGATAGTTATTTTGACCCTAATGGAATCCCCTTCACAATGTTTTCTCTTCTTCTCCGGATTACTCTGAGGTCTGTCACAAGATATCATCAAAGTGCTTGAAAACTTACCCAATAGGAACATTGATAGTTATGTTGACCCTAATGGAATCCCCTTCACAATGTTTTCTCTTCTTCTCCGGATTACTCTGAGGTCTGTCACAAGATATCATCAAAGTGCTTGAAAACTTACCCAATAGGAACATTGATAGTTATGTTGACCCTAATGGAATCCCCTTCACAATGTTTTCTCTTCTTCTCCGGATTACTCTGAGGTCTGTCACAAGATATCATCAAAGTGCTTGAAAACTTACCCAATAGGAACATTGATAGTTACGTTGACCCTAATGGGGACCCCTTCACAATGTTTTTTATCTTCTATAAGTCTCCGACGTTCAACGAGTTTCTTATTTATCAGTCTTATTCTTTCTTTGAGTGTTGTCGTTGTGGACTTTGAATATTATCATAATATCAAAATACTTGATGTTATATTGGAAGTTCCTGATATTCAAGTATGAAACAAGTTGCTTGGGTTTCCAAACAAATCAATTAAGAAGGTGGGCCCTACTTTTGCCCATGATGAAAATACTCCTAATCTACAATATAAATAATCTTCTTCTAAATCGGCGATCACAACACCAATTGTATTACAAGCCAGAATCTCTATTCACCCATCCGTGGCTCAAATTGATCTCAGCATTTAAATTAATTATTATTATGGATAATTTATTCCATTTCAAAGTCGGCGCCTATAGCAGAGAGTGTCAGACAAAGAGTTATTGTTATTGAAATTTTTATGGTTTAAGTTTTAGTGACTTTTTGTTAGCGTTTTCATAAATGTTTAAATTAGTATTAGCGCCAATTTATACAAATAAAATATTAAAGTTATGTAAACTGTAACCCAATCATTTCTGAAACAGAATTATAATAAACCATATTCCGTGTGGACGTATAAAAAGTTCGTGCAATTTTGATGCTCTTCACAGTGAAAAGGGACCTTCAGAGTGAAAAGAGACCTTCACAGTGAAAAGGGACCTTCACAGTGAAAAAAAGGTCACTCTAAACTTGATGCAGAGCTGTTTTTGCACTAACAGAAGGAGGTGTGGTAGGTATGGATATATACAAATATACACAAATGATCGCAGTAACTTTCTGAGTAATTTTGATTTTGTGCGTCCGTCCGTCCATCTGTGGGCAGCTTTTCTCCTCACCGTCAGACATATTTTAATGAAGCTTCTTTAAAATATAAAGTGAATCTTAAAAGAGAACCAGATAGCTATATGACCCCATTTGGACAAAGTCCACGCCTACCTCCCTTATATGCAACTGTAGGCACCTTTTTGAAAATGGTTATAATTTCGGTGAAAGACGGTAAGGTCGGTCGGTTGGTTCAGTTGGCTGATCTACGGCATCCCAGCATGAATCACAATTAGCGCCTTAGCGCCGTTTTATAACCACTTTCCCTCCTAAACACTGGAAGAAAGATGGGTTGTTCTCTAGATCCACTTTGCGGAATTTTGGTATTGTAGAAGATCCTTAGGTGTTACAGCCGAGAGGTCGGATAGTCCTGCTAGAAAACAGTTTCGCAGGGCTCTATTTCTTGCGGCCGCCAGAGCTGGGCATTTGGAAAGAAAGTGAGTTATTGTTTCCCTCTCGTCCGAGTCCTTACAACTTCTACTACAGGTATTGAATGATCTATGCATTTTCTCCGCTTGCATACCTACTAGCCAGTGACCTGTAAAAACCTCCATTAGGCGGCTGGTATCTCTATGCTCCCTGTTTATAAGATCCCTTGACCTAGCTATATTGTAGACTGGCCGGGTATGTATTGCACGTTGTAAGTGCCCTCCATTTTCTACCCTCCAAAGATAGAGTACAAGTAGATCTCTCACTAGAGTACAAGTAGATCTCACACTCTTGATCGCACCCAGAGAAACAAATACTGGTTCCGCATAGGTTAGGTCGAGAGAGGCCCCCCAGTGCGCCAATTCATCAGCCTTCTCATTTCCATCGATATTCCTATGGCCTGAAACCCAGAGGATTGTGATGTCAGCATGAAGACTTAACGCTCTAAGTTCATCCCTACACTGTCTGATCAGCCTGGAGTTGTTGGTGTTTGACTGTAGAGCCCTTATAGCAACCTGGCTCTACACAAAAATGGCAACCTTGCTTCTATGTCCTTCTCTAATGTGCCAGGTAATTTGCCGATACGCCTCCCTGATTGCGAGTACTTCTGCCTGAAAAACTGTAGCCTCATCAGTTCATTTACTATTGATGTTAGAGTGTGTTGAAAATGCCCCAGCGCCTACCCCCAGATCCATTTTGGACCCGTCTTTATAAATGGGTATATCGTATTGCGATTAAAATTTTCGCCTTGACCACTATTCTCTTGAAGGAAATGTAACCGTGAAGTCCTTTTTAAAGTCTAGTTGTGGTCCTATGTAGTCTGTTGTTATTTGCCTCGGTATTGCATAAAGGACCCTACCATGACCAACCTGAGCAACCTGTCGCTTTTAACCTTACTGCATTATTGCAGGCCAAATTGTTATATAAGTAGATATGGAAGGTATATAGTATAGAAGTAGATATATATAATTAGGGTGGGCCGGAGAATCGCTGGAGAAGAAGGTATGCAATCATTCAGGCATTGATGTCCACTGTTCTAAAATACCTGGAACTAGTAGAGAGGAACATAGAGGATTGTGAAAAGGAATGGTATATTGGTGGCAAGATGGAATAGTTGACAGTTAAGTAGATGTGGCTCTACTACTATACCCTACGCAAAATGTGGACGGTATTTATTTTTCACTGTCACGCCCACTATTAGCACATATTCATAACTAAAGATCCATAAGATATTTATGGATGAAATTATGTGAAGATGTGGACATTATAGAGCCTTCTGCCACATGTGGACAGTATAAAGCCATCTGAAACAACTGGGGTTGATTCGATAAAGGTCATGCCTACTTTCCACACAAGGAACTTTCGGGACTAAAGTTAAAATTAGTCTAGCTTTGCTCCTATTGATGACATACTCGTATGTATGAAAGGGATGACGGTAATGTATACTACTAGTCAGAGCGATAAACATGGGCAGCATACTAATACTGCCATGCCCACAATTAGCCAATATTCATTACCAACCACTTATGCCAGATCTACAATAAATTCAATATGTACGAGAAGGTTCACTGTGCAAGTATAAAACACTCAAAAATTGGGAGGGGTAGGTATAGTTTCAGAGACACGCTCACTATGGATACATTTTTATAACTTAAGACCTTGGTATAGGTGGAAGATATTTGTTGTGCATAAGTATATTGACGTTACAAAGTCATATACAAGAAGTGGGGTCGATCAGATAAAGGACGCATCTCCCTCCCATATGGTAAACTCTGGGTACCCCACTGAAAAGTACTCTAGCTATGATCTCAATGAACATATGTTTATGTATAGGAATGGTAATGGATATGTATATGAATAGTAGTAAAGTACATTAGCTCCGTACCGTCAATATGAAAATACTTGCCTACAAAGATGATTTTTATTATTGATTTTATATGGAAGTGAATTCGTACGCACACGTAGGTGTAAAGGGTCGAAGTCGGTCTAACCGGCCAGTAGCTTTCCTTACAGGTTGTTTTAATTGCAATTTCTAAATTCACAAAATCCAGAGAATGGTCTGACAAATTCATCGCTTCATCTCCAGAAAAGAATTGAAATTCAAAGCAGATTTGGACACTCATTGATTCTCGTTCTCTTCATAGATAGAAGTGGGGTGGGCCGGAAAACCACTGTAGAAGAAAGTCTCCAAGTACTCAGGCATTGATGCTGATTGTACTCTAAGCCAGGAAGTAGTAGCACTCTCATATTCTCTTGCTTTGCCATAACAGCTAAAAATATAATTAAACAATATTCATCGGACACAAAAAAGAAATCTGTGAAAAATGTGTATCGCGAGTATCACAAGAAATTGCACGAACTTTTTGCTCTACCCTCGAGACCTGTAAGAAAAGTTTCATATTTACAAAGAATGTAAACAAATTTGCATTTGAATAGAGCAGCTTAAGAGAAATCCCCCATTTTACCACCACCTTTCCAAAGAAACTGTTGCGGATTTTTACATAATTGTTGCTTTCCTATCTTCCAGGAACATCACGTCGCGGCACACCAACTTTGTGACTGCCAAAACACAGAACAATCTGCCGGATTCGTTTGATTGGCGCGAAAAGGGCGGCGTCACACCAGCGCGGTTTCAAGGCTATGATTGCGGCTCGTGTTGGTCGTTCGCCACCATTGGCGCTCTGGAGGGTCACCTCTTTCGGCGCACCGGTCTGCTGGTGCCGCTCTCCGAGCAGAATCTAGTCGACTGCGCTGAGGATTATGGCAGCATGGGCTGCGACGGCGGCTTCCAGGAGTACGCCTTTGAGTACATACGCGATCACGGCATTTCGCTGGCCAACAAGTATCCGTACACGCAAATGGAGGACGCACAATGCCATCGCAACGAGACTGGCAACGACAGAGGCGTTCACATACGTGACTATGCGCGCATCAAGCCCGGCGATGAGGAGAAAATGAAGGAGGTTATTGCTACATTGGGTCCGCTGGCGTGCTCCATGAATGCGGCTCCCATTTCGTTCGAGCAGTACATGGGTGGCATTTACGATGACGACGAATGCAATCAGGAGGAGGTGAACCACTCGGTGGTGGTGGTCGGCTACGGCACAGAGGACGGCAAGGACTATTGGATAATTAAGAACTCGTACTCGGAGAATTGGGGCGAGAACGGTTTCATGAAACTGTTGCGCAATCAGGGCAGTTTCTGTGGCATCGCCAGCGAGTGCAGTTATCCGATTTTGTGAGGCGGCCCTCTGGGGATTTTAGACTAGGTTTCCACACGCATTCATACATACCCGTACGTCAGCTAGGCTAGTTAGGATAATGTAGACCCTCCATTTTTGTTGTGATAGTCAATAAATTAATTAGATGTAAGTCTATTTCTGTAGCATTGCCATAGTTTTTAGGTAAATACATGTCCAATGAACTTCACTGTTCAGTGTTTTAATCAATAATATATATAAGTAAATCATTCAGGAATGATCGGATTATATACCGGACTTTTCCACCTTTTTATAGGTCAAAAACTTGAAGATTATGAAGAAGGCACACAGAAAGAAACACTCTTCCATCATCTTTGCGAATGTGTGGCTATGGCAGGGACAAGGTACAGGTTTCTGGGAGCGTTCCTTCTTGACAATCTAACGGACCCCTCGGAGGACAGTCCGAAGAAATTACTACGTTACCTAAACTCTACGAGCCAAGGCCACAGAGGCTCTTGTAATGTTGTTATGTGGGGTGATGTGTGCAGCTGGGTGAGTCGTCTACTTAGGAGTACAGTAGCGGCTTTAGAATGCTGCAAATTGATCTGCGTTACCGTCAAAGGACGATAGCTACGAGAATCGTCCGAACCATTCATCTGGGAAAGACATGAAAAGTTACAGTCCCAAAGAAGAGACCCAGACGGCTCCGGTTCCGAGAAACCATGACATCAACAGAGGCCTCATCCACTCGCACCACAAGACTAGCACCTTCTTACCATAATTCCGATACTCGGTGAGGAAGTGGTATCAAGACGGCGCTACAGCGCTAATTGTGATGCACATCTAGCAGCATCAACTACCGAAACCAACCGAACAAATCAGTGAAAGTAATCTGTGGTGAGTGGTATAATATATGGACGCATGATCAAATAACGCTATAATATAACTCAGTTCATATGAATATATACTCAGGGTTTTTCAATAAGGACATAACAATTGTTTCATCAATCAATTGTTTCTTCAGCTGTGTAACATTTGGCAGCATCTTGTTGGAACCACACATCACTGATGTCAAGTCCATCCAATTCTGACCAAAAATAGTCTTCCAATATGGCACGATGGCGAACTCCACTGACCGTAACATGGCGATGATTTGATTTGATTGATGAAAAATATGGTGCAATCACACCTCCGAAATCCACCTCATGAAATCCACACCACATGATTACTTTTTGGGGATACAATGGAAGAAAGTTAGAAGAGTGGCCACTGTCACAAGCAGTTTTGAAAACTCAACGCTTCTGTGTGGATTTAGTAACGATGAAAACTTGCTTGTCTGAAGGCTAGAGCAATATGTTAGTAGCAGATTGATGATTCCCCCGTTGGTACCAGAAGTTATAGCAACACTTCGAATGAATTTGATTTTGGTTTGATTTATGGTAGGCCAGCTTATTGACAAAGTTAGTTCGTCAGCACCCGTCAATGCCAACAAATTGTAAACTCTCATAACTTTCCCGCTTGAGGTAAAGAATTTGTCTGCGACCTTGGAAGCGTCCGGACTTCAATCACATTTCGCTAATCCCATTTTGATTCAGGAGCTTGTAGAAAAGCTGCCGGCACAAATGCGTTTACAATGGGCGAAGGTTTCAAGATCGTCTTCAGCGTCACTAAAATTATTTAGCGAGTGATTATTCGGTTCGGCAGATGCAGGTGGCAGCGTAGCATCATTTTTTTCAGGTAATCCAGAATTGGAGAAGCATCGCGTATGTTTTCATCAAGAGAAATCGAAGGAAAAGAGTGATGCACCACATTTTGACTTGATGGTAGCAGTACCACCGTGTGTTGTGCCGGCTGGATGATTTGCCAACATGCTTGACAGTTTTGCTCAAATTACTCTGCTTGCTTGTGTGGCTGCTCTTTTTTGTCAGTCAACAGTCAACCACAAAAATGTTTGTGGTTGACTGACAGCATAGAGTAAAAAACATACTCGCATGTATACAAAAATGAGGAGAAAGATGGCTTAGAGGGATAAAATTTATTTCTCCGCTCTGTCTTTCTTAGCTTTCGTATAGCTACCCCCGACCAGAGAATACTGAGCAAGAAAGTATTTTTCACTGCCAGCTTTCGCAGCGGACACACCACGATTTTGAGTGGATTCACCACGATTCTGAGTGGATTCACCACGATTTTCAGTGCATTCATGTACAACGTCCGTCTGCTTTATTTCGCTGCTTTGCCGTTTGACGTTTAAGTTTCTCTTCTCTGTATTCTGTGCCCCCGACCGATCTCTTCTATGTCGAAAAATGAGTGACATTTCAGATTGAGACTCTAATGCTGCATACACACGAGGCAACCATCGAAGCAACGTGTTAATGCAACCTGTTTTTCTTATTCAATACACACGGGGCAACCGTTGCAGCAACTTCATTATTGTGTGTACTGTGTAATCAAACGGACCTACGCGGAAGAAAGGCAAATTTTCGAAATGAGTGACGTACTAAGGGAATTATTATTGTTTTTGACAAACTGCTGTACAAAAATGAGGAAGAAGAGATGTAACCAAAAAAGAAAAGAAGAATGTAGTAAAAAAATTGGCTTTTAAAGAAAGAAGAATCTTCAAATTGTATATTGTTGAAGGAATTAAAAGAAAAGGACACAAAAGAGTAATGAAATTATATGACGATGGACGAAGAAACATTCGAAAAATAGTAGGACATGATGAAATTTAACCAGTTTTAATTTATTTTCAGTTGCCATTTTTGTTTGCTTTACAATTCACTGTTTTCACTTTTTGCTTCACTCCGCGAAAAGCCAAAACAACTTCTCAGCACGCTGGTTTTCAAAGAACTAAGCCAGTAAAAGTGGTACACAACGATACACACGAGGCAACCGTTGCGGAAACCATCACAAAATATCAAAATATTTTGATATTTCAGGCAATGGCTGCTCCAAAATGCATTTCAACGAGCAACTAAGCTACACACGAGGCAACCGTCGAAGCAACATGCCTTGGTTCTTGATGCAACGACACAGGTGGTGCAGATAAATTTTGAGAGAATTCAGATCTCGCTTCTGTCAAAATAGTCAGCAGGCGGGTTCCGGAGGCATGGCAATATTTGTAGTAACGGGCGAAAAACTTCTTTGACGGCTGAAATTTTAGTTTCATAACGGCTGAGGTAATCTCGTCACTTGGAACTTTGAAACACTTCACATTTTTTTGCCCCAACTTTTGCGGCATATTACAGAAAATTTGCCCATTTATTATTTTCACTATATAATAAATAAATAAAATTTATAAACAGTAAGATTTTATGTTTCGATAATTTCAATAAAGCGCGACAAATTTTTTGGCGGCACCGGTTTTCATAATTTGACAGAACCGAGACCGAAAGAGAACAACAAAACAGAATAGGATACGAAACGTCACTTATCTGCACCACCTCTGTCGTTGCATCAAGCCTTGGTTGCAGCAACTAATGCCTCGTGTGTATGCAGCATTATTTCTTTACTCTATGCTGACAGTCAGCGGCCATATTGTTGTTTGATTGCCAGTGTGAACTAAGAAGGGTCACACAATCGGCATATTTGCAGAGTGAAGGTGGATGCCGAGAACGATTTCTTAAAACCAGGGTCGCGCAGTGGTCAAGAGTCGACCATACTCGTATAAACAACTTTTAGTTTTCATTTCATTTATGTTTTAATTAAATTGATTTTATTAAAATTGCAAATAAATAAACCGTTTATTTTAAAATTACCAAAATTTAAACTAAATGCCTGTGCGAAGCTCGGTGGCTCGGGTACTTAAACTTTAAATTGAAGAAAAATGATAATTCTTTTAGTTACCTTAACTATTGCACGTAGAATATTATATGACATTACGTAGTAAATTTAATAATTTGCCAACACTTCGGTATAAACAGTATTTTTTGTAAATACACATTCATCCTTTTCCAAATGACCTTATTCATTAGTGCCACAAATATAAAACTTGAGTGCATCAAATGATCACACTCTGCTTGCAGTCACGCCCATGCATGAATACTGGATTTCTCAACATAATGCCAACTTTATCGAATGCTTGGACTTGCGATTTATTAACAGTCATAGCGAAAGCAGGGATAATTGGATATTGCGTTCGTTGGAAATCGAACAGCAGCAAACTTCCAGAATAAGTCAAGTTAATGCGGGGGAGAATTCCATTAACCATAAGTGGGATGTGTACAAAGTTGCGCGTAATGAGGCTAAGTATAATGTTAGGCAGGCTAAGAGGGTATATTACCAATCGAAAATTAATTTGTCGCTACCTACGAGGGTGTTTTGAAGTAACTTGAAGAAGCTGAAGGTGTGTAATGGGGGAGCCTCTGATTGTTCTTTGGACCCAGATATCCTCAATGATCACTTTTCGGGCATTGTCTGTCGTAATAGTAATGCCACCCGGAGCTTGCTGCACTCTCAAATGCTCCATTGTTCATTTCGATTTACTGGGGTAAATGAAGATGATGTTGTGAGGTGCATTATGAAGATAAATTCTAATGCTGTGGGAGAAGATGGAATACCCATTCGTTTTATTAAGCTTGTATTACGCTATATTTCTGGCCCAATTACTCACATTATCAATCACTGGTTCACTAGTAGTCGATTTCCTGGCATGTGGCTAAAAAGACTAATGCATCTGAGCCCAATGAGTTTCGACCAATAAGCATTTTGTCATGCATGTCTAGGGTATGTAAAGCTCTTATGGCTGAGGAAATTACCAGGTACCTGGATGATAACCATATTTTGTCTCCATTTCAGACTGGATTTCGAGTGGGACATAGTTGTACCACTGCTATGTTGAAGGTTCTGGATGATGTGCGAATTGAGTATGATAAGCAATTCTTAACATTATTATGTTTTCTGGACTTTTCTAAGGCTTTTGACAGTGTTAACCACTCCATGCTGTGGGAGAAGTTAAAAGCATACTTTGGATTTAGTGATTGTGCTGTTGGTCTTATGAGCAGCTACCTTGGAGGTAGAATGCAAAGGGTTCGAGTTGGTGACAATTTTTCTAGTTTCAGAGTCATTGATATGGAAGTGCCGCGAGGTTCTGTCCGTGGACCTTCTCTGTTCTCCATGTTCATTAATGATATCTTCACAATTTGTGATAATGCCACTGTTCATGTATATGCTGATGATATTCAAATTTACTTATCAAGAAGATATGGTCTGATAGATGACCTGTGTTGTAGAGTGAATGAAGACCTTGACAGGATTGGTCGATGGGCATTTGACAATGCTTTGTCTCTGAATCCTCTGAAGTCTTGCTTCCTGCCCATATCGGAGCATATTATCAATTTTGATGACATTCCTCCAGAGCAGCTGGATGGTGTTTAGTTGGTGTTTATGTCGCTTATATCCAGTTTGGGCTTTACTACAAATTCTCGCTTAACATGTGCTGACCATATCAATAGTGTAGTCAGGAAGATTTATTACACACTTCGTAATTTAAGAATGTCAGCAGATTTCACACGCATTGACACCCGGCGTCGCCTTGTTATACAGCTTATCCTTCCTATTATAACGTATTCTGAGTTGGTCTACAGGAAGCTGGATTCTCAACACAAATTGGAAATAGTGTTCAATAATGCTACAAGGTATGTATGTAGATTGCGTAGATTTGATGCTTACTTGAGAGCCAGAAACTATGTTTTTTTGTGGAAGTTGATGCACTCTAAGTCCCTTTTATATCTCTATGAGAAACTACGGTTCAGTAAATCTGCTAGAAGTCTAGCGTTGATTGTTCCTGAATTTCATTATTGTAGTTCTAAACGATTTTTTTTCATTAACGCCATTTGTCATTCGGAATTCATCGCCAAAATCCATTCAATCCTCCTCGGGAAGCCGCTTCAAGCCACTTGGTCATGAGATATTTTACGGATCAATATTAGTGTTATTTTGGAATTTGTAACCGATTGTCTGTTCAAGTTTTTGTACTATTTTCCTCTCTCTTTCTCTACTCTACAACTGCTTGTCATCATCCATTGCCATTGCCGATACTTTTCAAATATTCAACAAATTCGATTTCCTCTGGTCTGGCTATTATATTGTTACGTAGTTGACTTTCTGACAATTTTTACAAAGTTCAATACTTGGATTCGTACCGCTGGATTGTGTAATAAGCAAACAATTCCCACTTCAGTTAGAACAATTGGCTTTATTAGAATTCGTCAAACTTACTATTGGCTTTAAGAGTTTGCTCGCTTCTCACACTTCGTCTTCGTTTATAGTTTGCTTCAGTTAGTCAGTTGTTGCACTCAATTTTCTTATTTACATCCGCTGAAACTGCCCGTTGCTAACACGATGTCCGCTCTGCGACGATCACTGCTCCACTGCCCATTGCTAACATGATGTCCACTCTGCGATGATCACTTGTTAACTCTCATTGCTAACATGACGCTCACTCTGGTTGCTGCCATTCCCAGGGTTCGGCTTTGATCACTTTGCACTGCTTGCTGCCAACGATGTCACTTTGCCACTGTCACTGGTTAACTGATCTGCTATTACGATGTTCACTTTCCACTACGCTCACTGTTCCACTGCTACTGCTACTACGATGTTCACTTGGTCACTTTCACCTTTTCACTGATCCCGATGTCATTTGTGCAGTCGCTTATATACTTCTTGTATACCAGAACTTTCTCTAGCCGTTGAACGCAGTGACGCATGCCTTCTCGCGTATATATTTTAAGGGGTTGAAATTTTCAAATTGACACTTATCCTAAAAGTATCAACCAATCAGATGGCGTGTTGATTTCGTAACATAATGTTGGGCGAGAGCCAGATTTTGATAATGTCCCCCAACCGAAAATTGGTGCACACTTATCGCTATTCCGTTTCTTTTTACGACTACAGTATTGAGTCAGTACGATATTTAGCAAATAATTATAATTTTCACTCGACATTATAAAGTAGTTTTTGAATCCATGGGTTCAGAATCAGTAATTTCTTTTAAAATATTCCCGTGTGAATGTTATTTTCTAGTGACAATCCTTGTGTTACTCATTTGCCGTCGAGCGGGCTATATAGGAGTTGCCATGATGAAGAAGAGACAGAGTCGAATCACCACTTTTTATGTCAATGTCCAAGACAACAGTGTTTGGGGTCGCGCTTCTTCACAAGTTTGACAGGGATAACGAAGGTGGATTTATCGGATCTTCTCACTTTCATTTGGAAAACCAAATGGTTTAATAGGGATGGTACTTCCAATGTTTATGGAAATCAAGGGTAAGGACGAGTATGCCTCCTCCTGGCATTTTTGAAGGCAGTCACAATGGACATAAATGTCTCCGAGTGGAAGTGCGGATACTTCGTAACCGCACACGCCTTCCTGACCTAACCTAACCTAACCTAACCTAACTCATTTGCTCCTTTTTTGCGGTTTATTGTTTGCTTCAGCCAGCTAATTAATAATGCGAACCCAATTTTATTATCTTCCATGTTTACTTTGTCAAACTTCACAACTTGAGTGACGCTTTGAACTTCAAACATGAATGATAATTCGGCCGCTTCGAACTCTCATTCAAAACTGATGAATTTTTGACTGTCAAGCAGGTTCGCTAATGTGTGCCGCACTTTATTGTGATTTAAGTTGGAGTCGGAGTTGGAATCGGAGTTGGATTTGCAGTTGCATTTGAGTTGTAATTGAGTCGGAGTTGTAATTGAGTTGGAGTTGTAGTTGAGTCGGAGTCGTTTTAGGAAACTATTAGTGGTGGAGTTGAGTTGGAGTCGTATAAGGATCATTTTAGTGGTGAGAGTCGAAGTTTGAGTCGGAGTCGTATTAGGAATATTTTAGTGGTGGGAGTCAAAGTTTGAGTCGGAGTCGTAAAAGGATCAATTTAGTGGTGGGAGTCAAAGTTTGAGTCGGAGTCGTATTAGGAATATTTCAATGGTGGGAGTCGAAATCGAAGTTGAGTTGTATTCGTATTAAGAACATTTTAGTGGGGGAGTTGAAGCTTGAATCGAAGTTGGAGTCGAAGTAGTATTATGAACATTTTAGTGGTGAGAGTCGAAATCGAAGTTGAATTGTAGTCGTATTTGGAATATTTTTGTGGTTGAAGTCGACACCGGAGTTGAGTTACAGTCGTCTTAAGGAACATTTTAGTGGTGATAGTCGAAACCGAAGTTGAGTTGTAGTCGTATTAGGAGCATTTTAGTGGTGGAAGTCGACATCGGAGTTGAGTCGTAGTCGTCTTAAGGAACATTTTAGTGGTGGAAGTCAAAATTGCAGACATTATTTGACTATTCCACACCCCTGATTAAAACATTTTCCAAACATCAACCAAAGCTATACCAATTTTATTTCCAGTAGCTCTCTTCATATGTACCTACTTATGACCGGGTATAGGGTGCAAAAAGCAAATAACATACAATCTCTTTGGTACAATGTCTGCTTCATTGTTATCAAGGCATCCACATTTCTTTGGCTTATGCCGTGCACATTGGTCAGTCTTATTTTAAGTCAATAATGTATCAAAATTGTTGTTATATTGACCCCAGAAAGCAAATCAAATTTGCATTTTATCAGCAAATACGACCAGAGCAGAAACACTTAATTTGCATGGATGCATGCGTGCACCCATAAATTAAGCTGAACAAAATTGCGCCTCAAAGCTAAACAGAGAATCAGTTCTATTCAGACGAAGCTTCCCCTGGGCCGTTCTGAGACTTGTGCCATTTCCAATTTAGTAGCACTCGAGCCGAAGCGTAGCCATGAAATTGTCCACATTCACACTACTGGCGTTTCTACTGAGCTGCATTGGATGCAGTGCGGCCTGCACCGATGACAGTTGGGATTTATTCAAGGTACTTTGATTTATTCAGTCGCCAATTGTGATCCAAGTTAATGAGCGTTTTTTATGCAGAACACATTCGAGAAACATTACAATTCAGCGCAGGAGGAGTTGAGCCGGCGCGCAGTGTTCTGTGTTAACATTGAAATGATCCATGCCCACAATGAGCGGTACGGACGCGGCGAGGAGACATTCGAGATGGGCGTGAATCAGTTTGCAGATTGGACAAATCAGGAATTCCTCAATTGGCTGCATGGAGCGGCGGGTGTGTGGCGAATGTATTAAAGATTCCATACAAGATACTCACGAGTGTACGTAAACAGGGGGAAAAGGATAAAAATATTAATTTATTTATAGATATATGCTGGACACTTATTTGCAGAGTTATATAAGTTTATTTACACACTGATTTTACAGAATTATATCAGTTTATTAAGGGGTTGAATTAGGTATATTCTTAGGCATACACCAGAGAAACGAATCTATTTGAGAGAGACGAAGTTTTTAAGCAACTAAATTCGCCATCTCAGGAAGATTAACAAAATTCTGTCGAGGTGAAAGGTTTATTTGTTCCGATTAATGATAAAAATGATTCTTTCAAATAAAAACAAGAAAAATTGTGTTATATTTTATTATTTAATTATTATAATGTTTAAATAGAACACATAAAAATAGGTGTATTAAGAAATAAAAGAATTAGTTAAACTTAGCCTTGTTTATCCACATCGCGTGCCAGGACCTTGAAGTGGTGGTAGAGCAGTTGTACACCAATGAAGAGTCAAGACGAAGTGGGTTTTGTCCGCTTTATTTACCCCTATCGCATGCCCGGACCTTGACGTGGTGGTAGGGATGTTGTGCACCAATGAAGAGTCTTTGCTATGTCGGTGAAGTGGGCTTTTGTCCGCTCTGGTAGTGCCCCCCATTCCGGACAGGCCAGGCTCAGAGGTGTCAGGCCAAGCCAGGTACTAAAACACTTCAGCTAGGGTATTAAGGTATCCGTCCAGAGAGCTGCATGGCTGGTAGTATGTAAACAACCACTCACAAACGGTCACCTCCGATGCCCAGGCAAGGTCGGTTGTATTAAGTGCCTTACCTCGGTAAGCTGGGTCTGTCTAAGCGGACCATCCCTTTCCGTGGATACTCGTGGGACCAACATTTTTTGGATCTTGAAACAAAAAATATAAATAAACGAGTAAAGAAGCCTGAAGTCGGGTTAGACCGACTACGAAATACCCTTTACCTTTATAGTTTATAAGACCACGCTCATACAAGTACGTGAGAGTTAAACCATGGCGATATGGGATCAACACAATTTTTTCTCCAAGTCGGTTGAAATGTTAGGTTAATGTGGCAGCCAGTTCAAGGACCAGCTCACTCAGACCACCATGGGTCCATTGTGGGTTGAAATGTTACACCTATAATGATCACTAAGTTTCATAGTTGAATTCTATAGACACATTTGTTGATATATTTCGTAGAGATTTCGAATTATGAATATAGTTAGCTTGGTACTGTAGTTATACTTCACATTTCCATAGGTACATACGTACGTACCTGCTACGGCCATTATGGTATTTATAAAAAAAAGCTCTACGGCACAAAATTAGTTTAACATTTTTGATAGTAAAGGTTTGAAGGTATGAATTTACTGCTTGTTGGTCCGCGGGAGGTAGTTGATACAGCTCCTACCTCCAATATATGAGAGGCTTTCTCCTATCCGCCACCTGGGGACGTGTCTTCTAGGAGTTACAAGCTCTCCCGAGGAACCTAAGTATTTGTATCTATTACTACATCTTTTTTTTTTTTTAATATCCAAATTTTTTATGGCAATCTGTTACATTCAGCAATATTTAATAACTTAAGACTAATTTTTGTATTTACTGTCTTTTATGGACTACACCCAGTGGTGCAGCCATTGCCTATTAGCACAGGAGATCTGTTGTGGATTTTCTCTTCAGTCGGATGAAAGTGAAGGGGTTGGAAGTGAGTTCCGATATCAGTGGATTTGGGTGGACTAGGAGTCTCAGATTGTGCGAAGTAGAGAGCTTTTTTATTTCTTGAGCGACTGTAGGAACTTTGAGGTCACGATGGATTTGGTTGTTTGTGACATAATAGGGCGCGTTTACAATCATTCTTAGGGTCTTTGATTGGAATCTTTGAAGTATTTCAACATTGGAAGTTGCCGCAGTGCCCCACAGCTGAATACCGTATGTCCAAACAGGTTTTAAAATTGCTGAGTACAAGAGCAATTTGCTATCGGTTGAGACTTTGGAGTTTCGATTCAAGAGCCAGTGTAGATTTCTGAGCTTTATACCGAGTGATTTTCGTTTTGTAAATATATGTGTTTTCCAAGTTAATCTTCTGTCGAGGTGCATCCCAAGGTATCTAGCCTCATTACATTGGGGTATATTTATGCCGTTGAGTTTAACGGGTGGGCAGGTGTTTCGTTTCAGAGTGAATATAACCTGGACTGATTTTGTTTCGTTCAACTTGATTTTCCATTTTTTTAGCCAGTCAGTAATTTTGTTTAGCCCACTCTGGATTTTAGAGGAAGCTAAGTGTGGGAGAGTGTCAACAGCTAAGACAGCAGAGTCATCTGCAAAGGTACCTATGGTGACTCCTTCAGCTGATGGTAAGTCGTACGTGTGAAGTAGATAAAGTATTGGGCCCATGACACTTCCTTGGGGTACGCCTGCTGAGGTTTCATGGAGCTCAGCAGGCGTACCCCCTCACCTTGCTTTACGAAAAAATATCTATGTTTAAGATAGATTGATTAACACATAGTAGTTAATGGGGAGTGTAGTTTTTATTTTGTAAAGCAAGCCATCGTGCCAAACGCGATCAAATGCTTGCGAGATGTCAAGAATCGCTGCTGTACAATATTTTTTATGTTCGAATGCAGCGTGTATATACTCAACAATCCTATGAACCTGTTCGATTGTGCTGTGTTTTTTCCTGAATCCAAATTGATGATTTGGAATTAGCTTTCGCTCTTCTATAATTGGGAGTAGTCTTTTCAGGAAAAGGGTTTCCATGAGTTTAGAAGCAATCGGTAACAAGCTAATTGGGCGATACGATTCAACTTTATCAGCGCTTTTTCCGGGTTTGAGAATCATTTTTAATTGTGACACTTTCCATTTGGGAGGTATAAAGCCAGATGTTAGTACCGCGTTAAATAAATAGGTAAGATATGTCACTCCTTCTTCTGGAAGTTGTTTTACTATTTTTCCAGTGATATGGTCGTACCCAGGGGCTTTTTTAATATTTAGCTTATCAATTGCTGCTTTCACTTCAGATTTGGAAAATTTACGTATGGGTAGGTCCATCTGATGGGTATTACTCAGAACACTTTTCACTTCTTCTGTTACACATGCTGGGGGCTCGATTTCATGTGGGGTAAATACTTTTTTTAAGTGTCGGGCAAATGTGACTGCTCTTTCAAGGTCACTTTTAGCCCATTCGTTATTTTCCATTCGTAAAGCGGATTGGAACATTGTAGGTCTCTTTAGATTCCTAGTTGCTTTCCAGAGAGAATATTCTGTAGCAGCTGTTGCAACGAGATTACTGAGGTAATGATGGAGTTGAGTGTTTCGTTCGTTATTAAGGATCTCTTTAAGTTCTTTTGTAAGCGCATTTAAATTTTTCTTGTCCTCAGGATGTCTAGTTTGTTGCCACTTTTTTCTTGCATATCGCTTTTCTCTCAGTTTTTCTTTTATAGGTTTGGAGATGTTCGTTGATTTTCGTTCATTCAGTGTGGGTGGAGTGCCACGCAGCTTATTGCAGGCAGTTGTTGAAGTGTTCAACAGCCGCAATGATGTCTTCTTCAGATTTCAGTGATAGTTTTAAATCAATTGTGGAAGATACCATATATCGGAAGCGATTCCAATCAGTTTTGTGATTATGTAAGCTACATTGACTGGGAAGAAGGGCAAGATTGTTGTTAAGCTCGACGAGAACTGGAGAGTGGTCAGAAGACAACAACATGGGCTACATTTAAGATCACTAAGCATGATACCTTTCGTCACATAGAAGTCAATCAAGTCGGGAATTTTTCTTACATCTGTTGGCCGGTATGTTGGTGTACCTGAAGAGACAGGGAGTAAATTTAATTTTCCAATGGCCGCATAAAGCTGTCGACCTTTTGGTGTAGTGAGACGGGAACCCCAGTATGTGTGCTTTGCGTTATAGTCTCCTCCAGCTAGGAATCTATTGCCAAGGGTCTTAAAGAATTTCTCATACTCCTCCATTTTTATTGTGTGTTTAGGTGGGCTGTAGACAGCGGAAATTGTAATTGGCCCTTTCCAGTCATCAACAATTATATTCGTGGCTTGTATAGCTTCTGTGCGATAAGATGTGCTCTCACAGTGTTTTATGTTATTGCGTATTAATATTGCTGAGCCTGCATGAGCCTTATTATCTGGGTGCAGGGTGTGATAAAACTTAAAGTTCGGAATCTGAAAATGGCTTTTGTTGGTGAAATGGGTTTCAGATATTAGGAGTATATCTATTTCGTATGCTTTAAGGAATTTTTCAATTTCTAATAAATGTTTTGACAGCCCATTAGCGTTCCATAGAATGATTTTAATGGGATTGAGGATGAGCAATTCTCAGTCGTGAGGGTAACTAATAAGTTCATCATTGTTGTGATTTGTTGCATGACTTGCCGGAGTAGCATTATCATTTCTCGCATTTCGTTCGGAGCTTGGGTTTCTGCAGGAACAGTATTAATTGGTAGGGCCGTTGTGTTTTCATTAGTTGCTTGTGCTGAGTGTTTCAGTGCCTGAGCGTATGAAAGTACATTTTGAGTTTGTTTTGATGTACTGGGATTTACCAGAACTTCCTGTTGTTGAGTAGGATTCATGGGTAAATTGTCGTTTTTCCTTAATTGTGGGTATTTCATTTTCTGAAGATTTTTATAGACTACACAACCTTTGTAATTTGCTGGGTGATTACCTTCACACAAGGCGCATTTGACTTCATCTGATCTGCTTTTACGTACACAATCTGAAGACGTGTGGCTTCCGGCGCATTTAATGCACATTGGTTTCCTGCGACAGTACGTTTTTGTATGCCCATACTGCTGACAGTTAGCGCATTGGGGAATATCGCGAGTGGGTCGGGGGGGCTCAAAAACAACTTTTGTATGAAGCAGGTATTTGACTTCATAAATTTCTTTATTGTTTGAGTTTGTTTGAAGTTCAATGATCAACATTGGCAGAGGTTTTTTTGTGTTTCTACGCTTTATGTTCCAAATATTCGTGACAGAGTGACCGAGGTTTTGCAGGGATTGGGTTATTTCATCTGTGCCTATAGATGGGTGCATATTTTTCAGTACTACTTTGAAGCCTCTTTCTTGTTTTGGCTTATAGGTGAAAAATTCGGTGTTCTTTAGCTCAAGCTGGTTGACTATTGTCTTGTAGGCTTCTGGAGAAAATGCCTGGATTTTAAATTGCTCATTGTTTATGAGTTTTAATTCGTATGAATTTGGAGCAGCTTCAGACAAGAGTTTCATTAGAGGAGCTATATTGGTAACTCTGTCAACAAATATTGGTGGGGGCTTAGAGACTTTTTCTTTATGTTCTGTGTTTTGGTCACATTCTTCAACTTCTTCTAGGGACGAAAATCGATTTTCGGTTCCTTTCGGATCTCCTAGCCAGTCTTTTTCAAGTTTCGCTTGTTTTTCAGTGGTCTTTGTCTTACCTGGACTCTCTCTCTCTCTCTCTGCCTTTTCTTGTTTAGAACCGTTTTCCAGTCCTCGTCGTGGGAGTGTACACTTACTATGACTTGGGGAGAGGCAACTGGTTGCTGTTGTTTGTATAGCATCTGAAGCTGGCGTTGAAGCTGTTCAATTTGTTGTTGGACAGTTTGTTGAGAGCTGTTTTTATTTTGAAAAGACGAGCTTGATTGGGGCGAGGGGCATTGAGGACTTCTGGAATTTTGAAGCGGATTCTGAAGAGGGTGTTTCTTTTGTGTTTGCAGTTGTTGCTGTTGTTGTTGTTGTTGTTGTTGTTGTTGTTGTTGTTGCTGCTGTTGTTGTTGTTGTTGCTGCTGTTGTTGCTGCTGTTGCTGGTGTTGTTGTTGTTGTTGTTCTCCTTGTTGTTGACCTTCCCCTCTAGGTGGGGTACGGTCTACACCCATTTTTTTTCTTTATTATTTATTTTTGTTTAAAATTAACTTTGGCAACTCTACACTAGATTCTTGCTAAGCCGCTTTTAATTTAACGGATTTGTGTACATACTCGTACATAACCGTATTATAGCAGTGCTATTTTGCGGTTGTCTCACTTTGCGGTTATATGTTGTTTCTCACTTTATAATTTTGTTGTTTTTATTTTTGTATATTTTGTTTTTGTTTTTACACTTTATTTGAATTACTGTCCATATTAGAGAAAGCCCAGTCTATGTTAGTATTTCCAGAAGTGGTACTCTTATCTCTACATAGAAAAGATATTAAGCCGTTTTCGGTTAGGATGTCTTCTACTTGGTCACAGTCACTACCAGGACATATATTAAAATCACCTAATAGGACAATTCTCTTATTGACAGAACAATCGGTACTTAAAATATTTTGTAGTTCGATTTTTTGTGATCCTGACGGAAAAGTTTTATTTCTATAAAGTACTATTACATGGATATCTCTATATTTATATATACAACGATTTCAAAAGTGAATTTACCTTCATGTAATTTCTTGCTATATAAATACTGAACTGAATCTGCTAGCTCTATTTTGGCATATATAATAATACCCTTTGAATGCCATCAGAAGATTAATCATAAGAATAAAGGACGCTTGGTTAAAAGAATATTTAAAAAAATCAGAAAAACCGTATTTTTTCTGGATCACCCCGTTTCTTTTGTATGACTTTATAAAGTCAACAAACTTTTCTTTTTAATTTGATATGGGTCCAAAGTTTTAAGAACCGATCTATGCAGGGCGTAGCTCATAAAGTGCATCTCTATATTTCTTATTTTTGGTTTGTGTTTTATACTATCTCTCTGAAGCTTCATATGAAGTTTCGTTGACGAGCCTTGCATAAGGCCCCAAAAATGAGTACTGGTTAATTGTGGGTGTGGCAGTGGTAAAAATGTGCCCATATTTTGCGTACATGCTTTTTCGGAACTGATACATCCTGCTACCAATTTCGGCAACAAAAAAAATTGTATAAGTCGCAAGTTATAAAAATATGTCAATAAGGGGCGTGGCTGTGAAAAGAACACGCCCATTTTTTGTGTGGTGTTTAATGTTGGTACCCGCAACCTTTCTGTGAAATTTGATAAATATTCAAAATGATCCTAGTAATGGTTTTTGGTTGATTGTGGGCGTGGCAGTAGTAATAATCTGCCCATATTTGGAACGGAAGCTAGTACACACCTAATATATGCTGCTACCAATTTGTATTCATATATCATCTCTAGAAGCTTAGATAGGGTAATTGCTTTTAACTGAGGTCCCCAAAGTTTATTATATGGGAGGGAGGCGTATGCTTCCTCTGATCGACCCCGAATCTTGTATATGACTTTGTAGGGTCCATATACGAGGGCGGATTGATATTGAAGCTAACTAAGTAGGAAAACAAAATTGTTTTTCTAAAACCATTTATTTCTCAACATAGTCTCCTCTTACTTCGACACACTTAGTTCGACGATATTCCAACTTTTTTATACCATCTGAATAATACGATTTCGGGAACCCCTCAAAATACGCGTTAGTTTCGGTAATCACTTCTTCGTTTGAGATGCATCTTTTTCCTGCGAGCCATTTTTTCAAGTTCGGAAACAGGAAAAAGTCACTAGGAGCTAAATCTGGACTATAAGGTGGATGATTAACCAATTCGAAGTGTATTTCACGTAATTTTAGCATCGTATCTAATGCTGTGTGAACCGGTGCGTTGTCTTGAAGAAAGAGCATTTTTTTCTTCTTTAAATGTGCTCGTTTTTCCTTGATTGCATCAATCAATTGATCCAATAATGCACGATAATACTTTCCTGTGATTCTGGATCCTTTTTCAAGATAATCGATGAGCAATATTCCGTGTGCATCCCAAAATACAGTGGGCATAACCTTGCCAGCCGATTTCACTGCCTTCGCCTTCTTCGGAGCACTTCCACCAGCTTCCACCCATTGTTTCGATTGATTTTTGGTTTCAGGTGTGTAGTGGTGGACCCAAGTTTCATCCACAGTTATTAATCGACGCCAAAAATCAACAGGATTAGCTTTATCATGTCCAAACACCGCTGTGAAGTGGTCTGTCGAATTCGTTTTTGTTCGACACTTGCCGATAGCTTTTTCATATGCAAATGTTCATGCAAAATGTTGAACACACGTTCATATGATATGTTTACCATTTCAACAATCTCACGCAACTTGACTCGGCGATCATTCATAACGATATCGAGGATTTTCTTGATATTTTCTTCAGTAACCACCTCTTTTGGCCTTTCTGTTGATGGTATTGTTGCAGTGCTTGTTCGGCCGCGTTTAAATTCAGCAATCCAATATTTTTCCATGTAATCTGACGGAGCAGACTCACCGTAGTGTTTATCGAATTTTTCTATTGTCTCTTTCGCCATTTTCCCTTTCAAAGAATAGTGTTTAATCACTGCACGAAATTCGCTTTTTTCCATTTTCCAAGAAACACAAAAGTTGCTTACTTCAAACGACTACAACAAATAAACTAATCGATGAATTTGGGTGAAATTTTAACAGCTGACGTTTGACAGATCGCAATTTCTAAAAAAAAGAAGTTTTTGTGTTTGTGCTGCCATCTAGCGCTAGGCAGCTTCAATATCAATCCGCCCTCTGAAAGAATATAGATACTGTGCTGTGAAAATGGGCATGGTCGGTGAACTTTCACGTCCACTTCCCATATAAACTTAAGTGTGGAAAGTGCTTCAAAATGGGTTTCAATATAGAGATTGAACTGAATTTTTGGCTATTTATATCTGAGAAGATACAGAAATTGTGTTTTGGAAATGGGCATGGTCTAACAATTATTTCGCTCATTGCTTAATACCATTTCGAAACATACTTTTTAACCAAAGTTCGTTCTTTGCAAAAAAACGCTCAATTGTTGCAAATGTCATCTAATACCTCTTAGGGCCTATATTCGTAAACATTACAATAATTGTTATTGTTTTACAAAGATTTTTAATCAGGTGTTGCCATTATATTAATTAAAAAGCTTTTACAAATTAGCAAAATCCTAAAAGTATGCCCCAATTTTTTAATTTTTTCCCATTTTTTTCATTTTTTTTACTTTTTTTTCATTTAAATCGAAATATCTCAAAAAAGGGCAAATTCGGGCAAACATTTCTTTTTTATATCGAAAGAAGACATCTCGACCTTTCATTTCTATATAGTTAGAACATGGAGGTAGACGGAGGTAACGAAGTTTTTGTCCATCAAAGGGGAAAAGTCGGTATTTAGGTAGCTTCCTCTTTGATCGCTTAAAATTTCACCAATACTTGATGGATTGATCTCATACTTTTTTTCATTTTGTCGAAAAAGTGCTATATTTTTATATAAAAATAACAAAAGAAGCAATTAAAACAAAATTATTAGGAAAAGACTTTGCTCTAGTTAACAAATATTTCAATCATTTTAGGTGAAAAAACATTTTCTGACTTTCGATACTTGTATTCAGTACAAAAATGACCATTCTGGAAAGAACTGTAATGAATTGTTGTTATTTAAACAATGCTAAATTCAGCTAAAACCGTCATAGGGTACTTGAAAAAATGTATTTTTTCCACCAAAATACCACTGTGCAGCGTAGCACTGCACCTCTGCTTTTGCTCGGTAAACCATTTATAAACCGAAAATCGATTTCTGTGACCTAAATATTTAGTTTTATTCAAGTGAATGCTTTACCCAGTCCCCGAGACGTGGAATGGACAGCTTCAAACGAAACGAATTCAATTTATCTCTAATTTCATTGGATTTGTTTTGAAATTCTATTAAAAGGTAGTCTAAAAATAGTTTATTGAGACACTTCTGGTCGAGTGCACACAAGAATAGTTGGAGATAGTGCATAGCATAGATAGCACAATATAGTCTCCAAAGAGCACGTGTCTATACACAGGCCTGTATGTGAGGTCTCGCGTAAATGTGCGCTCCATTTTTTAGTAGTAAAAAAAACTCGGATTGATATAAATATGCAAAAGTCTCCCTAATTTGTTATTGTTTTAATAAAGCATTTGTTCTTAATTAATTTATGTTCACATATGAATTGTTCGCAGCTCAGCCAGTCGTTGTATATTTATCACACGAACTGAAACTCAGTCGTTGAATATTTATCGCAGGGATACAAACTTTGTTCGTCTGCTTTTCACAGCAATCCAATTAAAATGAAAAGCATTTCACTATAATACACCTCAGCGAAATGGTGTCACCGAAAGGCTAGATAGGCAGATAGATTTATTTAAGGGTGTTATACACCGCGACCTGAAAGATCTATTGTGATGCCCCTATTTATTTGAAAGATGAGGATATTCTCATCTACAGATCTTCTGTCAGGTTAATGACAGGAATTCTTGTATTTTGGAGGAATCAAACTGAGGAATTTTGTTCATATCTAAGATATACGAGTATTCTCCAAAACATCTGTGCAAAAGGTCCACAGTCTGCGATCAGGTGCAGTGAGATTCGGTCACTTTCTCCACAGAATCTACCGATGGCATCTGAACATAGACCCAACTTATTCATATGGTAGTTGAGTCTACAATGTCCGCTTAAAATACCTGTGATGATTCATAATTTACTTCGAGGCATATTAATTAACTTTTTAGCTCTTTTAGGATTAAAATCTCCCAGAAGAGCTTTGGGCTGTTTAATCCCGGAAGAGTTTTCCAGGTTTCTATTATTTTTGCATCTGTAAACTTCTTCAGTAGACCACCAATGGTGTTGGATAATAGTCCACAGAAGGTTTCAGGGCCGTTGAAATGAGAGGCCGCAGCTTTTCTTGCTAAGCTATCAGCTTTCTCAATTCCCTCTACTCCTATGTGGCCTGGTACCTACATTAGAGATAGCTTCTTTATACTGTCTAAGGAGTTCAGTTTCCAAATACAGTCCCATACAAGTTTAGACCTCACCAGCGGTGAACTCAAACTATTCAGTGCTGCTTGACTATTGGATATCATCACGATATTTTTCCCCGATACTTCCTGTCAATTTTAAACTGGCCACATCTTTCAATAGCATGAATATCCGCTTGAAAAATACTTCGGAAAGAACCCATTGGTTTCCAGTATAGGCCAAAATACTCCTGCCCCAGTTCCGTCCATGGCCTTATAACCGTCAGTATGCCATAAGAGGGAGTTTTCTTTATACGGCTCAGTTAGGCCGCCGAAAGACTACATCGAACAATTGTAGAAAGAGTGTGTTCTATGTTGGGTTGGAGTAAAATATTAAGGGCAGAAGCGTCGGTAACTGCAGCATACATAATAAACCGTGTTCCCTGTAGAGCAGAATCGGGATGCCCTGAAGAAATTTTGAAAATTAGATAAAAAATATTCGTGTATGCGGGAGCAAACCCATGGTGTATGTCCGAAAAGAAAAACGCAAAATAGATCCTGCAATGGGTCAAACACGTTCGGGCGTGTGTTCTGTTTTGTTACTACTTTCGAGTAGCAAAACCCGATCGGACAGGCTTGGTCTAGTCGAATATGGAACGAAAAGTTCCATAACGCCTAATTGAATCTTGGGCTGACACGTAGTGCAGTCGACCAATGTGTTTACTATCAAACGAAAGGCAACGAGAAGCTGTATATAGCTGTATAAGTCGACGACGTGCTACTACTGGCAAACAACATGAACTCCTTCCACACGCTGAAGAAATAGTTGTCATCGCAATTTAAGATGAAGGACATCGGTGAAGTTTCATCAATTTTGGCTATGTTTTCACAGTAGTGCGATTTCCTGGTGCACTTGCTGTAGCGCTTTCATCGACTGAGGCCGACTTCATGGCCATCGCATCGGCAGTCCAAGAATCAATATGGTTACAACGGTTTCAAGACGAATTGGAACCATCTGCTTTTAAGTCGACAACAAAAATGTAATTCAGCTTACGACAAACAATTTATATAAAGACAAATTCATTCGACAACATTTGGAAAGCGATAAAGTTAGTCTTCGGTACATCTCAACTAAGGACATGCCTGGTGACATTGTCACCAAAGGCGTCGCTAAAATTAAGCTTGAATATCTTTCTGGAGCTCTTAACTCACGATGAGTTGTTTCTGTTCTGTGGCCAAACGCTCATTTTCTGTCGTTAAATTCTGTAGCCAATCTATTACAAATTCGTTTGTTGATGTTGTTTCAGTTGCATGTACTGGTTTCTGTTTCTACTTTATGTCGTTCTGCATCTTAGCAATAACAGGACCCCAAGTTGAATACCAATCGACTCAAGTCCAAGAGAGGTAACAGAGACGAAGGCTGTATTAGTAGTGTCCAGCAGGAGCACGTTAGTAATTCGCAATTACATATGAAAATATGTTGAATGGTATTGAAGTGTGATAATTGAAATGTCACTAGTGAACAGTCTGAAGGGAATTTACTTATGAAAGCCATTAACAAAAGGTCTTCCAGGATCATTTAGGTAGGGTATTATTTTGTTTAACAATTCCAATTTCTGAGCGAATTTACGCATATCAATCTGGGCCCAACTTTCTTTCACAACATTAAGATACTTTTGTGAAATTTAGCTAAAGTCTTGCTTGCAATTTAAGATAGAACCAGATTGCTATATGAATTAGGTTAGGTTAGTCTGGCTGGCCGTGAAGGCCACACATACGAGTATAAGTAACAAAGAGGTCTGATTAAACAATCCAACATTGACCATTTCGAAGGTATTGGATATCATTCAATTACAGAGCAGCCCAAATTTTAATCTAAAATCAACGAATTGATATTTCCCTACACTTATCTAATCATATAAAATTAAGCCAAATGAACACTGGATGTGAACTTACTCATGTACAATTGGGAATCCTGTATAACGTCCATTAGCGATATGCTTCGTAGTCCTGAATAGCTTAGAACTATGTCAAATGAATCGATTTCTGGAAGCGCGTGTACGATTTCACTGATTACTGACACGCTCTGCTCGCATGACAGTCTTCTGCCTCACAGCTGCTACGCTACTCCGGGTTACGTTGCGATTAGGCTAAAGAAACTCTTAAAGTGTGCCTTAGACGGTCAATCATTTAACATCAATCATACATATGTATTGTGTGTATGAATTGGTGAAAATGTGTGTATGGACTCGTGAAAACTTGTGTATCGATTGGTGAAAATGTGTGTATGGATTAGTAAAAATGTGTGTATAGATTGGTGAAAAAGTGTGTATGTATTGGTGAAAATGTGTGTATAGATTGGTGAAAAAGTGTGTATGTATTGGTGAAAATGTGTGTATAGATTGGTGAAAATGTGTGTATGTATTGGTGAAAAAGTGTGTATGTATTGGTGAAAAAGTGTGTATGGATTAGTAAAAATGTGTGTATAGATTGGTGAAAGTGTGTACGCATTGGTGAAAATGTGTGTATATATTGGTGAAAAAGTGTGTATGTATTGGTGAAAATGTGTGTATAGATTGGTGAAAAAGTGTGTATGTATTGGTGAAAAAGTGTGTATGTATTGGTGAAAATGTGTGTATGGATTGGTGAAAAAGTGTGTATGTTTTGGTGAAAAAGTGTGTATGTTTTGGTGAAAAAGTGTGTATAGATTGGTGAAAATGTGTATATTACATGGACACCGATTGATGGAATATGTGTCAAAACTTTTTGTTTTCCCATCAGTCTGTGCCCATGTGACGCCTACACGCCTTCTTCACTAATACATGTACATTATTTGACATCAAATGATTGACCGTCTAAGGCTCGTGTAAGTCTACAACAACTGAAATTCAACACAATTATCAACAACAGCAAAAAACGGATACGCTACAATTACAAGGGCGCACACACCCACATAATAGAAACATTTTGGGACTTTGATAAAATTTGTACTTAAATTGTATTGGTAGCTCCATGAATAGTATCCAAGTGATCTTAGTTTAAATGTAAATAAATATTTCTAAGTGGATTTTCATTTAGTTCTTTTTGATTTTTTTCACACTACGACGACTCGCGCAGAGCTTCTTGAAAATCCAAATCCAACTGAACACAATGAAGCCCAGTAAACAACTCAAAAATAAATACACATCCAAGGAATAGTAAGCCACACGTGACATATAAACTGAAGCCGATTTGGTTAATGGCGCTCCTTCGGTGTGGGCCACGTATTCCACCCACCAGATGGCAGTTTGTAGAGCGGTCTGGGGACGGTGTCTGTAGGTGTGGGAGACAGATTTTGCATTGTCCAAACAACTGAAAGGAAGAAACAATTTTTTTTTAATTAACCACACCCATTTTTTGCTATATTTGATTTACCGTTTCTGCAGTCCCTTTCGTATGGCTTTCATGACGGAATTTTCGGTAAGATCCTCGTAAGGTAAAATCACACCCATGCCGCGTTGTTCCAAAGCGGCCGCATTTAGAAATTGATCTCCGTACATGGGCGTTGCTACAACCGGCACACCACAGTAGACCGCCTCGGAGCTGCCCATTAGACCCGCATGCGTCATAAACAACTTCACATTCGGGTGGCAGAGTATGTCACGTTGAGGTAGCCATTTGCTGATGTAGACATTGTCCGGCTTATTTGTCATAGTCTCATTCTCCCACTTCCATATCACCTTCTGCTTCAGGCGCTTAATGGCCCTTAGTATGGCATCACGTTTGGCCACTGGCAATGTCTCCGCCCGTATCATAGATCCCCAGCTAATGAAGACGACACCGTGCTCGGCATTGTCCAGCAAACGCTGCAATTCTACTTCCAGCGGTTTGGCCTTCTGTATGTGTATGCCGCCCAATTCAACGACGGCAGGCGGCAGCGGTTTGACACCACTCAACGAGAAATGCTGATTGACAAAGAACACCGACGTCTCCTTGGCCAATTCTGCCACGGAGGGCATATCATGACCAAACTTATAACGAAGCATAGCATCTGCAGAGGGCACCGATATGTAACTATATAATTAAAAAAGCATACAACATCAATTGCAGAAGGCCAGTTGTGAATTGCAACAACTCCGCTTACTTGTACATCATGTTTAGAACATGAATACTTATCCAGTTAGCAATACGTCCGCCTAAGTGCATTTCCTCCGACTGTCCCAGGAAAGTGGTCGGTATATAGGATGGTATAATCGGAATGCCGACACGTTCGTAATGCCAGGGCATAAGAGCGCAACTGCTCAGCGCTATGACGGGTGCTTTAAGCACATGTGCCACGCCCATCATGCAATCCGTATTGAATTGCTCCATAATGATGACATCATAACGCGCTTTATAACGCAGCACTTGCGCCAAAGCATCCGATTTTAATGTCAAATTGCACGCATCCTTGCCCCATTCGTAGAGCAGAAAAAACTCCAGGAAATGATTGTAAAAGCGACGATTTTCAAATATCTACATATATAAAACATTCAAAATTCCAGTTTATTTATATTTTAATATATAATTATACACATATTTACCTTTAAATCCACGCTATCAGTGAGCGTTGCACTTTCAGTCAATGGCAAATCCCGGTAACGGACTGGCGGACTTTTGTCGGGAAAGTGACTCACTACGGTCACATCATGGCCTGCCTCTGCTAAGCCACGCATAATGGGTTGGAAGAAATGAAAGTGACTCAAGCCAGGATGCGGAAACAGACCAAGTATTTTTAAAGGATACGCAGCCTCAATGCTAAGTGGCAGAAACAGGAGGGCCACCAGCATCTGGCACAAAGCTAACAATTTTGTTATCCTCATTTCGAACTGGGCGGAAAGAAAAATTATTATTATTAGGCATATACTCGTATATGTGGCAGTCCCCTCTTAACAACTTTAGCCCCCACTTCTTCTGGGTTTGAGTTAGTACGACACAAATATGTCTTTATCACGAATATATGAATAAATATAAATAGCGGTGACACTTGCAACGATAAAAGATTAATATTTCTGAAATGAATATAGAATTGTTGTTTGTCTGTGGATTCTTACTAACAAATGTGACAACTTAACACCGAGTACAATGCCTGAGACCTTGGAGACCTCCTTCTTCGGCGGCTCCGGCCTACCCCACTTCTAACACAGAGACAGCCATCATAAATTTGGCATATGTCCATTGTATCTTCAGTGTGAAAAAGGGTTTATTTCTAAATCGTTTTCTCTTCGAGTCGAAGGCCTTAATTGCTGGTACAGATTTCCCCAACCCCTTGGAGACATAATTAATTATGGTACAAGGTATAATAATAAAAATAATAGTTTTATTTATTTATTATTCATTAACTTGAAAATGAATTGGTGACTGCGCCCTTCACCTTGGCTTTAGAATTAGAATTCTAATTGGGGTAGGCCGGGAGTCTCGATAGAAGCAGGTCTCGAAGCACTCAGACAAGTGATGCCCATTGTACTATAAACTTGGGGAAATAGAGGATTTGTGAAAGGGTCTCAGCTTAGCTTCTTATTATTATTATCATTTAACAGGCTAAAAGAACACCGCGATCTAAGAGATCTATTGTGCAGCCTCGTACCCAACTAAAACAGTCCTAGACTGTTTATAAATCTCGTAACTGCTGTGGGCTTAATTTTAACTAGGTGATTTGGGGATATGAACCCACTGCCTAGGTAATTATGTCTGCGTCTTGACCCCGCTGGGCAAGTGCATAGAATGTGTTCTGCCGTTTCCTGCTCCTCTTGACAGAGTCGACAGGAATCGTCTTCTACCACGCCTATTTTTTTCAGATGGTAATTTAGTCTACAGTGTCGTGTTAAAAGTTCAGTATAGAGTTTTATGTCATTTCTGCTGAGGTTTAAAGAAGCATCTAACCTGATGTGTTCAGGATCAATGAGTAGTCTCGACTGCCGCATGCCTTTTTGGGCTCTCCAGTAGTTTAGCAGACCTCGTTTTTCCTGTTCGCACAACAAGTTATTTGTGAAGCTACTGTTTACCCCACAGAAGGGTTCTGGAAGGCAGTGTCTGCACCCATTTTTCCTAAAGAATCTGCCATTTCGTTGCCCTCATGTCCCGGTACCCACATTAGCATAACAGAGTTTTCTCGCTGCTAGGGTATTGAGAAGTTTACAGCATTCCCAGACCAGCTTTGATAGGAATGAGAAGTTTATTAATGATTTCAGAGCTGCCTGGCTATCTGAGAGAATGCATATTTTGGTGCTACGTGTACCCCTGCGTAGACATTCTCTAGCGCATAATTCTAAGGCGTGGTACTCCGCCTGAAAAATGGGAGCTGTTTTTCCCCATTGCAATTGCATTTTGGAAATGTGGCCGCTTCAACACTGCCATCTCCCATTTTGGACCCATCTGTACACCACAACTGTGAGTCCTGTTTTATTATTACTTCATTGTTTCTTCACGCTGAACGGTCACTGATGACCACTTTGAATTGCTTTGAGAAGTGTAATTTTCTGTCCATTTTGTCAAAGACCATGAGGCACGGAGAATTCCAGACAGTGTCCAGAATCCTTGCGTGCCCCGTTAGGTTGCCTTCTTTAAGGTAGCCTTAAGGCCGCGCTGCCTGCCATCCTCTTAACCACAAGGTGTAGAACAGTGAGTCCAGTGATCATTCCTAAAGCTAGTGTGGGGCACGTTTTCATTGCTCCCGCCACACTCAAACAGGAATCTTGTTAGCTTAGATTAGGATATGTTAAGCTGCTCATATTTGCTTTTAAGTTAGTCGTAAGGTTTAGTTAAGTCTGTTTGATATATACAGTAAGTGTGTTTTGGTAGTTTCTATTGAGATAAGTATTCATAACTTAAGATCTATAAGATTTATGGACGAAATGTGATATGTGAAGAACCCCGTGGACTCAAAAGGTATATGCAAGAATATGGCTAATAAGACAGAGGACGCGCCTACTTTCCATATAAAGAAGTTTCGGGACTAAACTTAAAATTAACCTAACTATGCTCCTATTGATGATATATGAATAAAAGAAATAAATCGGTAGTATTGGGTCCATACTAGTGTGAATGTAAAATATGGGTAGTAGACTATACTATACTGGGTGCCTATATATACTCATTACTGGGTGCCTATACAAGAATCAGCAACGAACACAAGGGTTCAGAGAACTAGTACAAAAACGCCAAACAAAAAATAGGAGGGCTATTTTCACAAAGGGTCAATGTTGGCCTAAGTGCACCCTTCGGGTGGTCGCCTTACCTATTTTCACAGCCATGCCCATTATTAACACATACAAAGTTTGTGGACGCAATTTTATGTGAATAAGTATATTGACACATATAAGAAATGTGGTCATTCAGATAAAGGACACTGCACTCTCCCATATAATCAACTCTGGGGACCCACTGAAATTTACCCTAGCTATACTCTTAATGAAAATACTTATATATATGAATAGAATTTGAAGATCAAATGCATTGACTCCATACCATTAGTATGAAAAAGGTGCCTACAAAGATCATGTTTATTATTGCTTTTATATGGAAGCAAATTTAGAGTGGGTTGAAGTTGATATAGCCTGTCCTTCAGCTTTCTCTACTGCTTTTTCTTCTTCTTCTTTCCTAGCCTAATCGCAGAATATGCGAAAAAACCCGTTATCGGGTTACGGCCGAACTTAACAGAGCTCGCCAGGCGCCTCTGCTTTGCGGGCGTCTTCTCCAATTCGTTATACCAAGCGTGGTTAGGGTTTCCTTTTGGTCCTTCCATCAGAGGCATGGTCGTCCCTTACGTCGTCATCCAACGGCTTCCGCTTCGAACACCTTTTTCGCTAGAGCTTCTTGGTCCATACGCACGACATGTCCAACCCAGCGCAGATGTTGTATAGTGATGCCGATGTCTATGTCAATATCAGCGTAGAGTTCGTACAGTTCATGGTTCATCCAAATACGGTGGTCGTCGCCGACACGAACAGGACCGAAGATTTTGCGAAGAATTTTCCTCTCGAATACCTCAAGTGCGGCTGCATCAGTCTGTGACACGACCTACTCTTCTGCGCCATTGAGCAGCACGGGTAGGATTAGCGTCTTGTAGAGTGTCAGCTTTGTAGATCGAGAGAGGGCTCTACTACACACTTGCTTATTGAGCCCATAGTAACACCTACAAGCAAGCGTGATTTTTCTTTTAATCTCCAGCTTTCTTTGCTGTTTCTGTATAATTTGCTTTTATATACATTTACAGTAACTTACATAATCTCTTCTGGCAAGACTTAAAGAACAATTATAGAGGATATGCAACCATGACTACTACAACTACATGCGTGGAATGATGGGTAGAGCCCTATAAGGTAAAGCCATACCATAATGAATTATGTCTGCAGGGGTTGGGAGAATGAGTAATTGCCACTAAGGCCTTCGACTCGAAAAGAAACATATTTATAAATAAGCAATTTGGGACCATGCCCGAGGCAATATTCGCACCCACGACCCCTCGAGTGTGAGTCTAGCATGCTTACCACAAGACCACGGGGGGCGGCCATAATATTAGATATTTGTTTTCTTTGACACGCATTGGAAATAGTTTCATAATTACTGGGAACTAAAATTTTGCCATTACAAATTATATCGTTGGATAGGCGAATGGACAAAGTGCGTGACTGAGGAACATTACACAAATTTCTCCAACACCGTCGAGTGTAAATATAAATAAACAAGAAAATGATCGCTTATTGTCAATTGTTAATATTAATATTCTCAAGTGCCATGAAAGCCTCCATCATTATGCACTTTGTTTACGACACGAAATAAAATAAAAATGTCTTTAGCATTTCTTTCTATAGTAAAGATTTTAGCAAAATATTATATGAGTTCTACCAAAAAATACATGTATATATTATTCATATGAATATTTGTGTGTGTGTGTGTAAGTATATATGCATATTTAGAGGTATCAAATGGCTTTAGAATGAAAGTGTTGAGTTTTATTTGGTGACTCCGAGTACTGTGGCCATAGTAAAAACATAAAGAAAGCTGAAGTCGGGTTAGACCGAAGTCGATATCCTTTACCGCGAGTTAAACTATGACGATGTACGTTTTAATTACTGTAATTTTCTACAATAATTTTCACTGGGATACCCAGAGTTGTTTATATGGGAGGAAGGCGTGAAGATATTTTTATGACTTTTAATATAATTTAAATAGAATGGGCAATAAATTCCTTTGACCCATTTAAATCCCCTGGTGGAGACGGAATCTTCTCAGCCATTCTCGAAAAGGTCAGCCATACATGGCTAAAAACGATTTCAACGGTATGTTTAGAGTTCAACTATGTGCCTGCGAGGGTTGTGTTTATACCGAAAGCAGGTAAAAGCAACCCTCTCTACTCAAAAGAATACAGACCCACCAGTTTGACCTCATTCCTTCTGAAAAAATTAGAGAAGATACTAGACACATATATCAGGGACAAAATTGCGCCAGACATATGTCAAAAGCGCAACACGCTTATACTAAAGGCAGATTCACGGAGACTGTACTTCACTCGCTAGTACTGGATATAGAAAAGGCCTTAGAGTATGCCCTAGGAATATTTCTAGATATATCAGGAGCCTTCAACAACGTGACGAAGGATGCTATTTTGAATAGTTTGGAAAAAATTAATATAGAACCCGCTGTTTATCTGTGGATAAAACAGCTTTATAGGTTGCAGAAAGATAAGAGCGGAATGGAACGAAGCTAAAGTGACCAGGCAGACAGGCAGAGGCACCCCACAAGGAGGAGTGCTATCGCCGCTTCAATGGTTACTGGTAGTAAACGAACTACTGAGGGCATATGTAGATGACGTAGCTATAGTAGTAGCGGGAAAGTACCGAGATACAATTAGTAACGTAATGAAAAACACTCTTAAAACGGTGCACCAGTCTCTGTAATCGACTCAGTTGTTGCCGATGTCGATTGGTGGGTCTGCTGCCTTCTCTTTGCCTATATCTACCCCTATCTGCCTCAGTCGATATCTCAGTCGGCGTCGCAGCCTCTATCAGCGTCTCTGTAGGCATCTCAGTAGCTACCGCTGTCGATTGGGGGGTCTGCTGCAATCTCTATGCCTATATCTACCCCTATCTGCCTCAGTCGGCGTCGCAGCCTCTGTTAGCGTCTCTGTAGGCGACTCAGTTGTTGCCGATGTCGATTGGTGGGTCTGCTGCCTTCTCTATGCCTATATTTACCCCTATCTGCCTCAGTCGTCATCTCAGTGGGCATCTCGAGCAGGCTTGGGAGTAAACGCGGATAAAACGGACATGATACTTTTTACCCCGCGTGGAACTTTCCGAAGCTAGGTGAAAATGAACTTACTATTAAAGACCACACAAAGTACTTTGGAGTAATTTTGTACAATAAGCTTATGTGGAAGCGCAATGTTGAGGAAAGGGCGAAGAAGGCCAGTAACGCGCTATTTGCATGTAAAAGGATGCTAGGCGTTACTTGGGGTCTTTCTCCCACGCTGATGCAACGGTGCTACACTGCAATAGTTAGACCGATATTACTGTATGGTGCTTTAGTGTGGTGGACTGCAACAAGGAAATCTACTTATCCTAATGCATATGGAAAGTGCCTCACTGCACTTGGCATAACCAGAACCACTCCAACAGCTGCTCTCGAATCGGCACTCAACTTGCCGCCTATCGACCTTGTGGCGGAGAATCTTGCAACGAAATCCGCGGGGAGACTGACGGCTACGGAAGATTTACTTACAGAGCCTTCGGGAAACTTTAGAACATTTCCTTTGTATATGTCCTGCGTTACAAAAACGCGCTTAAAATGCTTAGGAGCCCCACAATTTGGGAGATTGGAAGACGTCTCAGGAATGGATCTCGCAAAAAATGTTGACATCCTACGAGATGTCTACTGCAAATCTACATAAAGGTCAGACCCCATCTGGTATCGCTAGGGACCAATCGGTCTATGCGTGGTTTTATGCCAGCCAGGTTAACCTAATCTGATATAATTAAATAAATATAAAAATATTATTTATATTTATTTTTAGAGTCTATTTGAAAATCCACAAACTTTTAAAAAATATCATTTAATTATATTCTTGGTGGTGAAAGGAGCCCAAAAAAGCAAAATTTCTTCAAAATTGTCAATAGGTTTAAATTGTAAATAAGAAATTAAAATAATTAATTTTTCCTTATGAAAAAACGCACTTAGCATACTTTGATTTATAAATATATAATTAAATTAAATTTAGTAAAGCGTTTTTAGTTTGAAAAATTGCTCACAAAATAAAATTATGTCATATGAAATAAAAATGAAATTTGCATGCAAATTTTTCAAAATAATAAACTAAGAAATTAAATATTATCCAAATAAAATAAAAGCTTTATTATAAATATTCCAAAATCCATTCAACTCATTGCTTGATTACCATTCTAGTTCGGAAATTTGAACTGAATTTTAAAATAATCAGCTACAAACGACAAAGCCCGGCACAGTTCTGCGCGGCACACTTTTTCAACGCTCAAATAGACCAAAAAACTACTTCTAGTCAACAAATCCCCCCCCCCACCAATCATTTCATTAATGCAAATGAGTACTCAAAAACAAAAACAATGCACTGACGTCAGCTGAATAGTCAGTGCTCTCATTGTGAATATTTCACATTTAAAATTTGTTAACAAAGACCGTATTCTACGATATTTGCTCTTTAACTGCAGCCCAAGGTGAATTTATTTACAAGGTGGATGCAAAAAAAGTCACCGGTAGTTGGAGCGGTTACAATGTTCGCGACCTTTAAAAGTTACTTTTGATTTACCGCGAACTTGTTTGCAATTTTTCACACACTTTTCATTACGTAAAGCCGCAAAATACGGAGTTGGTTGCATCACAGATAATTAAAGTGAATTTATCACTGGCACAATTCTTGGCATAAGTGAAAAGAAATTCATCAATGGACTTCTGTGAGCACATACATACATACATACATATGTAGCTCAAGCCGGTACGCGAACGCTTACCACTTGATATTTATGAATAAATTAACTTAAATAACGGCAATTTCAATTTTACTACACACACGCACACACACAATGTGAAAATAAGGGTTGATGGGTGAACTTACTCGTAGGAGTCTTCGTAGTCGACTGATTGATTTTGAACGAGTGCATGAATATACATGCACATTTGTTTTATCACACACTACACCACACACACAAACATACACATACAGGAACAGTATTGCAAGCAAAAGTGCCATTGCATTTGCTTTGATCTAGACAAAATACAAACACAGATAAAAAACAAAACAAATACTTGCCTAAATAAATGCCGAGAAAAATACACCTTTCAAGTTTAGTAACTGTAATGTCATCCAGTGCGTCCCAATGCGCAGGCTTATCAGAATCTAGTACGTAGCCACAGTTTGTGAAGACTGCAAAAGCATCGCAACGAAGGAAAACGAATGTTTACCTTGGGCCACAACAATGCTACTAACGCAACAAATAAACAAACAAATCAGTCACACCAAAAAATAACGCTGTGTCATTCACACTTCCACTTATTTTAATGTCATGGTATACTCGCAGATTCGATGGTTGTGCGCATGTTCTTCCGATTTTTCCATCATAAAAGTACATGAGTACTTGGACACATAGCAAAATAACGCACAAATACTACCGTGCAAGATAATACATGAATACTAAAAAGTGCGGTCAGCAAAATATATTGTTAGTATTTTATTGAGAATTGGTGATAGCGTGCATTCGAAAGCGAGCAAGCTTTTTAACGTATTTTGGACTTTCCTTTTACGAATACAAAATATCTCTCATGATATTCTCCCAATAAGAACACATTACTCACTATGCTCTCTTATTGGCGGGCACTATTTATACACAACTTCACTCATGCACACGATAGATGAGCTTATTTAAAAGAAGAAGCACATGAAAAATCTATGACATGGCCAAATTGTTAACAGGTAGGAGCTAAATATAAATATGCCTTTCAAAAAAAATATGTATTAAACATATACATACATATGTATGTAAATACAACTTTTTGCGCTATATACACATATGTATTTATATTTTCTGATTTTTTATTCTCCACTATTATTGCTGAATGATTAATGAAATGAAAGGCTTATTAAGAAGCACATTCAAAATCTACACCATGCCCAAATTGTTAACAGGTAGCAGCTAAGTACAAAAATGCCCTTCAAAGAAATATGTTATTAACATATAAATAAAATCTTTTGGGCTTCTATATATATCTATATTTTCAGATTTCTTATTCTCCACTATTATTGCTTAGTGATAAATGCATAAAAAGGATTATGCCGCAAAGAATAAGAAGCAAATGCAAAAACTACACCATGCCCAAATTGTTAACAGGTAGGAGCTAAATACAAATATGCCTTTGAAAGAAATATTTAGTGTGTCCCACGACTTAAGGGAGAATTTTTTTTTGAGTAAAATCAGTTATATTTTTCCATTTGACTTAATCACTAAAAAAATATTATGGCAATAGGATAATAATAACCCGTGCTGACTTGATGTCAAACCTAATTTGGGAACATCTGGGGATTACAATAGAATGATATAAAGAATAGATTTAAGTAGATTAGAGGTAAAGTGTTACGCAGTGGTGTCGCAATGGACCCAAAGTGGTCTGAGTGAGTTGGTCTGCAAACTGATTGCCACGAAAATCTAACCTAACCATACATTTAAGATGGGAAAATAAGACACCAACTTAAGAATACTTGGTACGCCAATAAGTTGTCTTTCTTACCATACGAAATAGCTATAGAAAGACGTTCTTCTTTCGATTTTCGAGCATCTAAAGCAGGCAACAGTTTACCATCATAGTGAACAGTGACAACGTTTGGTACTTCGCTTTGAAAATCAACTTGTATGCCTTCAAAACGTTGTCTCCGTTTTTCCTTACATATTCTTACATATAGTGAATTCGTATGTGTTATGGTCAAGTGCTTCAATATTAGCTTTGAAAATAAACACAGTCTCTCATACTTAAAGTGACAATACAGAAGCGGCCACAGAAACAGATTCGAATACATTTCCAACAGAAACTACAAAATTGAACGATAGAAAATGATTTAACTATGATGAAATGATGTCTGCCGATAGAAAAGAAACAACTCATCGTGACAGAACAGAAACAACTCATCTGGAGTTGCTTCTGTTCTGTCATTTATTTCTCATTTTCTGCTGTTAAAATTTTTAGTTTCTGTTGCAAATGTACTGAAAAGCTTCTGTATTATGTCATTATGCACCTTAACTAACACCTATCTGATGCAGCCACCAATATTGGGGTGATGAAATCTCTCCGGAACATTGTTTTACTAGTAGTCTGTTTAAAGGACGTAAGATAGTCTGTCGGAAACCGAGTACAGCCTTCTCTAAAAATCATTTAGCTGGCACAGTGAAACACGGTGGTGGCGAAGTGATCGTTTGGGGCTGCATACCAGCTTCAGGAGTGGCAAATTGCAGTTTATTGAGTCGACAATGAATAAAATGGACTACCTTGAAATGGTACAGGAAGACCAACATAGAAAATCTTTTCTTAGATCCATCATTTTACTTCCTACGCAACAATGACCCAAATCTTACGGTAGAGGTCGTAAAGCTTTGGCTCCTCTATAATGCACCCCACGCACGCTCCCTCAATCACCCGACTTAAATCCGATTGACCATTTATGGGATTTACTATTGAATGAAATACGAGTAAGTCAAAGAGTATTCGAATTAAAGTATTATGAGTGTTTTTTAATAATTCAATTGGGGAAGTTCCCCGATTTATGGAAGGACAACAGTGCAACACGCAATGCTCCATCACACAAGGCTGCCATTGTGAATGAATTTTTGACTAAAAACTCAACGAATATGATCGAAGAACCTCCGTATTCCCCAGATTTGCCTCCGTGTGATTGCTTCCTGTTTCCAAAGCTGCAATTATGATTTCGTGGAGCCCGTTTTGAGTCAATTGAAGCAATAAAAGACAATCGCAGAAGGAACTAAAGGCCATCCCGGCATCTTCCTATAAGAAGTATAAATTGTTTACTAGGTAGAAGCACATTGGATTCTACCTAGTAAAGGTTTGCTTGAAATATCGCAAATTCAACCAGGGTAAACAATAGAATTTGTATTCAATTATTATGTTTCCACAATTATTTCAATTTAATGTGTTTCTAGTCATTTATACCATGGCCCTAAAATTGTCTCATTGTGGAATGCTTTAGTACGATTTCACCTGCATAAGTTCGCCATGAGCGACTCTACCGATACAGCAACAGCTGATTTCTATACACATATGTATGCAAATGTAATTATTATTGAGTGCATTCTCGTGCCGTTTAATAACAATTGCCTTTAATTGACGGTTTTATTAATAATAAAAAATTATTAAAAACACATACAAATAAATGTGTGAGCATTCAACTGCAATTTCCACGAAATGGGTAATTTTATGTGAAAATCCGTCTAAACAAAAGAATTGTTAGTTAGTGGGATTCCACCACAGACGGCGGGAATCGTGAGCCCGCCGATTGTGTGCAATTTCGAAGGCCATTTGGAGCTCAACACTATTCGGTGAAGAGAATATATTTTTCAAAAACTTAACAGTAATAAATTCATTATACCTTCTATAAATGATATTATAAAGTATTATAAGCACAGCCAGACTAGAGAAGATCATATCATTCTCTATTAGGTACATACATACAGTTGCTCACTAACGTAAGTACACACCCTTTTTTTCTTCAAACTTCATGCGAATAGTCAAATATTTGAATAGTAATTATTTGATAACGAATATGAACAGGTAGTATGTGTACTTACTTTAGTGAGCAATTGTAGGTAGGTAGGTTGAGTGGCACACTGAGCCCTGAATTGGCCCTTTGTCATACCGCATGAGATAAAAATCCCCTTCCCTCTCAAAAGTCTAGCCAATCCTTTCGCTAAGTAACCTGAAAGTAAACAGATTAAGCATGATGTCTAAAGATGCTTTTGGAGTCGTTCTATGGCGCCATTAATGAATATCTCCGCCGATCTTTGTAGCTTTAAATAATAGGTGTAGTGAAAAGAAATAAATCATTTTTCCATTAGATGGCTTTCGTAATCTGTATCTCGCGTTGTATAAGTACGATCGGATTACACTAGATGGCGTTAGAAAGACAAGATTTCGTACTAAAAAAACTTCTAAGCTGGTTTTGTGATTTCTTGGATAAGTTTTGCTTGAGCGCGTGTCAAAAATGGACATCAGCAAAGAGAAAATACGCCATATTTTACAGTTTTTCTTCGATAAAGGTAAAAACGCAAGGTAGGCGACTGAAAATGTGAATAGTGTGGATGGTCCTGATACTGTAACAGCCAATCATGTGCAATTTTGACTTCGTCGATTCCCTGCCGGTAACTTTGATATCAAAGATCCACCAGGCTCTGGAAGGCCAATTGTCGAAAATGTCGATAAAATCATGGAAATCGTGGAGGCCGACTGTCAGGTAAGCACTGTTTCGATGACCCAGGAGCAAAAACATTGCACAAAAAACCGTTTGGAACCACTTGAATAAGTCTGGATACAAAAATAACTTCGATGTATGGGTGCCACACGAGTTAACGCAAAAAAACCTCATTGGCCAAATTTCCATCTGCGAACCGTTGCTGAATCGCAACAAAATCGACCCATTTCTGAAGCGGATGGTGACTGGTGATGAAAAGTGGGCCACTTACGACAACGTCAAGCGAAAACGGTCGTAGTCGAATCGCGATAAGCAGACGCAAATGGTGGCCAAACCAGGATTGGTGGCCAGGAAGGTTTTGCTATGATTTTGGTGGAATTGGCACGGAATCATCTACTATGAGCTGCTGCCCTCCGGCCAACCGCTTAATTCGGACCTGTGCTGTCGACAATTAGATGGTCTGAAGGAAGCAATCACAAAGAAGCGGCCAGCTTCTGCCAATAGGAGAGGAATTGTGTTCCATTAGGACAACGCCAGGCCACACACATCGACAGTGACTTGCTAGAAGCTCAGGGAGCTTGGTTGGGAAGTTAATATGCATCCACCTTATAGTCCGGACCTGGCACCAAGTGACTACCACCTGTTGCTGTCTATGGTGAATAATTTTCCTGGTGAAACATTCGCCTCAAGAGAAACTTGTGAAAATCGACTGTTCCAGTTTTTGGCAATAGGGACGTAGAGTAGGGTATCTATGAGAGAGGCATAATGAAATTACTTTCAAAATGGCAACAAGTTATCGAACAAAATGGTGTTTATTTTACCTAAATCGGATCATTCTAACTATGCTAAATAAAGCCTTCAATCTCATGCAAAAGTAGTGGATTTCTTTTTACTACACCCTATATAAGTGGCGTAGGGTGAAAAATTTCCGTAGATAAGTAGGATGGTCTGCAAGCAGTCAGGCATTGATGTCCATTGTATCTTTGTATCTCTGGTATGGAGACTTACTTAGTGCCGTCCACAAAATAGGTATCCTAAAACATGATAGATCATACTACAGCTGTATACGAGGGCGGATTGATATTGGAGCTACCTAGCGCTAGATGGCAGCACAAACACAAAAACTTTTTTCTTTTAGAAATTGCGATCTGTCAAACGTCAGCTGTTAAAATTTCACCCAAATTCATCGATTAGTTTATTTGCTGTAGTCGTTTGAAGTAAGCAACTTTTGTGTTTCTTGAAAAATGGAAAAAAGCGAATTTCGTGCAGTGATTAAACACTATTCTTTGAAAGGGAAAATGGCGAAAGAGACAAAAGAAAAGTTCGATAAACATTACGGTGAGTCTGCTCCGTCAGATTACATGGTAAAATATAGGATTGCTGAATTTAAACGCGGCCGAACAAGCACTGCAACAATACCATCAACAGGAAGGCCAAAAGAGGTGGTTACTGAAGAAAATATCAAGAAAATCCTCGATATCGTTATGAATGATCGCCGAGTCAAGTTGCGTGCGATTGTTGAAATGGTAAACATATCATATGAACGTGTGTTCAACATTTTGCATGAACATTTGCATATGAAAAAGCTATCGGCAAGATGGGTGCCGCGCTTGCTCAGTGTCGAACAAAAACGAGTTCGACAGACCACTTCACAGCGGTGTTTGGACATGATAAAGCGTAATTCTGTTGATTTTTGGCGTCGATTAATAACTGTTGATGAAACGTGGGTCCACCACTACACACCTGAAACCAAAAATCAATCGAAACAATGGGTGGAAGCTGGTGGAAGTGCTGCGAAGAAGGCGAAGGCAGTGAAATCGGCTGGCAAGGTTATGGCCACTGTATTTTGGGATGCACACGGAATATTGCTCATCAATTATCTTGAAAAAGGATCCACAATCACAGGAAAGTATTATCGTGCATTGTTGGATCAATTGATTGATGCAATCAAGGAAAAACGAGCACATTTAAAGAAGAAAAAAATGCTCTTTCTTCAAGACAACGCACCGGTTCACACAGCATTAGATACGATGCTAAAATTACGTGAAATACACTTCGAATTGGTTAATCATCCACCTTATAGTCCAGATTTAGCTCCTAGTGACTTTTTCCTGTTTCCGAACTTGAAAAAATGGCTCGCAGGAAAAAGATTCATTTCAAACGAAGAAGTGATTACCGAAACTAACGCGTATTTTGAGGGGTTCCCGAAATCGTATTACTCAGATGGTATAAAAAAGTTGGAATATCGTCTTACTAAGTGTGTCGAAGTAAAAGGAGACTATGTTGAGAAATAAATGGTTTTTGAAAAAAAAAAATGTTTTTTTCCTACTTAGGTAGCTTCAATATCAATCCGCCCTCGTATATTCAGTAGGCTACCTTTGGATGTAACCCCCATTTCTTTCCTATGACTTTTTTGCAAGAGTAAAGAGCTATCTGAGATTTCAGAATGCGCTCGCTTATATTAGGCTTCCACTTCAGCTTCCTGTCTAGGATTAAACGCAGATACCTAGCTTCCTCTACTGGAGTGATATCTACTAGCATAAGTATTGGAGGGGGGGTAAGTGGAGGTATCTTATTCTTCCTAGAGAAGAATAGAATCTTTGTCTTGATTGATTTAACCCTCAATCCGCAGCCCGTATACCATTTGGAGAGAATTTTAAGCATACGTTGCATCAAGTCTCTCAGTGTTGACATATACTTTCCTGAGATGCTAAAAGCAACCTCATCTCGCATACGCAACACCCCTCCCTCTCCAGTTGCACAAGCAGCTCATTTGCCGCAAAACCACTCTCTTTTATTATATTATTAGAATGTCTTCATATGATTATAGCCACAGAACAAGGCTTGGATGTGATTCTACATACAAGTATTTCTCTTCTGATGTCATTAAAAATGGAATATGGATACTAATCCTTGGGAAACTGGTAAAATAGGTGCGCCAAACTTTTAGAGTATACGAAGTGCTCACCACATACTGCTTTACCAGAAACTATAAATGAGGTGTCTCTAAATTGTGTTTTCGGTTTCAGCACCATAAACTCTGCAATCGGGCCAAAAAACTCTCGAAGATTTAGCTGCGACCTATATTAAAGATATTTGCATTTTTAATAATAACATACAATTAATTATGTGTGAAAGGGTCTGGGATATTGAGTAATAACAATAAATATGAACTTCGAAAAGAAGGTAGAGAAAAAAGCTACAGAAACCGTTCCCTGGACGAGGCTACAGTCTGAGTACGAGCATTCTTGGCATTAGATTACGAGGGCCGAATATTTGGAATTTTCATAATATTTCCTTTCTTTTTAGGGTTCTCAAACTATCCATAGTACCCCTGCTTTACGTTCCCCCCATATAAGTTCTTTCAAAATGTTAGCACCGAGCGGTCTGGTGTCGCGTGTACCTGATCCTTAAAATTAACAATCGTTTGCCCCAAAGTATGTTCCACAGTTCTTTATACTGTTCAGCATTCAGAGCCAATTAAACTATCTTCAGAGGTGGAAAAATGTTGATCACAGACTAATATGGCTAAAACAATTAATGAATTATGCTAATCATATAAATGTCTGGCCATACCTGCTACCATGTAATCAACACTTCCCCACCCATTCTTATTGCTGGAAACACCTTCTTGAAATTTCTATTCCTTTGTTAGAGAATAGCGTATAAACAGTTATGCCAACATTTGTTTATGAAATTAGTTTAAAAAAACCATGTATTATTTATTTTACCCTACTTACAAGTATAAATTATAATGAAAGGTAAGGGACACGCCTATCTCCCATATAAATAACTGGGGAACTCAAAAAAATTACTTTAGGGGGTTCTTTTCGATCACTGAGGCGTGTCCTTTATCTAATCGACTCATTTGTGGTGTATGACTTCGTAGCGCCAATATACGCAGTCATATAACATATAAAATATAGTTGTAAGTTATAAAAATGTGCCAAAAGTGGGCGTGGCTGTGAAATGAACTCATTATTTTTTGTGTGGTCTTTAATGCTGGTACCCTGAATATTCTATAGGATGTGATGATTCTATAGGATGTGATGCTTAATTGTGGGTAATTTTTTGTTAATTTTGGGCGTGGCAGTAGTAGTATGATCCCCGTATTTTAGTATGGACCTAATGTACATTAGTTTTTATTCCCAAAGCATCAAATCGAGCATAGGTAGACTAATTTTAAATTTAATCCCGAAAGGTCCTTATATGGAAAATGGGCTTGCCTTTTATCAGTTAAACCCCATTTTTTGCAGTTGGCTCTCGGACCAAGGTAGAAATTTCGAGTCTAGATTGTTTCAGCAACTATGCGCAATGCTGGGGATAAAAAAACACGCACAACGCCGCTTCATCCGCAGTCAGACGGTATGGTCGAGCGTTAGTGGAACATCTCCGAAAGGTTGTAGACGGTCATCAGAGCGACTGGGATCAGCACATCGCAACGCTCTTATTGGCCTATAGATCCGCAGCACACGACACAACGACGTCTTCCCCGGCGAAGGTGCTCTTCGGCTCGGATATGAGGCTGCCAGCGGATCTACAGTTTGGCGTAAATTCTACAGAGCAGCTTGGAGTAGACGAATTCGTAGCTAGAAAACGAAGGGAGTTGGACGAAATCCATCAGCTCGTGAGAGACAACACCCTCCTAAGGAGCAACAAGATGAAAGCAAGGTACGATCTGCGAGCAAACTCCAAGGGCTTCGAGGAAGGCGACTTGGTTCTGCTCTACAACCCACAACGGAAGAAAGGGTTGTCCCCAAAGTTACAAACTCAGTGGGAGGGACCATACATAGTCATAAAAAGGATCAATGACGTGGTGTACAGGATTCGAAAGCACCCAGGAAACAGAGGGAAACTCAAAGTAGTGCATCTGCACAGATTGTCGGTTTACGGGAACATGCTGCTTCACATGAAAGTGTACATATATCTCTTATAGATTTTAAGTTATGAATATGTGTTCATAATGGGAGTGGCTGTAAATACCGATCACATTTTGTATAGTGTCTAGAAGGACCCACATCTAACTAACTGTCAATAGAGTCGCTATTCCATCAATTGGTCTGAATTGTTGGTCATATATAGGAGGTAGGCGTGGCCTTCATCCAAATAGGCTCTTATAGCAATCTGTGTCTGTGTTGTGATCCAGACTATACTTTTGGAAAGTTTGCTTAAGATATCTCTAACGGACTGGAAGAAAAGTTGCCACAAACGGACGAACGGACGGACGGACAAAATCAAAATTGCTCAACTCATTTCTGTATATTTGTATATGTTCATACCTGCCACGCCTCCTTATGATAGTTCAAAAATCGTACACATTTCCTAACTGAGCCCATAGTAACACCTATTAGGAAGCGTGATTCTTCGTTTAATCTCCAGGCTGCGGTCGTTTTCGGTGTTAATGGCAGAGCCAAGGTATATAAATTCCTTGACCAGTTGAAAAGTGCAATAGTCTGCTGTAACATGGCAGCCTAAATGCCGAGCATCTCTGCTGGTGGACACCATATACTTTGACTTGCCCTCCTCCACCGTCACAACCACTTTCGCTGATTCTTTTTGAATGGCGGAAAATGCAGCATTAACATCTCGCTTGCAACGTGCAATGATGTTGATGTCATCAGCGTAGGCAAGAAGCTAGAAACTTTTGTAGAAAATAGTGCCATTCCGATGTACACCGGCCTTCCGCAGTACCCTTTCCATGGTGAATTTGAAGAGGTCGCACGACAATGGATCGGATTGTCTGAAACCTCGCACGGTATTAAAAAAAGCGGGACCTGGCCGCAGGAATAATGTTGAGGGTCCAATAGGGTGTGAAGATGAAATTTGTCCACTGACTGAATTGGTTTCTCCTGTTGTATGAAACCAATTCTCAATCACGTTACACTTTCAGTAGGTTAAATAGTGATTGAGAATATTTCAGAGTGTAGAGTAACAAGCGTTCAAAGTAGCAATAACAATCGAAACATCAAGCAGAGGACAATAGCAAAGAGCAATAGCCATTGAAATCTTAATAAGGACAACGAAATAGGATCAACCAAGTCCACAAGAATCTCACGCAGGAGACTCAGCCTAAGGAGTCTTAGGCAAGAAACTCACTCAGGAGACTCAGCCTAAGGAGTCTTAGGCTGAGTCTCCTTCTTTCAATGCATGGGCCACTGAATGGGGCTGCGGCCGAACTACGCCAAAGGGTCATATCCTCATGGATGCACTCGCAGCACTTGACGTGATCCTCTTGAATACCGGCGAGATGACTTTTGCCAGAGGAGGTGCCAGTTCTGCGATAGACCTAACCTTCGTAAGTAGCAGGCTGGTGAGGGGTGCAAAATGGCTGGTGAGTGACATATACACCCACAGCGACCACCAAGCTATCATCTGCGAACTGGAGAAGCCCCGGAATCGGCAGCGGATAGGTCCGACATTGAAAGGCTGGAGGACAAACAGCCTTGACGAAGACGTCCTAGAAATGATGCTTTGGTGCTGGAAGGCAGTGCAGAAGAAATGGCGAATCAGCTGGCAAGGAAGGTAGAAAACGCCTGCGACGCGGCAATGCCCAGGAGAGCATATGGTGGGAGGCATAAACCTGTCTACTGGTGGACGGATGCAATAGGCGAGCTCCGTAAAGCATGCCATGCTGCGAGGAGAAGGTATCAACGTTCCATACGGAAAACGGATTCCCTGCAGAAGCAGCAGGCCTTCAAGGAAGCCAGAAATGTTCTGAAGAAGGCAATTAAGAAGAGCAAGAGCACCAGATTCGCTGAATTATGCGCACAAGTTGAGGACGACCCATGGGGCATGGCATATAGACTTGTCATGCGAAAATTGCCCTGTTATAGGCAGCCAGCCCCAACCTGTCCAATGTTGCTCAGACGCATAGTGGCACAGCTCTTTCCAGTACAGAACTATGTCCCATACGAGCTCCCTCTGTAGCAAACGGAGGAATCAATACCCATTGTGACTATAGATGAGATGTTGCGCGCGGTTGGGAAGTTTGGAGACCAGAAAGCACCCGGCCCAGATGGAATCCCCAACCGAGTGCTCAAGACCGCAGCTGCACTGAACCCAGAGCCACTGAGGAAAATGTACGACGCTTGCCTGAGAGAAGGCATTTTCCCCAAGAGATGGAAGAGGCAACGATTGGTCCTGGTGCTGAAAGCCAACAAACCAACAGAGGACCCTTCAGCGTACCGCCCACTCTGCATGTTAGATACGGCGGGAAAAATTCTGGAGCGGATAATCTGTGACAGGATTGATGAGGCCATTGCAAAATCTGGAGGGCTCTCAAAACGGCAATATGGTTTCCGGAAGGCGAGATCTACCGTGGACGCCATCAACGAACTTGTCCAGACGGCTAAAACAGCGATCCAGGGGAAACGATGGAGGGGTGGAACCAAGAGGTATTGCCTTGTGGTCACCCTAGATGTCAAAAACGCTTTTAACTCAGCTAGCTGGGAGCGCATAGCCAAAGCGTTAGCAGAGTTTGGGGTACCCATCTACCTGAGGCGAATGATTGCCAGCTACTCCAGCGATAGGATCCTGCTCTACCAGTCCGAAAAAGATGTGGAGTCGCACAAGATTATCGGAGGAGTTCCCCAGGGATCGGTGCTTGGATCGTTTCTCTGGAATGCTATGTACGACGGCATCCTCCGCGTACAGGTCCCTGATGGTGTCAAAATCATCGGATACGCGGACGACATAGCATTGGTAATCACAGCTAAATACTTGGAGGAAGTGGTAGCAGAGGCCAACCGAACTGTGGCTGCCGTCGGAAGATGGCTTGCAAACGTTGGACTTAGCTTGGCTGAACACAAGACCGAGGCAATCCTGGTTTCGAGCCGCAGAGTGTTGGAGGTAGTGGAAATAAGAGTTGGTAGATGTGCCATAACCACGATTCCACACCTCAAGTACCTAGGAGTGTGGATAGACGCGCGGCTTACCTTCAAAGAACATCTCCGGCGCGTGGGAGATAAGGCAGCAAACACATGTAATCTCCTATATAGAATAATGCCCAACGTGGGAGGACCCAGGCAGCGGAAAAGGCGACTCATCGCCGGGGTTGTCAGATCCATTATTCTCTATGGAGCGCCAATATGGGCCGAAAACGCGGATGTGAAGGCTTACGTCCGCACCATTGAGGCAGCATACAGGAGAAGTGCACTACGAGTGATCTGCGCATACCGCACCGTATCCACAGATGCCACCTTGGTAATAGCCGGCATGATTCCCGTGAACCTGCTAGCGAAAGAAGCGATGAACCTCTACCACGCCAAAGGGACACACGCGACAAATGTAGAGGAGCTCTTGGAAATTGGAAAGCGGAAGACCCTTCAAGAGTGGCAAGCCCAGTGGGATACTTCTACAAATGGCCGCTGGACAAGAAGGCTGATCCCCAACATTCAGCAATGGGTAAGCAGGTCGCATGGTGAGGTGAATTTCTACGTCACACAATTGCTGACGGGCCACGGAGGTTTTCGGGCGTACCTGCACAGATTCCACTTGGAGGAATCTCCCTACTGTGCAAACTGTGGAGGTACAGAGATAGAAGATCCCAAACATGTCTTCTTCTATTGCCCACGTTATGAAAGTGCTAGAGTGGCACTGCAAGGAGTATGTGGAGAGCCCGTGGTGCCCGACAACATAGTGCAGCATATGCTCGAGAGCCTGGAGAAATGGTCTGCGGTGTGTGACACCACCGCCGCTATTATGAAAGACCTCCGCCACCAGGAGTGGCGAAGACGAGCAATGAAAAATAGCTAGGAGGGGTCCGCTGACCATACAAACTCACTCAGGAGACTCAGCCTAAGGAGTCCCACTGAAGAATCTCACACAGGGGTCTCAGCCTGAGAAGTCTCGCCCGACTCATACAGGAGTCTCAATCTTAAATAGTCTCACTGGGACACGCTCACTCCACGGCAACAAGGACTTATTGCCAAAATAACAATAAAGCAAACAATAAAAGTACAAAATTATAAACTCTGAGAAATATTTCTCTGGACGAACCCTGGACACAGAAGAGCTTTACCCCGGCTCTGAAAAGTTCGTTACAAGGGATGAAGTGAAAATCTCCACCTTGAAGGAAATATAAAAAGGGTTCCAGGGTGGGCAGATGTTCTCAGTGTGTGTGTGAGAGAGAGAGAGAGAGAGAGAGAGATAGAGATAGAGAGAGAGGGAGGTGAATGTTTTAGTGAGTGCAATCCTCACATACCAATTCTGTGACTTGATGATGTGACAGGTATTTTTTCCCTCTCTACCCAAAAAAAAAAAAATATACAAAATTTGTATATACCGTTTACCACCTCCAAATTGTCTTCTACTGCAGATAAATAGTTAAACAATTGTAATTTTGAATTTTTGGTAATGTTTTTAATGTTTTTATTTGATTTTAGAGTTTTTCTTTATCAACCAAACATATTTATATTTAATTATATTTTATGTTGCATTCTTTTTTATGTTTTTCTTCAATTAAATACAATATTCGATTATGTCCATATTTACTTCAATACATGAATGCGTAAGTGTACATAAATATTAAACATAATTAATTTTATTTATGTTTACTTTTCCTACAGGGTTTCTCTTGTATTATGTATTGTTATTATTATTTAAACGCACATTTATTTACTACGAAAATACACAAATATATGTTTTATATTTAATGCAATGCAATGTTTTTATTTAACAACTTTTTCAATATTTATCTTTCGCTTATTTTTATGTAAATGCAATTCATATGAAAGTTAATTTATAAATTAACAATAAACAAAACATAGTTTATGTGCTTATGTCAATTGAATATAATTTAAATTATGTGCTTAAATTACAACTTTAACGACATAATATTGCAAATAAGATATTTATATTTTTTAATGTTTTCATTTTTTCATTTTTTTTGTTTTTGTGTCAATTAATTTAAATATTTCGCAAATACTTTTCTGTTAAATTTCACTAATTTTTTAAGTATTTTATAATTTTTTATTTTTATTAATGGCGGTTACATAAGTTTATACATAAATACTCTTTTTAAATATAATTCAACATGATTTTAAAATGGCGTATTTTATATTTATGCATAAGTCAACAAAGTGTGTGTGAGTGTGTATGTGTGAGTAAGTGTCCATGTGTGTTAACGTATTTATATATTATTGTTACTATTTGCCATCTGCTTATTCAGAATTTGTTTTTTTTATTCATAGCGTTGCTCTTTGTCATAGGAAATTATTGTTAGTTTTTAAGCTTAAGGTTTAAAAGTTTCAAATTAATTTAGTTAAGGTGGTATTTTGTACTTTCTTCTAAAACTTCTTTGTTTCTATATTAAACTGGGAGGAGTTTTAATTTTTAGGTATTTTTTTTTCACTGAAAAACAATAAACAAACGTTGAATGCACGGCACAGCAAAAAGTTATTATACAAAGCAGGTGCAGAAGGACTAAAAAAAAATGTTCAAGGAAAGAGTACCATACTCGAATGCTTGAAAAAGTGGTTATCGTTCGCTCTTCTTCAATATGCATAGAAGAATATTCCGGTGTTATTTAATTTGCATTGATTACCACCAGAATTGCAATAATTTATACGAAAATTTTGCGAAAACACACTTAAGGCTGGTTTACAACAGAAGAAGCGCAATGGAACTGAAGATTTGTTAGTTTAGGCTATAATCCAATGATAGTTATAATCCATACGTGTCTTTATATGAAGCCTTTAAAACACGTTGACCTCAAAGCTTCTTAATTCACCAGCTTGATTTTTTAAGCTATGGTAGTCATTCCGTTCATTAATCATAGATTATGAAGGCCTTAAAAGACACTTCTTAATTCACCATATTGCTGTTTTGCAGCTATGGTAGTCATTCCGTTCATTATACATTATGAAGACTTTAAAACACGACGACCTTCAAAGCTTCTTAATTCACCATCTTGATTTTGCAGCTATGGCAGTCAATCCGTTCATTATACATTATGAAGACTTTAAAACACGACGACCTTCAAAGCTTCTTAATTCACCATCTTGATTTTGCAGCTATGGCAGTCAATCCGTTCATTATACATACACTATAAAGGCTTTAAAACACGACGACCTTCAAAGCTTCTTAATTCACCATCTTGATTTTGCAGCTATGTTAGTCATTCCGTTCATTATACATACACTAGAAAGGCTTTAAAACACGTTGACCTCAAAGCTTCTTAATTGCTTGATTTTTTCAGCTATGGTAGTCATTCCGTTCATTAATCATAGATTATGAAGGCTTTAAAAGACACTTCTTAATTCACCATATTGCTGTTTTGCAGCTATGGCAGTCAATCCGTTTATTATACAAACCTTCAAAGCTTCTTAATTCACCATATTGCTGTTTTGCAGCTAAGTTAGCAAGCGCATCTCAATGGCGTAGCATTAACTCAATAATGCAAAACTCAACACTCCACTCACTCATTTTCAACATTCCAAGCAGTTGTTTTTGTTGTGAGCTAGGTAGAGGCAAAAGGTGGATTTACTTACAGTAAAGTAAATTCACCTTGGTAGAGGCAAATTCACACAAACAAGGAGTGGGTGGAATTCTCACCAATTCTCACCCTCAATTAAATGAATAGTAGGCCAGAGGTAAAATGAGTGAGATGGGTGGCATAGTAATAAAAAGGAATTTCTAATTGAATCAAAATATATATTACGAGCAATTTAAATAAACAAATTTATTAAAAATCTATTTTAAATTTGTTTGAAGTTTTTTAACCTACTGAACAAAACCAATAACAACATAGCATACGACCTGAGTTTGATACAAAAGCAGCGGTGGAGTAGCTTTTTATCCTTAAAAGCATGGATTGTTTGCGTAAAACAAAAATATAACTTCATTCCTTCTTCACACATAATTCATTATGTTGCAAGATATAATAGTAATAGTTATTAATAATAAGTTCCTCCCTATGGCTTTGTTTTTCGCCTTGATAAATATAATTATTGTGTAGATTTTTAAACGGTGTGTCTAGGAGCCTCATCTCTGTTGCAGGCGTAAATTGTTTTCTTTTTAAAGAATTTGAAAGCATTTTTTTCTTTGCTTGTTAGATACAGCGAACAATTCTGGTGGTTTCTGGGATCAAACAAATTCAGATGAGTTTTTTACACCATAGTATACATTATAATAATATTTGTGTTGGTTTAATTCTTTAAATATTTAACATTTTAACGCACACAAAAACACATATGTAAGTATTAAAATAAATTTGATTAAATCATTATAGACCTTACAGTAACACCACTTAATTTTCGTACAAAACAATGTCTCAAAGTCTGATGGCGATATTATCAATAATCTACTCACTTTATTCAGTTATCATATGAGAGATAAAAAATAATATGTTTCATGTACGAATATTGAGTAAAAATAATTTATTTATAAATTAGTAATATGCAATAAACAATATGCATCATGTACAAAACATTGAGTAACAAAGAAGAACATATTTTGACCCAATCCTTTTAAGCCAATCTGCCGGCTTTGGCAAAGCTTCAATGAATTTATCTCCCATATCAGTGGTCTCAAACTCACCCATATGCTTGGCCCAAAGAGGACACTACAATTCTGCATTAAGGCCGCATTTCAGGCTCGATGTTGATCAAATCTAACTTAGATAAACTATGGAACCCCCTCTTTTTTTGGCTTTAGTATCAAATACAAAGATCAGTGGAAATCTCTTCTCTTCTCCTGGACCTTTTTGGTTATTTTTGTAATTTCTTGGAAAACAGGTTAGATTTATGTTAAATGAGTTGGTTTTATGTAAACATAAAAATTTTAACAAACTTTTGATACGTTTTTCTGCCTAGAAACTTGCAATAATCAGAGGATCCACAAGTATGTTCGGGGAATAGTTCTTGGCCATCTTAAACCAATACAATGAGAGTCTGCGGAGTATGAAAATACCTTTCGTCTGTTTTTATAACATTATTCGCAAGTACTCAAATACAATTTCAAGCAAGATTATTCGCAAGTACCCAAATACAAACTTTCAGATAATTCAATGTTGAATATCGTAAATATTTGGAAAACAATATTGCCTGTGATGAATATCGTAAATGGTTGCAAAATAGTATTGCCTGTGATCGTAAATATCGTAAATATTTGGATATAATATTGCTTGTGATGATGTATATCGTAAATATTTGGAAACTAATATTGTCTGTGTTGGAGTATATCGTAAATATTTGCAAAATAATATTTCCTGTGATCATATATATATCGTAAATATTGGGATATAATGTTGCCTGTGATGATGTATATCGTAAATATTTGAATGTAATATTGCCTGTGATCATGTTCATCGTAAATATGTTTAAAATAATATTGACTGTGATGTATATCGTAAATATTTGCAAAATAATATTGCCTGTGATCGTGAATATCGTAAATATTTGATTATAATATTTCCTGTGATCATGTTTATCGTAAATATATACAAAATAATATTGTCTGTGATGAAGTATATCGTAAAAAATTGCAAAATAATATTTCCTGTGATCATATATATATCGTAAATATTGGGATATAATGTTGCCTGTGATGATGTATATCGTAAATATTTGGATGTAATATTGCCTGTGATCATGCATATCGTAAATATTGAGATATTATATTGCCTATTATCATGTATATCGTAAATGTTTGCAAAATAATATTGCCTGTGATCGTGAATATCGTAAACCCTGTCCTGTTGGTCGAATTGCCGCAGATGCATTTACGAATTGTACAAATTTTGTTTGAGACTCAATTCAATTCAAAGAATTCTTTAATAATTTGGAAGATTTCATACACGCCTACAATTAGCACAGCTTGCTACGTGATATCTCAGAGATTTGTAAGTTAATCTACGATTATAATTTAATTAATTTAATACGATTTTAACGAGCCAAAAGTACATCAAAGTATTTATCCTAATTATTTATATGAGAACATTTAGAATCATTCTCATTCTCATTTTTTAGGATGAAAACATCAAGCTCCGTGTATACCCTGTTTTTTTAATTCTTAAGGTTGTTGAATGTCCGCTGCCCACCTAAAGTGTCACTAGGAGCCACCCAGAGTGGCACCAGGGGCCACTTCTGTCCAACGAGCCACCAGTTTGAGACCACTTCTTTGCTTATAAACATTTATGAATTTACGTGACTGATAATGTACTTCAGTGAGGCCGATTTGTATGCTAATAAAGTTGACTTAAATATTGAAATCCTTAAAATATATTTTTGTATGTGAGATATAAAAGATCCATATTCATAGTTATTACAAATAATAATTTACAATTTTATTACAATTACAAAATTTTGATGTTCCGGCACCTCACTAGTTTATATACTTCAATAATACCAGTTGCTTTAAGGCTTTGTACGAATACTGAGTGGTGCGACTGTATATTCGTAATCAATTTAATTATAGTTTATTTATAATGATTGCAATATGCAATTCCGTTTTAAAAATTCCTCCGCTACTTTTTACAATTTTAGTTGGAGTTGTCAAATAATTAGTTTTTTGTGGTACTTTACATATTTTTATTAGTACTTTCCGTGTAAGGTGGGGGCTGCTTTTTTGTTGATTCTTTTTATATATATTTAGCTTCAACAGAGGCAGTTTCTATCAACAATACCAAAAAGTGTCTGTTTCATTGCAGGCAACCCGAGTGCCGACAGAACTATGTGTAATCATTTTACATTTAACAATATAAGTGAAGTCAACTGGGAAAGTTGCCCATCCTAACAAAAACAAAGTGCAACGAATCAGGTTGCTATTTAAACTATCTTCAGGATTTCTGCCAAAGAACATCACCAACGTCTAGCAAAGAACGTTACGTTGATGTTCTTTGGGTCTACTCGGAGTGTACATATCCATTCAGGTATGTACGAGAAAGACGAGTATTATCTTCACCTGTTCTACTCGGCGTGTACATATTATGTAAAATATGTATAATATGTAAATAATATGTACTGCATATCCCTCCAGGTATGTACGAGAAAGACGAGTAGTATCTTCACTTGTTCTACTCGGCGTGTACATAATATGTGTATGTATAATATGTATAATATGTATATAATATATACTACATATCCCTCCAGGTATGTACAAGAAAGACGAGTAGTATCTTCACCTTTTCTACTCGGTGTGTACATAATATGTGTATGTATAATATGTATAATATGTATATAATATATACTACATATCCCTCCAGGTATGTACGAGAAAGACGAGTATTATCTTCACCTGTTCTACTCGACGTGTACATAATTTGTGTATGTATAATATGTATAATATGTATATAATATATACTACATATCGCTCTAGGGGTGTACAAGAAAGACGAGTATTATCTTCACTTGTTCTACTCGACGTGTACATAATTTGTGTATGTATAATATGTATAATATGTATATAATATATACTACATATCGCTCTAGGTATGTACAAGAAAGACGAGTATTATCTTCACTTGTTCTACTCGGCGTGTACATAATATATAAATGTATAATATGTATATTATGTATAATATGTATATAATATGTACTACATATCCCTCCAGGTATGTACGAGAAAGACGAGTATTTAATTCCAACAATGTCCTGAGACCAACAATGACCTGCTACTGCAGTACCACGTTACACATTATAATACTTTATTTGTATTTTTTATATACTTTAATATACTTTACAATAACATAATTTTCTACAA
>OV050030.1:23617015-23919515 GCA_920105625.2 Clusia tigrina
ACAAAAGTCGAACAGCAGTTTGGATCTCGCGACTGGTAATGGTCGACTTCTTATTGTACTGCGCCAATCGGGACGACTCAGCCGCAATGCGTTCAAAGATATCATTCACAAAACTGTTCATGATGCTCATTGCTTTCGAAGAAACACCAGTATCAGGGTGCACTTGCTTCAGCACTTTGTAAATGTAGATAGCGTAGCTCTCCTTCCTCTTGCGCTTCTTCTTCTTATCCCCATTGGCGATGTTCTTTTGGGCTTTGCCCGCCTTCTTGGCAGCTTTTCCACTAGTTTTCGGCGGCATTTTCAATTCAAATCAATTTACTTTAATTTAATTTTTTTCTTCACAAATTCACTTTCACTTTTAATTTGAAATTTGCTCTGCATTCACGCGCTTATTTGAACAATTGAAGTGCGTCTTTTTCAGTCAGCTTCCGCACGCCGTTCAGCAACCGAACAGATATCACACTACAGAAAAGAGGGTGAGGAAAAAGTACAAATACGGCAGTTTTAGAAATAATAATAGAAAAAGTAAAATTTGTGAATTGTGAATTGTGAGTTGTGAAATTTGAATTTTTGAAAAATGTCTGGTCGTGGAAAAGGTGGAAAAGTTAAAGGTGGCGGTAAATCAAAGACTCGCTCGAATCGTGCTGGTCTCCAGTTTCCCGTTGGACGTATTCACCGTTTATTGCGTAAAGGCAATTTTGCGGAACGAGTAGGTGCGGGAGCTCCAGTGTATTTGGCAGCTGTGATGGAATACTTGGCCGCCGAAGTTCTTGAATTGGCTGGAAATGCTGCTCGTGACAACAAGAAGACAAGAATCATTCCCCGTCATTTGCAACTGGCCATCCGCAACGACGAAGAGTTGAATAAACTGTTGTCGGGCGTTACCATTGCTCAAGGTGGTGTCCTACCAAATATCCAAGCCGTACTCTTGCCAAAGAAGACTGAGAAAAAAACATCGTAAAATGTGATTTATTCAATCAGGAACAGGAACCAGAAACCAAAAAAACGTTGAAATCAGACCCAATTATAAATCCGTCCTTTTCAGGACGACAAACTATTATATATTAAATTGATATAAATTTGTATTTGAAACTGCATCAATCTAAATTTGTGCTGCCATATTGGTATTGTAGGCATCTCAGCGCTTTATTTCCGCTTGATTCATTTAAATGAAGTTGAATCACGCTGAAGTTATTTTTTTATTCTAAATTAATTAACTTCACCCCAATAATTCAACTCCATTTAGAAATTCGCTTCCCAATTCCATCAATCTACATTGAAAATGTAAAATTCTATGATAAAATATATAATTTATGTTATATTACTTTTGCCATCATTATTAAAAGTTCTTGACAATTTTGTACAAACGATTAGACACGAGTGTGTCGGATTCTACAGTAGTTGCAATAGCATTGAGTCAAAAAGAATAGGAAAATGTAAAATTTCACCTAACTGAATCTGATGATACCTAAATATTCTATATACACATACATACAAGAGTGTGATACATATATTGTGAGTAAATTTATTATGGAATTGAAATTCGTATGTATAGTTAATATTTTTCTCATATATACAATTTTCTTCTCTTTTTCTATAAATTTTGTGGTCCTGAAAAGGACCGATTTTATTTCAATTTATCGAGTTTTGTTGTCTAGTAATCATCTGCTTATGCTGTCAATGTCAGCGAATCGATTTAAGCACGTTCGCCACGAATACGTCTCGCCAATTGGATGTCTTTTGGCATAATTGTCACACGTTTCGCATGAATAGCACACAAATTGGTATCTTCAAAAAGACCAACCAAATATGCCTCACTAGCTTCTTGCAGAGCCATAACTGCGGAACTCTGGAAACGTAAGTCAGTTTTGAAATCTTGAGCAATTTCACGAACTAAGCGTTGGAACGGCAATTTACGAATCAACAATTCAGTGCTCTTCTGATAGCGACGAATTTCACGAAGCGCCACGGTACCTGGACGATAACGATGAGGCTTCTTTACACCACCGGTAGCTGGTGCACTTTTACGAGCTGCCTTGGTAGCCAATTGCTTACGAGGTGCTTTACCTCCAGTCGATTTACGTGCAGTTTGTTTAGTACGTGCCATTTTTCTACCTTACTTCACTTCACTTCACTTTAGTTTTAAATATTTTTACTATTCACACTTCACTGTTCACAAGATAATAAACAGAAAAATCTTAATGCCACCACTATTTATACTAATCGAACCGGACCGGCCCGACTGTACAATGCCAACCAACGCCGTTTGCCGCCATTTTGACCACACATTGTTAATGGTAGAAAGAGCAGCTGTATAGTTGAATGGGTGCGAAGGGGATGGAAATATGGTAAGGTATGGGTATTTTTTCGTATAAATACGAGTGGTCGTGTGCTCACAGTTTTATTAAGAAAAGTGATTGTGAACAGTGTGAACAAACAAGCAGTTTGTTTGTGAGTGTTTTTTTCTTTTTGAAGTAAAGTAAATTTGTATTAAAATGACTGGTCGCGGTAAAGGTGGAAAAGGTTTGGGCAAAGGTGGAGCGAAACGTCATCGTAAAGTTCTTCGTGATAACATCCAAGGTATTACGAAGCCAGCAATCAGACGTTTAGCTCGTCGTGGCGGCGTTAAGCGTATTTCTGGATTGATATACGAAGAAACACGTGGTGTGCTAAAAGTATTCCTAGAGAATGTGATCCGTGATGCTGTGACTTATACTGAACATGCTAAAAGGAAGACTGTCACTGCAATGGATGTCGTCTATGCATTGAAGAGACAAGGTCGCACCCTATACGGATTTGGCGGTTAAGATCGATAATTGAGAATAATAAAATAATGGAATGTCGAAGGCAAAAGTATAAATAAAACGAAACAATCGGTCCTTTTCAGGACCACAAATTATATTTGTGAATTGATAAAATATTATATTAAAAATTTATTTAGATAAAATGATTTTAAAATGGTTGTAGTAGTAGAGAAGCATTGAATTAAAAACGAATATGAAAATGTAAAATTTTATCTAATTACACTCCTTTTCTCTAACGCAGTTTTGGAATCATCTAATTCATACATGTGCGCATACAAGCATATGATATATTTTTTGAATGAGATTCGTTGTTGCTTGCCAAATATAAAATATTCACAAGGATTTGCCCTCTTTTTGTTATTATGGACGGTAGTTTGATTTTTTCTCAAAATGTCAAACAAAACGATTATAATCCACACAACGTCTTCCGATACTCCCTGTATAATAATTGGGATGGGGTACTACAAGATATCAATTTTATTGCATATTATTAAAATATATAAAAATAAATATTTCAAAAATGTTAAGATCATCTCTTTCAAAAAATAGTTTGATAGCCCTGAAAAGGGCTTTTGCTTGTATTATTTGTTCCTTTCGTTTCTAATTTTTTCAAACAATACTTGAGTCTTCGTTTTCCTACGGTTGGGAGTAAATTTATTTTTTAGCAGCTGGTTTCTTAGTCGCTGCTGCTTTTTTCGCTCCAGATGCAGGTGCGGCCTTTTTTGGTGTCGCACTAACTGCTTTTGCCTTTGCTGCCACCTTCGGCTTGGCTGCACTTGCTTTAGGTTTAGTTGGTTTAGCGGCGGTGGGCTTTGCTTTCACGGTACCACTTTTCTTCACACTCTTTGCCTTTGCCTTTTCACTTTTCTTCTTGTCTCCAGCCGCACTGCTTGCTTTTTTTACAGTCGCTGATGCCTTCTTAACCTTCTTGGCGGCGGCGGCGCCGGTGGAAGTCTTCTTCTTAGCTGCACCGGCACTTGCACCTACGGCCGCCGGCTTCTTCTTTACCACAGACTTTGCCTTGGATTTTCCTGATGAATCCTTACCGGCGGCAGCTGTGGACAATTTAAATGAACCGGAGGCACCCTTACCTTTGGTTTGGATTAATTTACCACTTACAACCGCTGATTTCAAATACTTCTTGATGAAAGGTGCCAATTTCTGAGCATCACATTTGTACGTAGCACTGATGTACTTCTTAATCGCCAATAATGATGAACCGCCACGCTCCTTCAAACTTTTGATTGAAGCATCAACCATTTGCTGTGTCGGTGGATGAGTTGGCGCGCTCGTTGGCTTCTTGCTTTTCTTGGCTCCAACTGCAGCTCCTTTCTTTCCACCCGACTTCTTCTCAGCAGCAGTAGCCACAACTGGGGAGGCGGTAGCACCAACAACAACACTTTCAGACATTTTCTTATACTTCAATTCAATTCAATTTAACTCAAATCAACACTTTCTTCTCTGTTACCTGTCACCTTCTGCACACTTTAATTAGTCACCTTTTAATTCAATCACAAATTTTCCCATTTTTGGTCGACTTAAGCCCACCTGAAAAACTGAGAAGCACCGAGTAGAGTCATGCAACAAAATTTTATCGCTCAGTACATTTGAAGGCGCCATTATTGATCATTTCAAATTTTATTTTAATTTTTAAAAAGTTAATCAACAAGTTTCTGCTCTCTAAATCATTTAAATACTTCAACTATAAACTATATTTTGTGTTCTTAAACAATTTTTCTTCTTGTCACACGTGTTAAGAGCTCTATTGAAGATTTTGTTCGAATTTTAAAATGATTTTATCAAAAATTTTTCACAAAAACTCTTATAATTAATTAATAATTATACGAAATCAAACGGAAACGTATTTTTATACTTAACTGACACTATTAGAAGTATTATATTCCTAATTTTGTTATATTTTTTCTCGGCTAGATAATTAAAATAATTTTTTTAAATTGCCATCAAATCATGGTACAAATCATGAGTAAATGCAGCGGCATTGCCTTCCAAACGAAATTTCCTTTTATGACGATATTTTAATTCAAGATTTCCTTCAAAAATTATTTATTCATTTCAATTAATATAACAAAATAAATAAATTCTAGCAAAAATTATTTTAATTGTTCGCATTGTGTAAACTTTCCCTTTGAAATATAGTGTGGGTTTTCAATTGAAAAAGGCGTACATATGAATTTGAAAAAAAAATTATTTTTATGTTACTACACAGAAATATAAGTAAAATGATTGCACATCAAAGTATTTTTCAAGGTATACATATTGAAATATATCTAAACTGCATAAATAATCGCATTCTAACAAATTTTTTTTAATAGTAATCAAGACAATAACTCGATGTGTATATAAAAAAAATTCTTAGAATTTTAGATGCGTGCGACTAAATGACAACTAATGTCTGTGGAGAGCAAAATAACCATAAATATTATGAGAATTTTGGTGCAATAATAAAATTTATGCCTTACTTTATTTGATATCAACTAAAAAATTTCACTACGAATGCCCTCGTAAACGGAAAATTCGCTCATCATCATTTGATATTGTATTTTAATTATACGAATATCACTATACAAATATCTACAGATAAAAACCCCATTTCTATTTGAAAGCAAAAATATATTTCAGCAAACAAAAGTCCATTTTAATAAAATTGTATTTCTATATTAACATAAATTTATGAAGATATGCAATTGAGAGGTGTTTAGGTGTCATTTGTAAGGATTGACTAGAATCTCTATGCAAAGTCAACTTGTGGTATTTTAAAGGTGTTCTGCTCAAGAGAAATTAGATAATTTATATCATCTTTTTAAACTTTTTTTGTGGCCCTGAAAAGGGCCGTTGTTTATTCCTTAATTGGTGGTGGTGTTGTTGTTGTCATTCGTCGGCATTGTTGTTCTCATACTTTATTTACTTTGAGCTGGTGTATTTTGTTACTGCTTTTGTACCTTCGCTTACAGCATGCTTAGCCAACTCACCAGGCAACAAAAGTCGAACAGCAGTTTGGATCTCGCGACTGGTAATGGTCGACTTCTTATTGTACTGCGCCAATCGGGACGACTCAGCCGCAATGCGTTCAAAGATATCATTCACAAAACTGTTCATGATGCTCATTGCTTTCGAAGAAACACCAGTATCAGGGTGCACTTGCTTCAGCACTTTGTAAATGTAGATAGCGTAGCTCTCCTTCCTCTTGCGCTTCTTCTTCTTATCCCCTTTGGCGATGTTCTTTTGGGCTTTGCCCGCCTTCTTGGCAGCTTTTCCACTAGTTTTCGGCGGCATTTTCAATTCAAATCAATTTACTTTAATTTAATTTTTTTCTTCACAAATTCACTTTCACTTTTAATTTGAAATTTGCTCTGCATTCACGCGCTTATTTGTACAATTGAAGTGCGTCTTTTTCAGTCAGCTTCCGCACGCCGTTCAGCAACCGAACAGATATCACACTACAGAAAAGAGGGTGAGGAAAAAGTACAAATACGGCAGTTTTAGAAATAATAATAGAAAAAGTAAAATTTGTGAATTGTGAATTGTGAGTTGTGAAATTTGAATTTTTGAAAAATGTCTGGTCGTGGAAAAGGTGGAAAAGTTAAAGGTGGCGGTAAATCAAAGACTCGCTCGAATCGTGCTGGTCTCCAGTTTCCCGTTGGACGTATTCACCGTTTATTGCGTAAAGGCAACTATGCGGAACGAGTAGGTGCGGGAGCTCCAGTGTATTTGGCAGCTGTGATGGAATACTTGGCCGCCGAAGTTCTTGAATTGGCTGGAAATGCTGCTCGTGACAACAAGAAGACAAGAATCATTCCCCGTCATTTGCAACTGGCCATCCGCAACGACGAAGAGTTGAATAAACTGTTGTCGGGCGTTACCATTGCTCAAGGTGGTGTCCTACCAAATATCCAAGCCGTACTCTTGCCAAAGAAGACTGAGAAAAAAACATCGTAAAATGTGATTTATTCAATCAGGAACAGGAACCAGAAACCAAAAAAACGTTGAAATCAGACCCAATTATAAATCCGTCCTTTTCAGGACGACAAACTATTATATATTAAATTGATATAAATTTGTATTTGAAACTGCATCAATCTAAATTTGTGCTGCCATATTGGTATTGTAGGCATCTCAGCGCTTTATTTCCGCTTGATTCATTTAAATGAAGTTGAATCACGCTGAAGTTATTTTTTTATTCTAAATTAATTAACTTCACCCCAATAATTCAACTCCATTTAGAAATTCTCTTCCCAATTCCATCAATCTACATTGAAAATGTAAAATTCTATGATAAAATATATAATTTATGTTATATTACTTTTGCCATCATTATTAAAAGTTCTTGACAATTTTGTACAAACGATTAGACACGAGTGTGTCGGATTCTACAGTAGTTGCAATAGCATTGAGTCAAAAAGAATAGGAAAATGTAAAATTTCACCTAACTGAATCTGATGATACCTAAATATTCTATATACACATACATACAAGAGTGTGATACATATATTGTGAGTAAATTTATTATGGAATTGAAATTCGTATGTATAGTTAATATTTTTCTCATATATACAATTTTCTTCTCTTTTTCTATAAATTTTGTGGTCCTGAAAAGGACCGATTTTATTTCAATTTATCGAGTTTTGTTGTCTAGTAATCATCTGCTTATGCTGTCAATGTCAGCGAATCGATTTAAGCACGTTCGCCACGAATACGTCTCGCCAATTGGATGTCTTTTGGCATAATTGTCACACGTTTCGCATGAATAGCACACAAATTGGTATCTTCAAAAAGACCAACCAAATATGCCTCACTAGCTTCTTGCAGAGCCATAACTGCGGAACTCTGGAAACGTAAGTCAGTTTTGAAATCTTGAGCAATTTCACGAACTAAGCGTTGGAACGGCAATTTACGAATCAACAATTCAGTGCTCTTCTGATAGCGACGAATTTCACGAAGCGCCACGGTACCTGGACGATAACGATGAGGCTTCTTTACACCACCGGTAGCTGGTGCACTTTTACGAGCTGCCTTGGTAGCCAATTGCTTACGAGGTGCTTTACCTCCAGTCGATTTACGTGCAGTTTGTTTAGTACGTGCCATTTTTCTACCTTACTTCACTTCACTTCACTTTAGTTTTAAATATTTTTACTATTCACACTTCACTGTTCACAAGATAATAAACAGAAAAATCTTAATGCCACCACTATTTATACTAATCGAACCGGACCGGCCCGACTGTACAATGCCAACCAACGCCGTTTGCCGCCATTTTGACCACACATTGTTAATGGTAGAAAGAGCAGCTGTATAGTTGAATGGGTGCGAAGGGGATGGAAATATGGTAAGGTATGGGTATTTTTTCGTATAAATACGAGTGGTCGTGTGCTCACAGTTTTATTAAGAAAAGTGATTGTGAACAGTGTGAACAAACAAGCAGTTTGTTTGTGAGTGTTTTTTTCTTTTTGAAGTAAAGTAAATTTGTATTAAAATGACTGGTCGCGGTAAAGGTGGAAAAGGTTTGGGCAAAGGTGGAGCGAAACGTCATCGTAAAGTTCTTCGTGATAACATCCAAGGTATTACGAAGCCAGCAATCAGACGTTTAGCTCGTCGTGGCGGCGTTAAGCGTATTTCTGGATTGATATACGAAGAAACACGTGGTGTGCTAAAAGTATTCCTAGAGAATGTGATCCGTGATGCTGTGACTTATACTGAACATGCTAAAAGGAAGACTGTCACTGCAATGGATGTCGTCTATGCATTGAAGAGACAAGGTCGCACCCTATACGGATTTGGCGGTTAAGATCGATAATTGAGAATAATAAAATAATGGAATGTCGAAGGCAAAAGTATAAATAAAACGAAACAATCGGTCCTTTTCAGGACCACAAATTATATTTGTGAATTGATAAAATATTATATTAAAAATTTATTTAGATAAAATGATTTTAAAATGGTTGTAGTAGTAGAGAAGCATTGAATTAAAAACGAATATGAAAATGTAAAATTTTATCTAATTACACTCCTTTTCTCTAACGCAGTTTTGGAATCATCTAATTCATACATGTGCGCATACAAGCATATGATATATTTTTTGAATGAGATTCGTTGTTGCTTGCCAAATATAAAATATTCACAAGGATTTGCCCTCTCTTTGTTATTATGGACGGTAGTTTGATTTTTTCTCAAAATGTCAAACAAAACGATTATAATCCACACAACGTCTTCCGATACTCCCTGTATAATAATTGGGATGGGGTACTACAAGATATCAATTTTATTGCATATTATTAAAATATATAAAAATAAATATTTCAAAAATGTTAAGATCATCTCTTTCAAAAAATAGTTTGATAGCCCTGAAAAGGGCTTTTGCTTGTATTATTTGTTCCTTTCGTTTCTAATTTTTTCAAACAATACTTGAGTCTTCGTTTTCCTACGGTTGGGAGTAAATTTATTTTTTAGCAGCTGGTTTCTTAGTCGCTGCTGCTTTTTTCGCTCCAGATGCAGGTGCGGCCTTTTTTGGTGTCGCACTAACTGCTTTTGCCTTTGCTGCCACCTTCGGCTTGGCTGCACTTGCTTTAGGTTTAGTTGGTTTAGCGGCGGTGGGCTTTGCTTTCACGGTACCACTTTTCTTCACACTCTTTGCCTTTGCCTTTTCACTTTTCTTCTTGTCTCCAGCCGCACTGCTTGCTTTTTTTACAGTCGCTGATGCCTTCTTAACCTTCTTGGCGGCGGCGGCGCCGGTGGAAGTCTTCTTCTTAGCTGCACCGGCACTTGCACCTACGGCCGCCGGCTTCTTCTTTACCACAGACTTTGCCTTGGATTTTCCTGATGAATCCTTACCGGCGGCAGCTGTGGACAATTTAAATGAACCGGAGGCACCCTTACCTTTGGTTTGGATTAATTTACCACTTACAACCGCTGATTTCAAATACTTCTTGATGAAAGGTGCCAATTTCTGAGCATCACATTTGTACGTAGCACTGATGTACTTCTTAATCGCCAATAATGATGAACCGCCACGCTCCTTCAAACTTTTGATTGAAGCATCAACCATTTGCTGTGTCGGTGGATGAGTTGGCGCGCTCGTTGGCTTCTTGCTTTTCTTGGCTCCAACTGCAGCTCCTTTCTTTCCACCCGACTTCTTCTCAGCAGCAGTAGCCACAACTGGGGAGGCGGTAGCACCAACAACAACACTTTCAGACATTTTCTTATACTTCAATTCAATTCAATTTAACTCAAATCAACACTTTCTTCTCTGTTACCTGTCACCTTCTGCACACTTTAATTAGTCACCTTTTAATTCAATCACAAATTTTCCCATTTTTGGTCGACTTAAGCCCACCTGAAAAACTGAGAAGCACCGAGTAGAGTCATGCAACAAAATTTTATCGCTCAGTACATTTGAAGGCGCCATTATTGATCATTTCAAATTTTATTTTAATTTTTAAAAAGTTAATCAACAAGTTTCTGCTCTCTAAATCATTTAAATACTTCAACTATAAACTATATTTTGTGTTCTTAAACAATTTTTCTTCTTGTCACACGTGTTAAGAGCTCTATTGAAGATTTTGTTCGAATTTTAAAATGATTTTATCAAAAATTTTTCACAAAAACTCTTATAATTAATTAATAATAATACGAAATCAAACGGAAACGTATTTTTATACTTAACTGACACTATTAGAAGTATTATATTCCTAATTTTGTTATATTTTTTCTCGGCTAGATAATTAAAATAATTTTTTTAAATTGCCATCAAATCATGGTACAAATCATGAGTAAATGCAGCGGCATTGCCTTCCAAACGAAATTTCCTTTTATGACGATATTTTAATTCAAGATTTCCTTCAAAAATTATTTATTCATTTCAATTAATATAACAAAATAAATAAATTCTAGCAAAAATTATTTTAATTGTTCGCATTGTGTAAACTTTCCCTTTGAAATATAGTGTGGGTTTTCAATTGAAAAAGGCGTACATATGAATTTGAAAAAAAAATTATTTTTATGTTACTACACAGAAATATAAGTAAAATGATTGCACATCAAAGTATTTTTCAAGGTATACAAATTGAAATATATCTAAACTGCATAAATAATCGCATTCTAACAAATTTTTTTTAATAGTAATCAAGACAATAACTCGATGTGTATATAAAAAAAATTCTTAAAATTTTAGATGCGTGCGACTAAATGACAACTAATGTCTGTGGAGAGCAAAATAACCATAAATATTATGAGAATTTTGGTGCAATAATAAAATTTATGCCTTACTTTATTTGATATCAACTAAAAAATTTCACTACGAATGCCCTCGTAAACGGAAAATTCGCTCATCATCATTTGATATTGTATTTTAATTATACGAATATCACTATACAAATATCTACAGATAAAAACCCCATTTCTATTTGAAAGCAAAAATATATTTCAGCAAACAAAAGTCCATTTTAATAAAATTGTATTTCTATATTAACATAAATTTATGAAGATATGCAATTGAGAGGTGTTTAGGTGTCATTTGTAAGGATTGACTAGAATCTCTATGCAAAGTCAACTTGTGGTATTTTAAAGGTGTTCTGCTCAAGAGAAATTAGATAATTTATATCATCTTTTTAAACTTTTTTTGTGGCCCTGAAAAGGGCCGTTGTTTATTCCTTAATTGGTGGTGGTGTTGTTGTTGTCATTCGTCGGCATTGTTGTTCTCATACTTTATTTACTTTGAGCTGGTGTATTTTGTTACTGCTTTTGTACCTTCGCTTACAGCATGCTTAGCCAACTCACCAGGCAACAAAAGTCGAACAGCAGTTTGGATCTCGCGACTGGTAATGGTCGACTTCTTATTGTACTGCGCCAATCGGGACGACTCAGCCGCAATGCGTTCAAAGATATCATTCACAAAACTGTTCATGATGCTCATTGCTTTCGAAGAAACACCAGTATCAGGGTGCACTTGCTTCAGCACTTTGTAAATGTAGATAGCGTAGCTCTCCTTCCTCTTGCGCTTCTTCTTCTTATCCCCTTTGGCGATGTTCTTTTGGGCTTTGCCCGCCTTCTTGGCAGCTTTTCCACTAGTTTTCGGCGGCATTTTCAATTCAAATCAATTTACTTTAATTTAATTTTTTTCTTCACAAATTCACTTTCACTTTTAATTTGAAATTTGCTCTGCATTCACGCGCTTATTTGAACAATTGAAGTGCGTCTTTTTCAGTCAGCTTCCGCACGCCGTTCAGCAACCGAACAGATATCACACTACAGAAAAGAGGGTGAGGAAAAAGTACAAATACGGCAGTTTTAGAAATAATAATAGAAAAAGTAAAATTTGTGAATTGTGAATTGTGAGTTGTGAAATTTGAATTTTTGAAAAATGTCTGGTCGTGGAAAAGGTGGAAAAGTTAAAGGTGGCGGTAAATCAAAGACTCGCTCGAATCGTGCTGGTCTCCAGTTTCCCGTTGGACGTATTCACCGTTTATTGCGTAAAGGCAACTATGCGGAACGAGTAGGTGCGGGAGCTCCAGTGTATTTGGCAGCTGTGATGGAATACTTGGCCGCCGAAGTTCTTGAATTGGCTGGAAATGCTGCTCGTGACAACAAGAAGACAAGAATCATTCCCCGTCATTTGCAACTGGCCATCCGCAACGACGAAGAGTTGAATAAACTGTTGTCGGGCGTTACCATTGCTCAAGGTGGTGTCCTACCAAATATCCAAGCCGTACTCTTGCCAAAGAAGACTGAGAAAAAAACATCGTAAAATGTGATTTATTCAATCAGGAACAGGAACCAGAAACCAAAAAAACGTTGAAATCAGACCCAATTATAAATCCGTCCTTTTCAGGACGACAAACTATTATATATTAAATTGATATAAATTTGTATTTGAAACTGCATCAATCTAAATTTGTGCTGCCATATTGGTATTGTAGGCATCTCAGCGCTTTATTTCCGCTTGATTCATTTAAATGAAGTTGAATCACGCTGAAGTTATTTTTTTATTCTAAATTAATTAACTTCACCCCAATAATTCAACTCCATTTAGAAATTCTCTTCCCAATTCCATCAATCTACATTGAAAATGTAAAATTCTATGATAAAATATATAATTTATGTTATATTACTTTTGCCATCATTATTAAAAGTTCTTGACAATTTTGTACAAACGATTAGACACGAGTGTGTCGGATTCTACAGTAGTTGCAATAGCATTGAGTCAAAAAGAATAGGAAAATGTAAAATTTCACCTAACTGAATCTGATGATACCTAAATATTCTATATACACATACATACAAGAGTGTGATACATATATTGTGAGTAAATTTATTATGGAATTGAAATTCGTATGTATAGTTAATATTTTTCTCATATATACAATTTTCTTCTCTTTTTCTATAAATTTTGTGGTCCTGAAAAGGACCGATTTTATTTCAATTTATCGAGTTTTGTTGTCTAGTAATCATCTGCTTATGCTGTCAATGTCAGCGAATCGATTTAAGCACGTTCGCCACGAATACGTCTCGCCAATTGGATGTCTTTTGGCATAATTGTCACACGTTTCGCATGAATAGCACACAAATTGGTATCTTCAAAAAGACCAACCAAATATGCCTCACTAGCTTCTTGCAGAGCCATAACTGCGGAACTCTGGAAACGTAAGTCAGTTTTGAAATCTTGAGCAATTTCACGAACTAAGCGTTGGAACGGCAATTTACGAATCAACAATTCAGTGCTCTTCTGATAGCGACGAATTTCACGAAGCGCCACGGTACCTGGACGATAACGATGAGGCTTCTTTACACCACCGGTAGCTGGTGCACTTTTACGAGCTGCCTTGGTAGCCAATTGCTTACGAGGTGCTTTACCTCCAGTCGATTTACGTGCAGTTTGTTTAGTACGTGCCATTTTTCTACCTTACTTCACTTCACTTCACTTTAGTTTTAAATATTTTTACTATTCACACTTCACTGTTCACAAGATAATAAACAGAAAAATCTTAATGCCACCACTATTTATACTAATCGAACCGGACCGGCCCGACTGTACAATGCCAACCAACGCCGTTTGCCGCCATTTTGACCACACATTGTTAATGGTAGAAAGAGCAGCTGTATAGTTGAATGGGTGCGAAGGGGATGGAAATATGGTAAGGTATGGGTATTTTTTCGTATAAATACGAGTGGTCGTGTGCTCACAGTTTTATTAAGAAAAGTGATTGTGAACAGTGTGAACAAACAAGCAGTTTGTTTGTGAGTGTTTTTTTCTTTTTGAAGTAAAGTAAATTTGTATTAAAATGACTGGTCGCGGTAAAGGTGGAAAAGGTTTGGGCAAAGGTGGAGCGAAACGTCATCGTAAAGTTCTTCGTGATAACATCCAAGGTATTACGAAGCCAGCAATCAGACGTTTAGCTCGTCGTGGCGGCGTTAAGCGTATTTCTGGATTGATATACGAAGAAACACGTGGTGTGCTAAAAGTATTCCTAGAGAATGTGATCCGTGATGCTGTGACTTATACTGAACATGCTAAAAGGAAGACTGTCACTGCAATGGATGTCGTCTATGCATTGAAGAGACAAGGTCGCACCCTATACGGATTTGGCGGTTAAGATCGATAATTGAGAATAATAAAATAATGGAATGTCGAAGGCAAAAGTATAAATAAAACGAAACAATCGGTCCTTTTCAGGACCACAAATTATATTTGTGAATTGATAAAATATTATATTAAAAATTTATTTAGATAAAATGATTTTAAAATGGTTGTAGTAGTAGAGAAGCATTGAATTAAAAACGAATATGAAAATGTAAAATTTTATCTAATTACACTCCTTTTCTCTAACGCAGTTTTGGAATCATCTAATTCATACATGTGCGCATACAAGCATATGATATATTTTTTGAATGAGATTCGTTGTTGCTTGCCAAATATAAAATATTCACAAGGATTTGCCCTCTCTTTGTTATTATGGACGGTAGTTTGATTTTTTCTCAAAATGTCAAACAAAACGATTATAATCCACACAACGTCTTCCGATACTCCCTGTATAATAATTGGGATGGGGTACTACAAGATATCAATTTTATTGCATATTATTAAAATATATAAAAATAAATATTTCAAAAATGTTAAGATCATCTCTTTCAAAAAATAGTTTGATAGCCCTGAAAAGGGCTTTTGCTTGTATTATTTGTTCCTTTCGTTTCTAATTTTTTCAAACAATACTTGAGTCTTCGTTTTCCTACGGTTGGGAGTAAATTTATTTTTTAGCAGCTGGTTTCTTAGTCGCTGCTGCTTTTTTCGCTCCAGATGCAGGTGCGGCCTTTTTTGGTGTCGCACTAACTGCTTTTGCCTTTGCTGCCACCTTCGGCTTGGCTGCACTTGCTTTAGGTTTAGTTGGTTTAGCGGCGGTGGGCTTTGCTTTCACGGTACCACTTTTCTTCACACTCTTTGCCTTTGCCTTTTCACTTTTCTTCTTGTCTCCAGCCGCACTGCTTGCTTTTTTTACAGTCGCTGATGCCTTCTTAACCTTCTTGGCGGCGGCGGCGCCGGTGGAAGTCTTCTTCTTAGCTGCACCGGCACTTGCACCTACGGCCGCCGGCTTCTTCTTTACCACAGACTTTGCCTTGGATTTTCCTGATGAATCCTTACCGGCGGCAGCTGTGGACAATTTAAATGAACCGGAGGCACCCTTACCTTTGGTTTGGATTAATTTACCACTTACAACCGCTGATTTCAAATACTTCTTGATGAAAGGTGCCAATTTCTGAGCATCACATTTGTACGTAGCACTGATGTACTTCTTAATCGCCAATAATGATGAACCGCCACGCTCCTTCAAACTTTTGATTGAAGCATCAACCATTTGCTGTGTCGGTGGATGAGTTGGCGCGCTCGTTGGCTTCTTGCTTTTCTTGGCTCCAACTGCAGCTCCTTTCTTTCCACCCGACTTCTTCTCAGCAGCAGTAGCCACAACTGGGGAGGCGGTAGCACCAACAACAACACTTTCAGACATTTTCTTATACTTCAATTCAATTCAATTTAACTCAAATCAACACTTTCTTCTCTGTTACCTGTCACCTTCTGCACACTTTAATTAGTCACCTTTTAATTCAATCACAAATTTTCCCATTTTTGGTCGACTTAAGCCCACCTGAAAAACTGAGAAGCACCGAGTAGAGTCATGCAACAAAATTTTATCGCTCAGTACATTTGAAGGCGCCATTATTGATCATTTCAAATTTTATTTTAATTTTTAAAAAGTTAATCAACAAGTTTCTGCTCTCTAAATCATTTAAATACTTCAACTATAAACTATATTTTGTGTTCTTAAACAATTTTTCTTCTTGTCACACGTGTTAAGAGCTCTATTGAAGATTTTGTTCGAATTTTAAAATGATTTTATCAAAAATTTTTCACAAAAACTCTTATAATTAATTAATAATAATACGAAATCAAACGGAAACGTATTTTTATACTTAACTGACACTATTAGAAGTATTATATTCCTAATTTTGTTATATTTTTTCTCGGCTAGATAATTAAAATAATTTTTTTAAATTGCCATCAAATCATGGTACAAATCATGAGTAAATGCAGCGGCATTGCCTTCCAAACGAAATTTCCTTTTATGACGATATTTTAATTCAAGATTTCCTTCAAAAATTATTTATTCATTTCAATTAATATAACAAAATAAATAAATTCTAGCAAAAATTATTTTAATTGTTCGCATTGTGTAAACTTTCCCTTTGAAATATAGTGTGGGTTTTCAATTGAAAAAGGCGTACATATGAATTTGAAAAAAAAATTATTTTTATGTTACTACACAGAAATATAAGTAAAATGATTGCACATCAAAGTATTTTTCAAGGTATACAAATTGAAATATATCTAAACTGCATAAATAATCGCATTCTAACAAATTTTTTTTAATAGTAATCAAGACAATAACTCGATGTGTATATAAAAAAAATTCTTAAAATTTTAGATGCGTGCGACTAAATGACAACTAATGTCTGTGGAGAGCAAAATAACCATAAATATTATGAGAATTTTGGTGCAATAATAAAATTTATGCCTTACTTTATTTGATATCAACTAAAAAATTTCACTACGAATGCCCTCGTAAACGGAAAATTCGCTCATCATCATTTGATATTGTATTTTAATTATACGAATATCACTATACAAATATCTACAGATAAAAACCCCATTTCTATTTGAAAGCAAAAATATATTTCAGCAAACAAAAGTCCATTTTAATAAAATTGTATTTCTATATTAACATAAATTTATGAAGATATGCAATTGAGAGGTGTTTAGGTGTCATTTGTAAGGATTGACTAGAATCTCTATGCAAAGTCAACTTGTGGTATTTTAAAGGTGTTCTGCTCAAGAGAAATTAGATAATTTATATCATCTTTTTAAACTTTTTTTGTGGCCCTGAAAAGGGCCGTTGTTTATTCCTTAATTGGTGGTGGTGTTGTTGTTGTCATTCGTCGGCATTGTTGTTCTCATACTTTATTTACTTTGAGCTGGTGTATTTTGTTACTGCTTTTGTACCTTCGCTTACAGCATGCTTAGCCAACTCACCAGGCAACAAAAGTCGAACAGCAGTTTGGATCTCGCGACTGGTAATGGTCGACTTCTTATTGTACTGCGCCAATCGGGACGACTCAGCCGCAATGCGTTCAAAGATATCATTCACAAAACTGTTCATGATGCTCATTGCTTTCGAAGAAACACCAGTATCAGGGTGCACTTGCTTCAGCACTTTGTAAATGTAGATAGCGTAGCTCTCCTTCCTCTTGCGCTTCTTCTTCTTATCCCCTTTGGCGATGTTCTTTTGGGCTTTGCCCGCCTTCTTGGCAGCTTTTCCACTAGTTTTCGGCGGCATTTTCAATTCAAATCAATTTACTTTAATTTAATTTTTTTCTTCACAAATTCACTTTCACTTTTAATTTGAAATTTGCTCTGCATTCACGCGCTTATTTGAACAATTGAAGTGCGTCTTTTTCAGTCAGCTTCCGCACGCCGTTCAGCAACCGAACAGATATCACACTACAGAAAAGAGGGTGAGGAAAAAGTACAAATACGGCAGTTTTAGAAATAATAATAGAAAAAGTAAAATTTGTGAATTGTGAATTGTGAGTTGTGAAATTTGAATTTTTGAAAAATGTCTGGTCGTGGAAAAGGTGGAAAAGTTAAAGGTGGCGGTAAATCAAAGACTCGCTCGAATCGTGCTGGTCTCCAGTTTCCCGTTGGACGTATTCACCGTTTATTGCGTAAAGGCAACTATGCGGAACGAGTAGGTGCGGGAGCTCCAGTGTATTTGGCAGCTGTGATGGAATACTTGGCCGCCGAAGTTCTTGAATTGGCTGGAAATGCTGCTCGTGACAACAAGAAGACAAGAATCATTCCCCGTCATTTGCAACTGGCCATCCGCAACGACGAAGAGTTGAATAAACTGTTGTCGGGCGTTACCATTGCTCAAGGTGGTGTCCTACCAAATATCCAAGCCGTACTCTTGCCAAAGAAGACTGAGAAAAAAACATCGTAAAATGTGATTTATTCAATCAGGAACAGGAACCAGAAACCAAAAAAACGTTGAAATCAGACCCAATTATAAATCCGTCCTTTTCAGGACGACAAACTATTATATATTAAATTGATATAAATTTGTATTTGAAACTGCATCAATCTAAATTTGTGCTGCCATATTGGTATTGTAGGCATCTCAGCGCTTTATTTCCGCTTGATTCATTTAAATGAAGTTGAATCACGCTGAAGTTATTTTTTTATTCTAAATTAATTAACTTCACCCCAATAATTCAACTCCATTTAGAAATTCTCTTCCCAATTCCATCAATCTACATTGAAAATGTAAAATTCTATGATAAAATATATAATTTATGTTATATTACTTTTGCCATCATTATTAAAAGTTCTTGACAATTTTGTACAAACGATTAGACACGAGTGTGTCGGATTCTACAGTAGTTGCAATAGCATTGAGTCAAAAAGAATAGGAAAATGTAAAATTTCACCTAACTGAATCTGATGATACCTAAATATTCTATATACACATACATACAAGAGTGTGATACATATATTGTGAGTAAATTTATTATGGAATTGAAATTCGTATGTATAGTTAATATTTTTCTCATATATACAATTTTCTTCTCTTTTTCTATAAATTTTGTGGTCCTGAAAAGGACCGATTTTATTTCAATTTATCGAGTTTTGTTGTCTAGTAATCATCTGCTTATGCTGTCAATGTCAGCGAATCGATTTAAGCACGTTCGCCACGAATACGTCTCGCCAATTGGATGTCTTTTGGCATAATTGTCACACGTTTCGCATGAATAGCACACAAATTGGTATCTTCAAAAAGACCAACCAAATATGCCTCACTAGCTTCTTGCAGAGCCATAACTGCGGAACTCTGGAAACGTAAGTCAGTTTTGAAATCTTGAGCAATTTCACGAACTAAGCGTTGGAACGGCAATTTACGAATCAACAATTCAGTGCTCTTCTGATAGCGACGAATTTCACGAAGCGCCACGGTACCTGGACGATAACGATGAGGCTTCTTTACACCACCGGTAGCTGGTGCACTTTTACGAGCTGCCTTGGTAGCCAATTGCTTACGAGGTGCTTTACCTCCAGTCGATTTACGTGCAGTTTGTTTAGTACGTGCCATTTTTCTACCTTACTTCACTTCACTTCACTTTAGTTTTAAATATTTTTACTATTCACACTTCACTGTTCACAAGATAATAAACAGAAAAATCTTAATGCCACCACTATTTATACTAATCGAACCGGACCGGCCCGACTGTACAATGCCAACCAACGCCGTTTGCCGCCATTTTGACCACACATTGTTAATGGTAGAAAGAGCAGCTGTATAGTTGAATGGGTGCGAAGGGGATGGAAATATGGTAAGGTATGGGTATTTTTTCGTATAAATACGAGTGGTCGTGTGCTCACAGTTTTATGATTAAGAAGAAGGAAGAGACCTTTGAACAGTGAACGTCGATATAAGTGATGTGCAGTGACAAAAAAGCCAAAAATAATAATAAAAATAATTAAAAGTGAAAAGATAACAAAATAAATTAGACTTTCTTGCAAAAGAAGCAATTAAATATAAACTTAAATAATTAAACATAGAAATAGTTTAACAATAGTGGTGCTTAACAATAGTGCACAAAAAGAATTGTACAAGTGAAGCGTACAGCGGATGAGATCATCCATTTTATGTGCATTGACCTCTGTGCATTGAAATGGATGAATCTTCCAACCATCTGCAGAAGCGCAAAATGGAGGGCATTTCTTCGAACGAATGCTCGATAGCTAAAAAGGCAGCCAGCAGCAGCAAGGAGAAGGAGTACCACGCTACCATAGAGCAGCAGCGCAAACAAATTGAGGAGCTCATGCGGTATACCCGCGAAATAGAAAATCGGCTGAGATCCAACCGATTTTTTGAACTCTCTTCCAATGAGGAAGTAGCAACGGAACCAGAGGAGGATATAGTGGACGATGAATTCCCATGTATCCAGCAGACGACAAAGAAGAAGACAGCAACGAAAGTAATCCAGAAGACAACAAACAATAGAAGCACTGAAGCAAAGAGGATGAACGAGAAGCCGCCACAGCTCATCATCCATAATGCAAACACAAAACAGGTAAGTGAGAAAATTTTTAAGTTACTTAAACATAAAAACTTTTTTTTTACAAAACGCAACAATGACTCGACGGTAGTTCAAACGACGAACATTGACGACTACAAGCAAGTAAAAACTTTGCTTGAGTCAGAAAAAATTAAATATTTCACATTCACCCCTAAATGTGAAAAACCAATATCGCTAGTACTGAAGAACTTTCCTTCGTACTACGATGAAAATGATTTGACCGGCGCTCTCAATTCAATTGAGTTGGAAGCCAAACTTATTCGGGTTTCAAAGCTAAATACAAATTGGCTCGTTCAGTTTGACCGCTCTTCAGATGTCGCTGAAATTTTAAAAATTAAATATTTGCACCAAAATCGGGTGTATTTCCACCGATTTAAATCTAATGGCATTCTTCAGTGCAAGAGGTGTCAGAGGTTTAACCATGTTGCAATCAATTGCAACATGCCTTACCGCTGTGTGAAATGCGGTGGCAATCATGGTCCAGGAAATTGCAAAATCCCTCCAAAAGACCAAAACACTGAAGTGTTAACAAAAACATTAACGGACGGGACCATCAAAAAACAGATAGGGCATCAAGTTTATTGCGTGTTGTGCAAGACAGAGGGTCACACAGCCAATTATAAAAAATGCGAGGTTTATCAAAACCTCAAGAAGAACTTGGCTTCTAAAAAAGAAGAGCAACAAAGTAAAAGACATTTTGTTAGGCAATCCGTTGCTACCTACAGAACCCCACTTAGATCTTTTTCGAACGTTGTCCGTGGTCAAGCACCTGGCAAACCCACTCATAGTATACCGAATAGTATGCAAGACAGTGTCCCGGCTAGTAAGCCAAATAATCAGAACAGTTTCTCATTTATCAATGATGAATGCAATAATGTTTTTGGACAGAGCTTCGGAGAAATTATCTCCAAAATAAATAACTTCTTGCCATCTTACGATAAGAATGCCCCAACATCTGTAAAACAGGAGAAACTGTTCAACCTTTTTATGTCCATCTGTTCCAATGGCCAGCCGTAAGGACCTTAAAGTCATTCATTGTAATGTGAATTCTTTAATAAGTTTAGAAAAGCGCCATATGCTAGATACATTCCTAAAGACACACAAACCAGACATTATGTCCATTTGTGAAACTAAACTTTCACCGAAATTTAATTTGAATTTCAGAAACTACCATTTAGTTCGGAAGGACAAACAAGCTTCTCTGGATGTAGGATTAGCCATTTTGGTGAAAAACAACATAAAATTTTCAACCATCCCTATTCCTATCTTAGATAGACTTCAAGTAATGGGTGTTAAAGTTTTCCTAAAGGAGGGCAAAACATTGAATATATTCTCTCTATACAACCACAGCAATCGCACAGGTCCATGTACAACAGATCTTGAGAAACTGATTCAATTGTCAGATTCTGATCCTTTTATTTTAGGAGGCGACTTTAACGCTAGACACAAACTCTGGGGTGACACCAAAAATTCACCAATGGGTAATTCAATTTGCTCTTGGTATTATCTAAATTGTCTTAAATATAAATTAATAATCTTCAAACCCTCACAGCCAACTTATCATGGGGGTACATCACGTTCCTTTCTTGATTTTTTCATAGCGTCAGACTCGATTGACACCGCATACACACAAAGCGGACACTTTGCCAAATGTCTTGATTATCCGTCCGATCACACAGCGTTAGAAATAATAGTTAAACGAGCCAACACAATTTGTCCAGACAACAAAACGTTCTTTGACTACAACAACACGAACTTGGAGGTTTTCAACTCCATTCTAGAATCTCATTTAGACCAAGTAACTCTTCCCTCAAATAGAAACTTGAAACCAAGGGAAATCGATAATGTTATCGAAAACATGAATTCTGCTTTCAATCGAGCTATTGTGAGAAGCACTCCTAGGAGGGTCGTCAATCAGTCAGGTCTTTTTCCCCTTCCCGCACATATTTTGCAAATAATTCAAGAGAAGAACAAGCTTCGCCGAATCTGGTTCCGACACAAGTACAACCCCAACATGGTTTATTTACGCACCGACATTCAGGTGTTGACAAAAATCATTGCTTCTGAAATTAGGAGTTATACATCATACGTGTTTCAAAAACGATTGGAGTCTATTAAATTAGACAACAAAAGTTTTCGCCACATTAAAAACATGGCCGGAATAAGGAAACATTCCAAAATTCCCACACTCACTGATGAAAATAGCTCCAAAATTTCAGAGGACCAAGCAAAAGCTGACGCCTTCGGAAAGTTATTTGGGTCAACCTTCACGGATAGCAATAAGTCGATAGATAAATGTCGAAAACAGTCCATCGATAATAAAGTTTCCGTTCACCTCTCTTCCATACAACCGATAGTGAATTTCAACAACCAGTACAGAGCAACTGGCGAAAACAATAGCCCAATTGATGAAAATTTCGTTACCAGTACGGAAATTGTAAAAATTCTGAAGAGACTGAACAACAAGAAGTCTCACGGTTTCGATCAAATCACCAACCACATACTCAGGAAAACTAAGAAGAGATTTGCACAGTTTGCGGCAATTCTCTTCAATCAATGTTTTAACATTTCTTACTTTCCGAATTCGTGGAAGATTGCCAACATCATACCTCTCGCTAAAGCTGGAAAATCTCCTTGGCACTTGTCAAGTTACAGACCCATTTCTCTTTTGTCTAACATTTCAAAGTTATTCGAAAGATGCATTTACAGCAAATTAGAAGATGAGATCGAAGATAAAGGCATTGTCAAAGACTTCCAAATGGGATTTCGGAAACAGCACTCCACCACACATCCCCTACTTTACTTTTCCGATAGTGTCGCTACCAACTTAAATAAAAGAAGGGCCACAGTGGCAGTATTTATTGACGTGAAAAAGGCCTTTGATTCCGTATTTGTTAATGGGTTGATTTTGAAACTCATGAATTATGGGATCAATGACAGTCTGACGAAATTGTTGAAGAGCTTCTTAGAAAATCGTTTCTTCAAAGTAAGCTGCGGTGAGGGTGTTTCATCGCTTAATAGAATAGTGTCAAGTGTTCCCCAAGGGTCCATCCTTGCACCTCATCTCTATAATATTCACCTGTCGGACCTTCCTCAACCCCAAGATGAGGCAATCAAGATAGTTGCGTATGCCGATGACATCGCCGTCTTTACAAGTGGCAGCTGTATGCGTCGAATGTCACGGCTACTCAATGAGTATTTGGAGGTCTTGAGTGAATATTACTTGAGCTGGGGTGTGGAAATCAACTCGGATAAGTCTGAAGTTCTGACAGTGCTGGGGGTGAAGTCTAGTTACAAGAACTGCAGAAAATACAAACCAAAAATTGTAATAAATAATAATCCTATTCAGGAAAAAGATGCAGTGAAATATTTGGGAATTGTCTTTGACAAAAAATTCAACTTCATCAAACACGTAGACTACATTCTAAGAAAAGCCAAAGGAGCCTTCGCAGCCTGGTTCAATGTATTAAAAACTTCCAGCAGCTTACAAAAGAAGTTAAAGAAAATGATTTATATTCAAATAATTAGAAGCGTGATTTCATACGGGTTCCCAATTTGGTTTCAAGTTTCTAGTCATACAATGGAAAGGTTGAGGCTTTTTGAGAGGAGTTGTCTCAGATATGTCATGGGCAATAAAGGAAAGATTGACGAATTCGGTAGGTTTAGATATACCAGCTGCAAAGCGATCTACAGAACTGTAGGAATACAAAGAATGGACAGACACCTCATCGAACTAGGCTACAGGTTTTCAGTGAAAGCTGAATTAATTTCTAATAAACTTCTCCAAAAAGTCTTTAGAGATAGGTCGAGCCCCCACACTGAGCCCAAATACATTTCACCGAGATGGTTCCGGCCGATGTACGAAAATGGCATTTTCAACAAAACTGGCAGAATGCTGTACTACAACAGAGGAAGCAGAAACAAAAACAAATTAATGTATAATGTTAGTCAGTAAGACACAATCTGTATATATATTTTTATTTAGTTTTAGTTTTAGATTTATTTATTATTGTTAGTTAGTTCTTAGTTTCAAAACAAGTAAATATAATTATGTGGTTTTTTTTAAATTTTCCACAATAACTTTGAAAATGTAATTTTTGCCGATGGCATTGTTAAACACAATGAAAACTTTCCTTATAAAAATATGTAAATTAGATATTAATATGAAAAATTAACCTAGTCTTAATGCATGTTAACATAATCAAATAATATTAAGTTTCATAAACTTTGTATTTTTAAATAATACTAAATAAATAAATTCAAATTCATAATAATAGAAACCAAATAGACCAATAGAAATAAATAGACCAAAATTTTAGAAATAAATAGACCAAAAATAATAATAAAAATAATTAAAAGTGAAAAGAAAGCAAAATAAATTGAACTTTCTTGCAAAAGAAGCAAGTAAAAATAAACTTAAATAATTAAACATACAAATATTTTAACAATAGTAGCATAACAATAGTGAAGAAAAAGAACTGTACAAGTGAAGCGTACAGCGGATGAGATCATCCATTTTATGTGCATTGACCTCTGTGCATTGAAATGGATGAATCTTCCAACCATCTGCAAAAGCGCAAAATGGAGGGCATTTCCTCGAACGAATGCTCGATAGCTAAAAAGGCAGCCAGCAGCAGCAAGGAGAAGGAGTACCATGCTACCATAGAGCAGCAGCGCAATCAAATTGAGGAGCTCATGCGGTATACCCGCGAAATAGAAAATCGGCTGAGATCCAACCGATTTTTTGAACTCTCTTCCAATGAGGAAGTAGCAACGGAACCAGAGGAGGATATAGTGGACGATGAATTCCCATGTATCCAGCAGACGACAAAGAAGAAGACAGCAACGAAAGTAATCCAGAAGACAACAAACAATAGAAGCACTGAAGCAAAGAGGATGAACGAGAAGCCGCCACAACTCATCATCCATAATGCAAACACAAAACAGGTAAGTGAGAAAATTTTTAAGTTACTTAAACATAAAAACTTTTTTTTTACAAAACGCAACAATGACTCGACGGTAGTTCAAACGACGAACATTGACGACTACAAGCAAGTAAAAACTTTGCTTGAGTCAGAAAAAATTAAATATTTCACATTCACCCCTAAATGTGAAAAACCAATATCGCTAGTACTGAAGAACTTTCCTTCGTACTACGATGAAAATGATTTGACCGGCGCTCTCAATTCAATTGAATTGGAAGCCAAACTTATTCGGGTTTCAAAGCTAAATACAAATTGGCTCGTTCAGTTTGACCGCTCTTCAGATGTCGCTGAAATTTTAAAAATTAAATATTTGCACCAAAATCGGGTGTATTTCCACCGATTTAAATCTAATGGCATTCTTCAGTGCAAGAGGTGTCAGAGGTTTAACCATGTTGCAATCAATTGCAACATGCCTTACCGCTGTGTGAAATGCGGTGGCAATCATGGTCCAGGAAATTGCAAAATCCCTCCAAAAGACCAAAACACTGAAGTGTTAACAAAAACATTAACGGACGGGACCATAAAAAACAGATAGGGCACCAAGTTTATTGCGTGTTGTGCAAGACAGAGGGTCACACAGCCAATTATAAAAAATGCGAGGTTTATCAAAACCTCAAGAAGAACTTGGCTTCCAAAAAAGAAGAGCAACAAAGTAAGAGACAATTTGTTAGGCAATCCGTTGCTACCTACAGAACCCCACTTAGATCTTTTTCGAACGTTGTCCGTGGTCAAGCACCTGGCAAACCCACTCATAGTATACCGAATAGTATGCAAGACAGTGTCCCGGCTAGTAAGCCAAATAATCAGAACAGTTTCTCATTTATCAATGATGAATGCAATAATGTTTTTGGACAGAGCTTCGGAGAAATTATCTCCAAAATAAATAACTTCTTGCCATCTTACGATAAGAATGCCCCAACATCTGTAAAACAGGAGAAACTGTTCAACCTTTTTATGTCCATCTGTTCCAATGGCCAGCCGTAAGGACCTTAAAGTCATTCATTGTAATGTGAATTCTTTAATAAGTTTAGAAAAGCGCCATATGCTAGATACATTCCTAAAGACACACAAACCAGACATTATGTCCATTTGTGAAACTAAACTTTCACCGAAATTTAATTTGAATTTCAGAAACTACCATTTAGTTCGGAAGGACAAACAAGCTTCTCTGGATGTAGGATTAGCCATTTTGGTGAAAAACAACATAAAATTTTCAACCATCCCTATTCCTATCTTAGATAGACTTGAAGTGATGGGTGTTAAAGTTTTCCTAAAGGAAGGCAAAACATTGAATATATTCTCTCTATACAACCACAGCAATCGCACAGGTCCATGTACAACAGATCTTGAGAAACTGATTCAATTGTCAGATTCTGATCCTTTTATTTTAGGAGGCGACTTTAACGCTAGACACAAACTCTGGGGTGACACCAAAAATTCACCAATGGGTAATTCAATTTGCTCTTGGTATTATCTAAATTGTCTTAAATATAAATTAATAATCTTCAAACCCTCACAGCCAACTTATCATGGGGGTACATCACGTTCCTTTCTTGATTTTTTCATAGCGTCAGACTCGATTGACACCGCATACACACAAAGCGGACACTTTGCCAAATGTCTTGATTATCCGTCCGATCACACAGCGTTAGAAATAATAGTTAAACGAGCCAACACAATTTGTCCAGACAACAAAACGTTCTTTGACTACAACAACACGAACTTGGAGGTTTTCAACTCCATTCTAGAATCTCATTTAGACCAAGTAACTCTTCCCTCAAATAGAAACTTGAAACCAAGGGAAATCGATAATGTTATCGAAAACATGAATTCTGCTTTCAATCGAGCTATTGTGAGAAGCACTCCTAGGAGGGTCGTCAATCAGTCAGGTCTTTTTCCCCTTCCCGCACATATTTTGCAAATAATTCAAGAGAAGAACAAGCTTCGCCGAATCTGGTTCCGACACAAGTACAACCCCAACATGGTTTATTTACGCACCGACATTCAGGTGTTGACAAAAATCATTGCTTCTGAAATTAGGAGTTATACATCATACGTGTTTCAAAAACGATTGGAGTCTATTAAATTAGACAACAAAAGTTTTCGCCACATTAAAAACATGGCCGGAATAAGGAAACATTCCAAAATTCCCACACTCACTGATGAAAATAGCTCCAAAATTTCAGAGGACCAAGCAAAAGCTAACGCCTTCGGAAAGTTATTTGGGTCTACCTTCACGGATAGCAATAAGTCGATAAATAAATGTCGAAAACAGTCCATCGATAATAAAGTTTCCGTTCACCTCTCTTCCATACAACCGATAGTGAATTTCAACAACCAGTACAGAGCAACTGGCGAAAACAATAGCCCAATTGATGAAAATTTCGTTACCAGTACGGAAATTGTGAAAATTCTGAAGAGACTGAACAACAAGAAGTCTCACGGTTTCGATCAAATCACCAACCACATACTCAGGAAAACTAAGAAGAGATTTGCACAGTTTGCGGCAATTCTCTTCAATCAATGTTTTAACATTTCTTACTTTCCGAATTCGTGGAAGATTGCCAACATCATACCTCTCGCTAAAGCTGGAAAATCTCCTTGGCACTTGTCAAGTTACAGACCCATTTCTCTTTTGTCTAACATTTCAAAGTTATTCGAAAGATGCATTTACAGCAAATTAGAAGATGAGATCGAAGATAAAGGCATTGTCAAAGACTTCCAAATGGGATTTCGGAAACAGCACTCCACCACACATCCCCTACTTTACTTTTCCGATAGTGTCGCTACCAACTTAAATAAAAGAAGGGCCACAGTGGCAGTATTTATTGACGTGAAAAAGGCCTTTGATTCCGTATTTGTTAATGGGTTGATTTTGAAACTCATGAATTATGGGATCAATGACAGTCTGACGAAATTGTTGAAGAGCTTCTTAGAAAATCGTTTCTTCAAAGTAAGCTGCGGTGAGGGTGTTTCATCGCTTAATAGAATAGTGTTCAACTTCATCAAACACGTAGACTACATTCTAAGAAAAGCCAAAGGAGCCTTCGCAGCCTGGTTCAATGTATTAAAAACCTCCAGCAGCTTACAAAAGAAGTTAAAGAAAATGATTTATATTCAAATAATTAGAAGCGTGATTTCATACGGGTTCCCAATTTGGTTTCAAGTTTCTAGTCATACAATGGAAAGGTTGAGGCTTTTTGAGAGGAGTTGTCTCAGATATGTTATGGGCAATAAAGGAAAGATTGACGAATTCGGTAGGTTTAGATATACCAGCTGCAAAGCGATCTACAGAACTGTAGGAATACAAAGAATGGACAGACACCTCATCGAACTAGGCTACAGGTTTTCAGTGAAAGCTGAATTAATTTCTAATAAACTTCTCCAAAAAGTCTTTAGAGATAGGTCGAGCCCCCACACTGAGCCCAAATACATTTCACCGAGATGGTTCCGGCCGATGTACGAAAATGGCATTTTCAACAAAACTGGCAGAATGCTGTACTACAACAGAGGAAGCAGAAACAAAAACAAATTAATGTATAATGTTAGTCAGTAAGACACAATCTGTATATATATTTTTATTTAGTTTTAGTTTTAGATCTATTTATTATTGTTAGTTAGTTCTTAGTTTCAAAACAAGTAAATATAATTATGTGGTTTTTTTTTAAATTTTCCACAATAACTTTGAAAATGTAATTTTTGCCGATGGCATTGTTAAACACAATGAAAACTTCCCTTATAAAAATATGTAAATTAGATATTAATATGAAAAATTAACCTAGTCTTAATGCATGTTAACATAATCAAATAATATTAAGTTTCATAAACTTTGTATTTTTAAATAATACTAAATAAATAAATTCAATTCAAATTCAATAATAATAGAAAAAGTAAAATTTGTGAATTGTGAATTGTGAGTTGTGAAATTTGAATTTTTGAAAAATGTCTGGTCGTGGAAAAGGTGGAAAAGTTAAAGGTGGCGGTAAATCAAAGACTCGCTCGAATCGTGCTGGTCTCCAGTTTCCCGTTGGACGTATTCACCGTTTATTGCGTAAAGGCAACTATGCGGAACGAGTAGGTGCGGGAGCTCCAGTGTATTTGGCAGCTGTGATGGAATACTTGGCCGCCGAAGTTCTTGAATTGGCTGGAAATGCTGCTCGTGACAACAAGAAGACAAGAATCATTCCCCGTCATTTGCAACTGGCCATCCGCAACGACGAAGAGTTGAATAAACTGTTGTCGGGCGTTACCATTGCTCAAGGTGGTGTCCTACCAAATATCCAAGCCGTACTCTTGCCAAAGAAGACTGAGAAAAAAACATCGTAAAATGTGATTTATTCAATCAGGAACAGGAACCAGAAACCAAAAAAACGTTGAAATCAGACCCAATTATAAATCCGTCCTTTTCAGGACGACAAACTATTATATATTAAATTGATATAAATTTGTATTTGAAACTGCATCAATCTAAATTTGTGCTGCCATATTGGTATTGTAGGCATCTCAGCGCTTTATTTCCGCTTGATTCATTTAAATGAAGTTGAATCACGCTGAAGTTATTTTTTTATTCTAAGTTAATTAACTTCACCCCAATAATTCAACTCCATTTAGAAATTCTCTTCCCAATTCCATCAATCTACATTGAAAATGTAAAATTCTATGATAAAATATATAATTTATGTTATATTACTTTTGCCATCATTATTAAAAGTTCTTGACAATTTTGTACAAACGATTAGACACGAGTGTGTCGGATTCTACAGTAGTTGCAATAGCATTGAGTCAAAAAGAATAGGAAAATGTAAAATTTCACCTAACTGAATCTGATGATACCTAAATATTCTATATACACATACATACAAGAGTGTGATACATATATTGTGAGTAAATTTATTATGGAATTGAAATTCGTATGTATAGTTAATATTTTTCTCATATATACAATTTTCTTCTCTTTTTCTATAAATTTTGTGGTCCTGAAAAGGACCGATTTTATTTCAATTTATCGAGTTTTGTTGTCTAGTAATCATCTGCTTATGCTGTCAATGTCAGCGAATCGATTTAAGCACGTTCGCCACGAATACGTCTCGCCAATTGGATGTCTTTTGGCATAATTGTCACACGTTTCGCATGAATAGCACACAAATTGGTATCTTCAAAAAGACCAACCAAATATGCCTCACTAGCTTCTTGCAGAGCCATAACTGCGGAACTCTGGAAACGTAAGTCAGTTTTGAAATCTTGAGCAATTTCACGAACTAAGCGTTGGAACGGCAATTTACGAATCAACAATTCAGTGCTCTTCTGATAGCGACGAATTTCACGAAGCGCCACGGTACCTGGACGATAACGATGAGGCTTCTTTACACCACCGGTAGCTGGTGCACTTTTACGAGCTGCCTTGGTAGCCAATTGCTTACGAGGTGCTTTACCTCCAGTCGATTTACGTGCAGTTTGTTTAGTACGTGCCATTTTTCTACCTTACTTCACTTCACTTCACTTTAGTTTTAAATATTTTTACTATTCACACTTCACTGTTCACAAGATAATAAACAGAAAAATCTTAATGCCACCACTATTTATACTAATCGAACCGGACCGGCCCGACTGTACAATGCCAACCAACGCCGTTTGCCGCCATTTTGACCACACATTGTTAATGGTAGAAAGAGCAGCTGTATAGTTGAATGGGTGCGAAGGGGATGGAAATATGGTAAGGTATGGGTATTTTTTCGTATAAATACGAGTGGTCGTGTGCTCACAGTTTTATTAAGAAAAGTGATTGTGAACAGTGTGAACAAACAAGCAGTTTGTTTGTGAGTGTTTTTTTCTTTTTGAAGTAAAGTAAATTTGTATTAAAATGACTGGTCGCGGTAAAGGTGGAAAAGGTTTGGGCAAAGGTGGAGCGAAACGTCATCGTAAAGTTCTTCGTGATAACATCCAAGGTATTACGAAGCCAGCAATCAGACGTTTAGCTCGTCGTGGCGGCGTTAAGCGTATTTCTGGATTGATATACGAAGAAACACGTGGTGTGCTAAAAGTATTCCTAGAGAATGTGATCCGTGATGCTGTGACTTATACTGAACATGCTAAAAGGAAGACTGTCACTGCAATGGATGTCGTCTATGCATTGAAGAGACAAGGTCGCACCCTATACGGATTTGGCGGTTAAGATCGATAATTGAGAATAATAAAATAATGGAATGTCGAAGGCAAAAGTATAAATAAAACGAAACAATCGGTCCTTTTCAGGACCACAAATTATATTTGTGAATTGATAAAATATTATATTAAAAATTTATTTAGATAAAATGATTTTAAAATGGTTGTAGTAGTAGAGAAGCATTGTATTAAAAACGAATATGAAAATGTAAAATTTTATCTAATTACACTCCTTTTCTCTAACGCAGTTTTGGAATCATCTAATTCATACATGTGCGCATACAAGCATATGATATATTTTTTGAATGAGATTCGTTGTTGCTTGCCAAATATAAAATATTCACAAGGATTTGCCCTCTTTTTGTTATTATGGACGGTAGTTTGATTTTTTCTCAAAATGTCAAACAAAACGATTATAATCCACACAACGTCTTCCGATACTCCCTGTATAATAATTGGGATGGGGTACTACAAGATATCAATTTTATTGCATATTATTAAAATATATAAAAATAAATATTTCAAAAATGTTAAGATCATCTCTTTCAAAAAATAGTTTGATAGCCCTGAAAAGGGCTTTTGCTTGTATTATTTGTTCCTTTCGTTTCTAATTTTTTCAAACAATACTTGAGTCTTCGTTTTCCTACGGTTGGGAGTAAATTTATTTTTTAGCAGCTGGTTTCTTAGTCGCTGCTGCTTTTTTCGCTCCAGATGCAGGTGCGGCCTTTTTTGGTGTCGCACTAACTGCTTTTGCCTTTGCTGCCACCTTCGGCTTGGCTGCACTTGCTTTAGGTTTAGTTGGTTTAGCGGCGGTGGGCTTTGCTTTCACGGTACCACTTTTCTTCACACTCTTTGCCTTTGCCTTTTCACTTTTCTTCTTGTCTCCAGCCGCACTGCTTGCTTTTTTTACAGTCGCTGATGCCTTCTTAACCTTCTTGGCGGCGGCGGCGCCGGTGGAAGTCTTCTTCTTAGCTGCACCGGCACTTGCACCTACGGCCGCCGGCTTCTTCTTTACCACAGACTTTGCCTTGGATTTTCCTGATGAATCCTTACCGGCGGCAGCTGTGGACAATTTAAATGAACCGGAGGCACCCTTACCTTTGGTTTGGATTAATTTACCACTTACAACCGCTGATTTCAAATACTTCTTGATGAAAGGTGCCAATTTCTGAGCATCACATTTGTACGTAGCACTGATGTACTTCTTAATCGCCAATAATGATGAACCGCCACGCTCCTTCAAACTTTTGATTGAAGCATCAACCATTTGCTGTGTCGGTGGATGAGTTGGCGCGCTCGTTGGCTTCTTGCTTTTCTTGGCTCCAACTGCAGCTCCTTTCTTTCCACCCGACTTCTTCTCAGCAGCAGTAGCCACAACTGGGGAGGCGGTAGCACCAACAACAACACTTTCAGACATTTTCTTATACTTCAATTCAATTCAATTTAACTCAAATCAACACTTTCTTCTCTGTTACCTGTCACCTTCTGCACACTTTAATTAGTCACCTTTTAATTCAATCACAAATTTTCCCATTTTAGGTCGACTTAAGCCCACCTGAAAAACTGAGAAGCACCGAGTAGAGTCATGCAACAAAATTTTATCGCTCAGTACATTTGAAGGCGCCATTATTGATCATTTCAAATTTTATTTTAATTTTTAAAAAGTTAATCAACAAGTCTCTGCTCTCTAAATCATTTAAATACTTCAACTATAAACTATATTTTGTGTTCTTAAACAATTTTTCTTCTTTTCACACGTGTTAAGAGCTCTATTGAAGATTTTGTTCGAATTTTAAAATGATTTTATCAAAAATTTTTCACAAAAACTCTTATAATTAATTAATAATAATACGAAATCAAACGGAAACGTATTTTTATACTTAACTGACACTATTAGAAGTATTATATTCCTAATTTGGTTATATTTTTTCTCGGCTAGATAATTAAAATAATTTTTTGAAATTGCCATCAAATCATGGTACAAATCATGAGTAAATGCAGCGGCATTGCCTTCCAAACGAAATTTCCTTTTATGACGATATTTTAATTCAAGATTTCCTTCAAAAATTATTTATTCATTTCAATTAATATAACAAAATAAATAAATTCTAGCAAAAATTATTTTAATTGTTCGCATTGTGTAAACTTTCCCTTTGAAATATAGTGTGGGTTTTCAATTGAAAAAGGCGTACATATGAATTTGAAAAAAAAATTATTTTTATGTTACTACACAGAAATATAAGTAAAATGATTGCACATCAAAGTATTTTTCAAGGTATACATATTGAAAATATCTAAACTGCATAAATAATCGCATTCTAACAAATTTTTTTTAATAGTAATCAAGACAATAACTCGATGTGTATATAAAAAAAATTCTTAGAATTTTAGATGCGTGCGACTAAATGACAACTAATGTCTGTGGAGAGCAAAATAACCATAAATATTATGAGAATTTTGGTGCAATAATAAAATTTATGCCTTACTTTATTTGATATCAACTAAAAAATTTCACTACGAATGCCCTCGTAAACGGAAAATTCGCTCATCATCATTTGATATTGTATTTTAATTATACGAATATCACTATACAAATATCTACAGATAAAAACCCCATTTCTATTTGAAAGCAAAAATATATTTCAGCAAACAAAAGTCCATTTTAATAAAATTGTATTTCTATATTAACATAAATTTATCATGATATGCAATTGAGAGGTGTTTAGGTGTCATTTGTAAGGATTGACTAGAATCTCTATGCAAAGTCAACTTGTGGTATTTTAAAGGTGTTCTGCTCAAGAGAAATTAGATAATTTATATCATCTTTTTAAACTTTTTTTGTGGCCCTGAAAAGGGCCGTTGTTTATTCCTTAATTGGTGGTGGTGTTGTTGTTGTCATTCGTCGGCATTGTTGTTCTCATACTTTATTTACTTTGAGCTGGTGTATTTTGTTACTGCTTTTGTACCTTCGCTTACAGCATGCTTAGCCAACTCACCAGGCAACAAAAGTCGAACAGCAGTTTGGATCTCGCGACTGGTAATGGTCGACTTCTTATTGTACTGCGCCAATCGGGACGACTCAGCCGCAATGCGTTCAAAGATATCATTCACAAAACTGTTCATGATGCTCATTGCTTTCGAAGAAACACCAGTATCAGGGTGCACTTGCTTCAGCACTTTGTAAATGTAGATAGCGTAGCTCTCCTTCCTCTTGCGCTTCTTCTTCTTATCCCCTTTGGCGATGTTCTTTTGGGCTTTGCCCGCCTTCTTGGCAGCTTTTCCACTAGTTTTCGACGGCATTTTCAATTCAAATCAATTTACTTTAATTTAATTTTTTTCTTCACAAATTCACTTTCACTTTTAATTTGAAATTCACTCTGCATTCACGCGCTTATTTGTACAATTGAAGTGCGTCTTTTTCAGTCAGCTTCCGCACGCCGTTCAGCAACCGAACAGATATCACACTACAGAAAAGAGAGTGAGGAAAAAGTACAAATACGGCAGTTTTAGAAATAATAATAGAAAAAGTAAAATTTGTGAATTGTGAGTTGTGAGTTGTGAAATTTGAATTTTTGAAAAATGTCTGGTCGTGGAAAAGGTGGAAAAGTTAAAGGTGGCGGTAAATCAAAGACTCGCTCGAATCGTGCTGGTCTCCAGTTTCCCGTTGGACGTATTCACCGTTTATTGCGTAAAGGCAACTATGCGGAACGAGTAGGTGCGGGAGCTCCAGTTTATTTGGCAGCTGTGATGGAATACTTGGCCGCCGAAGTTCTTGAATTGGCTGGAAATGCTGCTCGTGACAACAAGAAGACAAGAATCATTCCCCGTCATTTGCAACTGGCCATCCGCAACGACGAAGAGTTGAATAAACTGTTGTCGGGCGTTACCATTGCTCAAGGTGGTGTCCTACCAAATATCCAAGCCGTACTCTTGCCAAAGAAGACTGAGAAAAAAACATCGTAAAATGTGATTTATTCAATCAGGAACAGGAACCAGAAACCAAAAAAACGTTGAAATCAGACCCAATTATAAATCCGTCCTTTTCAGGACGACAAACTATTATATATTAAATTGATATAAATTTGTATTTGAAACTGCATCAATCTAAATTTGTGCTGCCATATTGGTATTGTAGGCATCTCAGCGCTTTATTTCCGCTTGATTCATTTAAATGAAGTTGAATCACGCTGAAGTTATTTTTTTATTCTAAATTAATTAACTTCACCCCAATAATTCAACTCCATTTAGAAATTCTCTTCCCAATTCCATCAATCTACATTGAAAATGTAAAATTCTATGATAAAATATATAATTTATGTTATATTACTTTTGCCATCATTATTAAAAGTTCTTGACAATTTTGTACAAACGATTAGACACGAGTGTGTCGGATTCTACAGTAGTTGCAATAGCATTGAGTCAAAAAGAATAGGAAAATGTAAAATTTCACCTAACTGAATCTGATGATACCTAAATATTCTATATACACATACATACAAGAGTGTGATACATATATTGTGAGTAAATTTATTATGGAATTGAAATTCGTATGTATAGTTAATATTTTTCTCATATATACAATTTTCTTCTCTTTTTCTATAAATTTTGTGGTCCTGAAAAGGACCGATTTTATTTCAATTTATCGAGTTTTGTTGTCTAGTAATCATCTGCTTATGCTGTCAATGTCAGCGAATCGATTTAAGCACGTTCGCCACGAATACGTCTCGCCAATTGGATGTCTTTTGGCATAATTGTCACACGTTTCGCATGAATAGCACACAAATTGGTATCTTCAAAAAGACCAACCAAATATGCCTCACTAGCTTCTTGCAGAGCCATAACTGCGGAACTCTGGAAACGTAAGTCAGTTTTGAAATCTTGAGCAATTTCACGAACTAAGCGTTGGAACGGCAATTTACGAATCAACAATTCAGTGCTCTTCTGATAGCGACGAATTTCACGAAGCGCCACGGTACCTGGACGATAACGATGAGGCTTCTTTACACCACCGGTAGCTGGTGCACTTTTACGAGCTGCCTTGGTAGCCAATTGCTTACGAGGTGCTTTACCTCCAGTCGATTTACGTGCAGTTTGTTTAGTACGTGCCATTTTTCTACCTTACTTCACTTCACTTCACTTTAGTTTTAAATATTTCTACTATTCACACTTCACTGTTCACAAGATAATAAACAGAAAAATCTTAATGCCACCACTATTTATACTAATCGAACCGGACCGGCCCGACTGTACAATGCCAACCAACGCCGTTTGCCGCCATTTTGACCACACATTGTTAATGGTAGAAAGAGCAGCTGTATAGTTGAATGGGTGCGAAGGGGATGAAAATATGGTAAGGTATGGGTATTTTTTCGTATAAATACGAGTGGTCGTGTGCTCACAGTTTTATTAAGAAAAGTGATTGTGAACAGTGTGAACAAACAAGCAGTTTGTTTGTGAGTGTTTTTTTCTTTTTGAAGTAAAGTAAATTTGTATTAAAATGACTGGTCGCGGTAAAGGTGGAAAAGGTTTGGGCAAAGGTGGAGCGAAACGTCATCGTAAAGTTCTTCGTGATAACATCCAAGGTATTACGAAGCCAGCAATCAGACGTTTAGCTCGTCGTGGCGGCGTTAAGCGTATTTCTGGATTGATATACGAAGAAACACGTGGTGTGCTAAAAGTATTCCTAGAGAATGTGATCCGTGATGCTGTGACTTATACTGAACATGCTAAAAGGAAGACTGTCACTGCAATGGATGTCGTCTATGCATTGAAGAGACAAGGTCGCACCCTATACGGATTTGGCGGTTAAGATCGATAATTGAGAATAATAAAATAATGGAATGTCGAAGGCAAAAGTATAAATAAAACGAAACAATCGGTCCTTTTCAGGACCACAAATTATATTTGTGAATTGATAAAATATTATATTAAAAATTTATTTAGATAAAATGATTTTAAAATGGTTGTAGTAGTAGAGAAGCATTGAATTAAAAACGAATATGAAAATGTAAAATTTTATCTAATTACACTCCTTTTCTCTAACGCAGTTTTGGAATCATCTAATTCATACATGTGCGCATACAAGCATATGATATATTTTTTGAATGAGATTCGTTGTTGCTTGCCAAATATAAAATATTCACAAGGATTTGCCCTCTCTTTGTTATTATGGACGGTAGTTTGGTTTTTTCTCAAAATGTCGAACAAAACGATTATAATCCACACAACGTCTTCCGATACTCCCTTTATAATAATTGGGATGGGGTACTACAAGATATCAATTTTATTGCATATTATTAAAATATATAAAAATAAATATTTCAAAAATGTTAAGATCATCTCTTTCAAAAAATAGTTTGATAGCCCTGAAAAGGGCTTTTGCTTGTATTATTTGTTCCTTTCGTTTCTAATTTTTTCAAACAATACTTGAGTCTTCGTTTTCCTACGGTTGGGAGTAAATTTACTTTTTAGCAGCTGGTTTCTTAGTCGCTGCTGCTTTTTTCGCTCCAGATGCAGGTGCGGCCTTTTTTGGTGTCGCACTAACTGCTTTTGCCTTTGCTGCCACCTTCGGCTTGGCTGCACTTGCTTTAGGTTTAGTTGGTTTAGCGGCGGTGGGCTTTGCTTTCACGGTACCACTTTTCTTCACACTCTTTGCCTTTGCCTTTTCACTTTTCTTCTTGTCTCCAGCCGCACTGCTTGCTTTTTTTACAGTCGCTGATGCCTTCTTAACCTTCTTGGCGGCGGCGGCGCCGGTGGAAGTCTTCTTCTTAGCTGCACCGGCACTTGCACCTACGGCCGCCGGCTTCTTCTTTACCACAGACTTTGCCTTGGATTTTCCTGATGAATCCTTACCGGCGGCAGCTGTGGACAATTTAAATGAACCGGAGGCACCCTTACCTTTGGTTTGGATTAATTTACCACTTACAACCGCTGATTTCAAATACTTCTTGATGAAAGGTGCCAATTTCTGAGCATCACATTTGTACGTAGCACTGATGTACTTCTTAATCGCCAATAATGATGAACCGCCACGCTCCTTCAAACTTTTGATTGAAGCATCAACCATTTGCTGTGTCGGTGGATGAGTTGGCGCGCTCGTTGGCTTCTTGCTTTTCTTGGCTCCAACTGCAGCTCCTTTCTTTCCACCCGACTTCTTCTCAGCAGCAGTAGCCACAACTGGGGAGGCGGTAGCACCAACAACAACACTTTCAGACATTTTCTTATACTTCAATTCAATTCAATTTAACTCAAATCAACACTTTCTTCTCTGTTACCTGTCACCTTCTGCACACTTTAATTAGTCACCTTTTAATTCAATCACAAATTTTCCCATTTTAGGTCGACTTAAGCCCACCTGAAAAACTGAGAAGCACCGAGTAGAGTCATGCAACAAAATTTTATCGCTCAGTACATTTGAAGGCGCCATTATTGATCATTTCAAATTTTATTTTAATTTTTAAAAAGTTAATCAACAAGTCTCTGCTCTCTAAATCATTTAAATACTTCAACTATAAACTATATTTTGTGTTCTTAAACAATTTTTCTTCTTTTCACACGTGTTAAGAGCTCTATTGAAGATTTTGTTCGAATTTTAAAATGATTTTATCAAAAATTTTTCACAAAAACTCTTATAATTAATTAATAATAATACGAAATCAAACGGAAACGTATTTTTATACTTAACTGACACTATTAGAAGTATTATATTCCTAATTTGGTTATATTTTTTCTCGGCTAGATAATTAAAATAATTTTTTGAAATTGCCATCAAATCATGGTACAAATCATGAGTAAATGCAGCGGCATTGCCTTCCAAACGAAATTTCCTTTTATGACGATATTTTAATTCAAGATTTCCTTCAAAAATTATTTATTCATTTCAATTAATATAACAAAATAAATAAATTCTAGCAAAAATTATTTTAATTGTTCGCATTGTGTAAACTTTCCCTTTGAAATATAGTGTGGGTTTTCAATTGAAAAAGGCGTACATATGAATTTGAAAAAAAAATTATTTTTATGTTACTACACAGAAATATAAGTAAAATGATTGCACATCAAAGTATTTTTCAAGGTATACATATTGAAAATATCTAAACTGCATAAATAATCGCATTCTAACAAATTTTTTTTAATAGTAATCAAGACAATAACTCGATGTGTATATAAAAAAAATTCTTAGAATTTTAGATGCGTGCGACTAAATGACAACTAATGTCTGTGGAGAGCAAAATAACCATAAATATTATGAGAATTTTGGTGCAATAATAAAATTTATGCCTTACTTTATTTGATATCAACTAAAAAATTTCACTACGAATGCCCTCGTAAACGGAAAATTCGCTCATCATCATTTGATATTGTATTTTAATTATACGAATATCACTATACAAATATCTACAGATAAAAACCCCATTTCTATTTGAAAGCAAAAATATATTTCAGCAAACAAAAGTCCATTTTAATAAAATTGTATTTCTATATTAACATAAATTTATCATGATATGCAATTGAGAGGTGTTTAGGTGTCATTTGTAAGGATTGACTAGAATCTCTATGCAAAGTCAACTTGTGGTATTTTAAAGGTGTTCTGCTCAAGAGAAATTAGATAATTTATATCATCTTTTTAAACTTTTTTTGTGGCCCTGAAAAGGGCCGTTGTTTATTCCTTAATTGGTGGTGGTGTTGTTGTTGTCATTCGTCGGCATTGTTGTTCTCATACTTTATTTACTTTGAGCTGGTGTATTTTGTTACTGCTTTTGTACCTTCGCTTACAGCATGCTTAGCCAACTCACCAGGCAACAAAAGTCGAACAGCAGTTTGGATCTCGCGACTGGTAATGGTCGACTTCTTATTGTACTGCGCCAATCGGGACGACTCAGCCGCAATGCGTTCAAAGATATCATTCACAAAACTGTTCATGATGCTCATTGCTTTCGAAGAAACACCAGTATCAGGGTGCACTTGCTTCAGCACTTTGTAAATGTAGATAGCGTAGCTCTCCTTCCTCTTGCGCTTCTTCTTCTTATCCCCTTTGGCGATGTTCTTTTGGGCTTTGCCCGCCTTCTTGGCAGCTTTTCCACTAGTTTTCGACGGCATTTTCAATTCAAATCAATTTACTTTAATTTAATTTTTTTCTTCACAAATTCACTTTCACTTTTAATTTGAAATTCACTCTGCATTCACGCGCTTATTTGTACAATTGAAGTGCGTCTTTTTCAGTCAGCTTCCGCACGCCGTTCAGCAACCGAACAGATATCACACTACAGAAAAGAGAGTGAGGAAAAAGTACAAATACGGCAGTTTTAGAAATAATAATAGAAAAAGTAAAATTTGTGAATTGTGAGTTGTGAGTTGTGAAATTTGAATTTTTGAAAAATGTCTGGTCGTGGAAAAGGTGGAAAAGTTAAAGGTGGCGGTAAATCAAAGACTCGCTCGAATCGTGCTGGTCTCCAGTTTCCCGTTGGACGTATTCACCGTTTATTGCGTAAAGGCAACTATGCGGAACGAGTAGGTGCGGGAGCTCCAGTTTATTTGGCAGCTGTGATGGAATACTTGGCCGCCGAAGTTCTTGAATTGGCTGGAAATGCTGCTCGTGACAACAAGAAGACAAGAATCATTCCACGTCATTTGCAATTGGCCATCCGCAACGACGAAGAGTTGAATAAACTGTTGTCGGGCGTTACCATTGCTCAAGGTGGTGTCCTACCAAATATCCAAGCAGTACTCTTGCCAAAGAAGACTGAGAAAAAAACATCGTAAAATGTGATTTATTCAATCAGGAACAGGAACCAGAAACCAAAAAAACGTTGAAATCAGACCCAATTATAAATCCGTCCTTTTCAGGACGACAAACTATTATATATTAAATTGATATAAATTTGTATTTGAAACTGCATCAATCTAAATTTGTGCTGCCATATTGGTATTGTAGGCATCTCAGCGCTTTATTTCCGCTTGATTCATTTAAATGAAGTTGAATCACGCTGAAGTTATTTTTTTATTCTAAATTAATTAACTTCACCCCAATAATTCAACTCCATTTAGAAATTCGCTTCCCAATTCCATCAATCTACATTGAAAATGTAAAATTCTATGATAAAATATATAATTTATGTTATATTACTTTTGCCATCATTATTAAAAGTTCTTGACAATTTTGTACAAACGATTAGGCACGAGTGTGTCGGATTCTACAGTAGTTGCAATAGCATTGAGTCAAAAAGAATAGGAAAATGTAAAATTTCACCTAACTGAATCTGATGATACCTAAATATTCTATATACACATACATACAAGAGTGTGATACATATATTGTGAGTAAATTTATTATGGAATTGAAATTCGTATGTATAGTTAATATTTTTCTCATATATACAATTTTCTTCTCTTTTTCTATAAATTTTGTGGTCCTGAAAAGGACCGATTTTATTTCAATTTATCGAGTTTTGTTGTCTAGTAATCATCTGCTTATGCTGTCAATGTCAGCGAATCGATTTAAGCACGTTCGCCACGAATACGTCTCGCCAATTGGATGTCTTTTGGCATAATTGTCACACGTTTCGCATGAATAGCACACAAATTGGTATCTTCAAAAAGACCAACCAAATATGCCTCACTAGCTTCTTGCAGAGCCATAACTGCGGAACTCTGGAAACGTAAGTCAGTTTTGAAATCTTGAGCAATTTCACGAACTAAGCGTTGGAACGGCAATTTACGAATCAACAATTCAGTGCTCTTCTGATAGCGACGAATTTCACGAAGCGCCACGGTACCTGGACGATAACGATGAGGCTTCTTTACACCACCGGTAGCTGGTGCACTTTTACGAGCTGCCTTGGTAGCCAATTGCTTACGAGGTGCTTTACCTCCAGTCGATTTACGTGCAGTTTGTTTAGTACGTGCCATTTTTCTACCTTACTTCACTTCACTTCACTTTAGTTTTAAATATTTTTACTATTCACACTTCACTGTTCACAAGATAATAAAACAGAAAAATCTTAATGCCACCACTATTTATACTAATCGAACCGGACCGGCCCGACTGTACAATGCCAACCAACGCCGTTTGCCGCCATTTTGACCACACATTGTTAATGGTAGAAAGAGCAGCTGTATAGTTGAATGGGTGCGAAGGGGATGAAAATATGGTAAGGTATGGGTATTTTTTCGTATAAATACGAGTGGTCTTGTGCTCACAGTTTTATTAAGAAAAGTGATTGTGAACAGTGTGAACAAACAAGCAGTTTGTTTGTGAGTGTTTTTTTCTTTTTGAAGTAAAGTAAATTTGTATTAAAATGACTGGTCGCGGTAAAGGTGGAAAAGGTTTGGGCAAAGGTGGAGCGAAACGTCATCGTAAAGTTCTTCGTGATAACATCCAAGGTATTACGAAGCCAGCAATCAGACGTTTAGCTCGTCGTGGCGGCGTTAAGCGTATTTCTGGATTGATATACGAAGAAACACGTGGTGTGCTAAAAGTATTCCTAGAGAATGTGATCCGTGATGCTGTGACTTATACTGAACATGCTAAAAGGAAGACTGTCACTGCAATGGATGTCGTCTATGCATTGAAGAGACAAGGTCGCACCCTATACGGATTTGGCGGTTAAGATCGATAATTGAGAATAATAAAATAATGGAATGTCGAAGGCAAAAGTATAAATAAAACGAAACAATCGGTCCTTTTCAGGACCACAAATTATATTTGTGAATTGATAAAATATTATATTGAAAATTTATTTAGATAAAATGATTTTAAAATGGTTGTAGTAGTAGAAGCATTGAATTAAAAACGAATATGAAAATGTAAAATTTTATCTAATTACACTCCTTTTCTCTAACGCAGTTTTGGAATCATCTAATTCATACATGTGCGCATACAAGCATATGATATATTTTTTGAATGAGATTCGTTGTTGCTTGCCAAATATAAAATATTCACAAGGATTTGCCCTCTCTTTGTTATTATGGACGGTAGTTTGATTTTTTCTCAAAATGTCAAACAAAACGATTATAATCCACACAACGTCTTCCGATACTCCCTTTATAATAATTGGGATGGGGTACTACAAGATATCAATTTTATTGCATATTATTAAAATATATAAAAATAAATATTTCAAAAATGTTAAGATCATCTCTTTCAAAAAATAGTTTGATAGCCCTGAAAAGGGCTTTTGCTTGTATTATTTGTTCCTTTCGTTTCTAATTTTTTCAAACAATACTTGAGTCTTCGTTTTCCTACGGTTGGGAGTAAATTTATTTTTTAGCAGCTGGTTTCTTAGTCGCTGCTGCTTTTTTCGCTCCAGATGCAGGTGCGGCCTTTTTTGGTGTCGCACTAACTGCTTTTGCCTTTGCTGCCACCTTCGGCTTGGCTGCACTTGCTTTAGGTTTAGTTGGTTTAGCGGCGGTGGGCTTTGCTTTCACGGTACCACTTTTCTTCACACTCTTTGCCTTTGCCTTTTCACTTTTCTTCTTGTCTCCAGCCGCACTGCTTGCTTTTTTTACAGTCGCTGATGCCTTCTTAACCTTCTTGGCGGCGGCGCCGGTAGAAGTCTTCTTCTTAGCTGCACCGGCACTTGCACCTACGGCCGCCGGCTTCTTCTTTACCACAGACTTTGCCTTGGATTTTCCTGATGAATCCTTACCGGCGGCAGCTGTGGACAATTTAAATGAACCGGAGGCACCCTTACCTTTGGTTTGGATTAATTTACCACTTACAACCGCTGATTTCAAATACTTCTTGATGAAAGGTGCCAATTTCTGAGCATCACATTTGTACGTAGCACTGATGTACTTCTTAATCGCCAATAATGATGAACCGCCACGCTCCTTCAAACTTTTGATTGAAGCATCAACCATTTGCTGTGTCGGTGGATGAGTTGGCGCGCTCGTTGGCTTCTTGCTTTTCTTGGCTCCAACTGCAGCTCCTTTCTTTCCACCCGACTTCTTCTCAGCAGCAGTAGCCACAACTGGGGAGGCGGTAGCACCAACAACAACACTTTCAGACATTTTCTTATACTTCAATTCAATTCAATTTAACTCAAATCAACACTTTCTTCTCTGTTACCTGTCACCTTCTGCACACTTTAATTAGTCACCTTTTAATTCAATCACAAATTTTCCCATTTTAGGTCGACTTAAGCCCACCTGAAAAACTGAGAAGCACCGAGTAGAGTCATGCAACAAAATTTTATCGCTCAGTACATTTGAAGGCGCCATTATTGATCATTTCAAATTTTATTTTAATTTTTAAAAAGTTAATCAACAAGTCTCTGCTCTCTAAATCATTTAAATACTTCAACTATAAACTATATTTTGTGTTCTTAAACAATTTTTCTTCTTTTCACACGTGTTAAGAGCTCTATTGAAGATTTTGTTCGAATTTTAAAATGATTTTATCAAAAATTTTTCACAAAAACTCTTATAATTAATTAATAATAATACGAAATCAAACGGAAACGTATTTTTATACTTAACTGACACTATTAGAAGTATTATATTCCTAATTTGGTTATATTTTTTCTCGGCTAGATAATTAAAATAATTTTTTGAAATTGCCATCAAATCATGGTACAAATCATGAGTAAATGCAGCGGCATTGCCTTCCAAACGAAATTTCCTTTTATGACGATATTTTAATTCAAGATTTCCTTCAAAAATTATTTATTCATTTCAATTAATATAACAAAATAAATAAATTCTAGCAAAAATTATTTTAATTGTTCGCATTGTGTAAACTTTCCCTTTGAAATATAGTGTGGGTTTTCAATTGAAAAAGGCGTACATATGAATTTGAAAAAAAAATTATTTTTATGTTACTACACAGAAATATAAGTAAAATGATTGCACATCAAAGTATTTTTCAAGGTATACATATTGAAAATATCTAAACTGCATAAATAATCGCATTCTAACAAATTTTTTTTAATAGTAATCAAGACAATAACTCGATGTGTATATAAAAAAAATTCTTAGAATTTTAGATGCGTGCGACTAAATGACAACTAATGTCTGTGGAGAGCAAAATAACCATAAATATTATGAGAATTTTGGTGCAATAATAAAATTTATGCCTTACTTTATTTGATATCAACTAAAAAATTTCACTACGAATGCCCTCGTAAACGGAAAATTCGCTCATCATCATTTGATATTGTATTTTAATTATACGAATATCACTATACAAATATCTACAGATAAAAACCCCATTTCTATTTGAAAGCAAAAATATATTTCAGCAAACAAAAGTCCATTTTAATAAAATTGTATTTCTATATTAACATAAATTTATCATGATATGCAATTGAGAGGTGTTTAGGTGTCATTTGTAAGGATTGACTAGAATCTCTATGCAAAGTCAACTTGTGGTATTTTAAAGGTGTTCTGCTCAAGAGAAATTAGATAATTTATATCATCTTTTTAAACTTTTTTTGTGGCCCTGAAAAGGGCCGTTGTTTATTCCTTAATTGGTGGTGGTGTTGTTGTTGTCATTCGTCGGCATTGTTGTTCTCATACTTTATTTACTTTGAGCTGGTGTATTTTGTTACTGCTTTTGTACCTTCGCTTACAGCATGCTTAGCCAACTCACCAGGCAACAAAAGTCGAACAGCAGTTTGGATCTCGCGACTGGTAATGGTCGACTTCTTATTGTACTGCGCCAATCGGGACGACTCAGCCGCAATGCGTTCAAAGATATCATTCACAAAACTGTTCATGATGCTCATTGCTTTCGAAGAAACACCAGTATCAGGGTGCACTTGCTTCAGCACTTTGTAAATGTAGATAGCGTAGCTCTCCTTCCTCTTGCGCTTCTTCTTCTTATCCCCTTTGGCGATGTTCTTTTGGGCTTTGCCCGCCTTCTTGGCAGCTTTTCCACTAGTTTTCGACGGCATTTTCAATTCAAATCAATTTACTTTAATTTAATTTTTTTCTTCACAAATTCACTTTCACTTTTAATTTGAAATTCACTCTGCATTCACGCGCTTATTTGTACAATTGAAGTGCGTCTTTTTCAGTCAGCTTCCGCACGCCGTTCAGCAACCGAACAGATATCACACTACAGAAAAGAGAGTGAGGAAAAAGTACAAATACGGCAGTTTTAGAAATAATAATAGAAAAAGTAAAATTTGTGAATTGTGAGTTGTGAGTTGTGAAATTTGAATTTTTGAAAAATGTCTGGTCGTGGAAAAGGTGGAAAAGTTAAAGGTGGCGGTAAATCAAAGACTCGCTCGAATCGTGCTGGTCTCCAGTTTCCCGTTGGACGTATTCACCGTTTATTGCGTAAAGGCAACTATGCGGAACGAGTAGGTGCGGGAGCTCCAGTTTATTTGGCAGCTGTGATGGAATACTTGGCCGCCGAAGTTCTTGAATTGGCTGGAAATGCTGCTCGTGACAACAAGAAGACAAGAATCATTCCACGTCATTTGCAATTGGCCATCCGCAACGACGAAGAGTTGAATAAACTGTTGTCGGGCGTTACCATTGCTCAAGGTGGTGTCCTACCAAATATCCAAGCAGTACTCTTGCCAAAGAAGACTGAGAAAAAAACATCGTAAAATGTGATTTATTCAATCAGGAACAGGAACCAGAAACCAAAAAAACGTTGAAATCAGACCCAATTATAAATCCGTCCTTTTCAGGACGACAAACTATTATATATTAAATTGATATAAATTTGTATTTGAAACTGCATCAATCTAAATTTGTGCTGCCATATTGGTATTGTAGGCATCTCAGCGCTTTATTTCCGCTTGATTCATTTAAATGAAGTTGAATCACGCTGAAGTTATTTTTTTATTCTAAGTTAATTAACTTCACCCCAATAATTCAACTCCATTTAGAAATTGGCTTCCCAATTCCATCAATCTACATTGAAAATGTAAAATTCTATGATAAAATATATAATTTATGTTATATTACTTTTGCCATCATTATTAAAAGTTCTTGACAATTTTGTACAAACGATTAGACACGAGTGTGTCGGATTCTACAGTAGTTGCAATAGCATTGAGTCAAAAAGAATAGGAAAATGTAAAATTTCACCTAACTGAATCTGATGATACCTAAATATTCTATATACACATACATACAAGAGTGTGATACATATATTGTGAGTAAATTTATTATGGAATTGAAATTCGTATGTATAGTTAATATTTTTCTCATATATACAATTTTCTTCTCTTTTTCTATAAATTTTGTGGTCCTGAAAAGGACCGATTTTATTTCAATTTATCGAGTTTTGTTGTCTAGTAATCATCTGCTTATGCTGTCAATGTCAGCGAATCGATTTAAGCACGTTCGCCACGAATACGTCTCGCCAATTGGATGTCTTTTGGCATAATTGTCACACGTTTCGCATGAATAGCACACAAATTGGTATCTTCAAAAAGACCAACCAAATATGCCTCACTAGCTTCTTGCAGAGCCATAACTGCGGAACTCTGGAAACGTAAGTCAGTTTTGAAATCTTGAGCAATTTCACGAACTAAGCGTTGGAACGGCAATTTACGAATCAACAATTCAGTGCTCTTCTGATAGCGACGAATTTCACGAAGCGCCACGGTACCTGGACGATAACGATGAGGCTTCTTTACACCACCGGTAGCTGGTGCACTTTTACGAGCTGCCTTGGTAGCCAATTGCTTACGAGGTGCTTTACCTCCAGTCGATTTACGTGCAGTTTGTTTAGTACGTGCCATTTTTCTACCTTACTTCACTTCACTTCACTTTAGTTTTAAATATTTTTACTATTCACACTTCACTGTTCACAAGATAATAAAACAGAAAAATCTTAATGCCACCACTATTTATACTAATCGAACCGGACCGGCCCGACTGTACAATGCCAACCAACGCCGTTTGCCGCCATTTTGACCACACATTGTTAATGGTAGAAAGAGCAGCTGTATAGTTGAATGGGTGCGAAGGGGATGAAAATATGGTAAGGTATGGGTATTTTTTCGAATAAATACGAGTGGTCGTGTGCTCACAGTTTTATTAAGAAAAGTGATTGTGAACAGTGTGAACAAACAAGCAGTTTGTTTGTGAGTGTTTTTTTCTTTTTGAAGTAAAGTAAATTTGTATTAAAATGACTGGTCGCGGTAAAGGTGGAAAAGGTTTGGGCAAAGGTGGAGCGAAACGTCATCGTAAAGTTCTTCGTGATAACATCCAAGGTATTACGAAGCCAGCAATCAGACGTTTAGCTCGTCGTGGCGGCGTTAAGCGTATTTCTGGATTGATATACGAAGAAACACGTGGTGTGCTAAAAGTATTCCTAGAGAATGTGATCCGTGATGCTGTGACTTATACTGAACATGCTAAAAGGAAGACTGTCACTGCAATGGATGTCGTCTATGCATTGAAGAGACAAGGTCGCACCCTATACGGATTTGGCGGTTAAGATCGATAATTGAGAATAATAAAATAATGGAATGTCGAAGGCAAAAGTATAAATAAAACGAAACAATCGGTCCTTTTCAGGACCACAAATTATATTTGTGAATTGATAAAATATTATATTGAAAATTTATTTAGATAAAATGATTTTAAAATGGTTGTAGTAGTAGAAGCATTGAATTAAAAACGAATATGAAAATGTAAAATTTTATCTAATTACACTCCTTTTCTCTAACGCAGTTTTGGAATCATCTAATTCATACATGTGCGCATACAAGCATATGATATATTTTTTGAATGAGATTCGTTGTTGCTTGCCAAATATAAAATATTCACAAGGATTTGCCCTCTCTTTGTTATTATGGACGGTAGTTTGATTTTTTCTCAAAATGTCAAACAAAACGATTATAATCCACACAACGTCTTCCGATACTCCCTTTATAATAATTGGGATGGGGTACTACAAGATATCAATTTTATTGCATATTATTAAAATATATAAAAATAAATATTTCAAAAATGTTAAGATCATCTCTTTCAAAAAATAGTTTGATAGCCCTGAAAAGGGCTTTTGCTTGTATTATTTGTTCCTTTCGTTTCTAATTTTTTCAAACAATACTTGAGTCTTCGTTTTCCTACGGTTGGGAGTAAATTTATTTTTTAGCAGCTGGTTTCTTAGTCGCTGCTGCTTTTTTCGCTCCAGATGCAGGTGCGGCCTTTTTTGGTGTCGCACTAACTGCTTTTGCCTTTGCTGCCACCTTCGGCTTGGCTGCACTTGCTTTAGGTTTAGTTGGTTTAGCGGCGGTGGGCTTTGCTTTCACGGTACCACTTTTCTTCACACTCTTTGCCTTTGCCTTTTCACTTTTCTTCTTGTCTCCAGCCGCACTGCTTGCTTTTTTTACAGTCGCTGATGCCTTCTTAACCTTCTTGGCGGCGGCGCCGGTAGAAGTCTTCTTCTTAGCTGCACCGGCACTTGCACCTACGGCCGCCGGCTTCTTCTTTACCACAGACTTTGCCTTGGATTTTCCTGATGAATCCTTACCGGCGGCAGCTGTGGACAATTTAAATGAACCGGAGGCACCCTTACCTTTGGTTTGGATTAATTTACCACTTACAACCGCTGATTTCAAATACTTCTTGATGAAAGGTGCCAATTTCTGAGCATCAGATTTGTACGTAGCACTGATGTACTTCTTAATCGCCAATAATGATGAACCGCCACGCTCCTTCAAACTTTTGATTGAAGCATCAACCATTTGCTGTGTCGGTGGATGAGTTGGCGCGCTCGTTGGCTTCTTGCTTTTCTTGGCTCCAACTGCAGCTCCTTTCTTTCCACCCGACTTCTTCTCAGCAGCAGTAGCCACAACTGGGGAGGTGGTAGCACCAACAACAACACTTTCAGACATTTTCTTATACTTCAATTCAATTCAATTTAACTCAAATCAACACTTTCTTCTCTGTTACCTGTCACCTTCTGCACACTTTAATTAGTCACCTTTTAATTCAATCACAAATTTTCCCATTTTAGGTCGACTTAAGCCCACCTGAAAAACTGAGAAGCACCGAGTAGAGTCATGCAACAAAATTTTATCGCTCAGTACATTTGAAGGCGCCATTATTGATCATTTCAAATTTTATTTTAATTTTTAAAAAGTTAATCAACAAGTCTCTGCTCTCTAAATCATTTAAATACTTCAACTATAAACTATATTTTGTGTTCTTAAACAATTTTTCTTCTTATCACACGTGTTAAGAGCTCTATTGAAGATTTTATTCGAATTTTAAAATGATTTTATCAAAAATTTTTCACAAAAACTCTTATAATTAATTAATAATAATACGAAATCAAACGGAAACGTATTTTTATACTTAACTGACACTATTAGAAGTATTATATTCCTAATTTGGTTATATTTTTTCTCGGCTAGATAATTAAAATAATTTTTTGAAATTGCCATCAAATCATGGTACAAATCGTGAGTAAATGCAGCGGCATTGCCTTCCAAACGAAATTTCCTTTTATGACGGTATTTTTATTCAAGATTTCCTTCAAAAATTATTTATTCATATCAATTAATATAACAAAATAAATAAATTCTAGCAAAAATTATTTTAATTGTTCGCATTGTGTAAACTTTCCCTTTGAAATATAGTGTGGGTTTTCAATTGAAAAAGGCGTACATATGAATTTGAAAAAAAAATTATTTTTATGTTACTACACAGAAATATAAGTAAAATGATTGCACATCAAAGTATTTTTCAAGGTATACATATTGAAAATATCTAAACTGCATAAATAATCGCATTCTAACAAATTTTTTTTAATAGTAATCAAGACAATAACTCGATGTGTATATAAAAAAAATTCTTAGAATTTTAGATGCGTGCGACTAAATGACAACTAATGTCTGTGGAGAGCAAAATAACCATAAATATTATGAGAATTTTGGTGCAATAATAAAATTTATGCCTTACTTTATTTGATATCAACTAAAAAATTTCACTACGAATGCCCTCGTAAACGGAAAATTCGCTCATCATCATTTGATATTGTATTTTAATTATACGAATATCACTATACAAATATCTACAGATAAAAACCCCATTTCTATTTGAAAGCAAAAATATATTTCAGCAAACAAAAGTCCATTTTAATAAAATTGTATTTCTATATTAACATAAATTTATCATGATATGCAATTGAGAGGTGTTTAGGTGTCATTTGTAAGGATTGACTAGAATCTCTATGCAAAGTCAACTTGTGGTATTTTAAAGGTGTTCTGCTCAAGAGAAATTAGATAATTTATATCATCTTTTTAAACTTTTTTTGTGGCCCTGAAAAGGGCCGTTGTTTATTCCTTAATTGGTGGTGGTGTTGTTGTTGTCATTCGTCGGCATTGTTGTTCTCATACTTTATTTACTTTGAGCTGGTGTATTTTGTTACTGCTTTTGTACCTTCGCTTACAGCATGCTTAGCCAACTCACCAGGCAACAAAAGTCGAACAGCAGTTTGGATCTCGCGACTGGTAATGGTCGACTTCTTATTGTACTGCGCCAATCGGGACGACTCAGCCGCAATGCGTTCAAAGATATCATTCACAAAACTGTTCATGATGCTCATTGCTTTCGAAGAAACACCAGTATCAGGGTGCACTTGCTTCAGCACTTTGTAAATGTAGATAGCGTAGCTCTCCTTCCTCTTGCGCTTCTTCTTCTTATCCCCTTTGGCGATGTTCTTTTGGGCTTTGCCCGCCTTCTTGGCAGCTTTTCCACTAGTTTTCGACGGCATTTTCAATTCAAATCAATTTACTTTAATTTAATTTTTTTCTTCACAAATTCACTTTCACTTTTAATTTGAAATTCACTCTGCATTCACGCGCTTATTTGTACAATTGAAGTGCGTCTTTTTCAGTCAGCTTCCGCACGCCGTTCAGCAACCGAACAGATATCACACTACAGAAAAGAGAGTGAGGAAAAAGTACAAATACGGCAGTTTTAGAAATAATAATAGAAAAAGTAAAATTTGTGAATTGTGAGTTGTGAGTTGTGAAATTTGAATTTTTGAAAAATGTCTGGTCGTGGAAAAGGTGGAAAAGTTAAAGGTGGCGGTAAATCAAAGACTCGCTCGAATCGTGCTGGTCTCCAGTTTCCCGTTGGACGTATTCACCGTTTATTGCGTAAAGGCAACTATGCGGAACGAGTAGGTGCGGGAGCTCCAGTGTATTTGGCAGCTGTGATGGAATACTTGGCCGCCGAAGTTCTTGAATTGGCTGGAAATGCTGCTCGTGACAACAAGAAGACAAGAATCATTCCCCGTCATTTGCAACTGGCCATCCGCAACGACGAAGAGTTGAATAAACTGTTGTCGGGCGTTACCATTGCTCAAGGTGGTGTCCTACCAAATATCCAAGCCGTACTCTTGCCAAAGAAGACTGAGAAAAAAACATCGTAAAATGTGATTTATTCAATCAGGAACAGGAACCAGAAACCAAAAAAACGTTGAAATCAGACCCAATTATAAATCCGTCCTTTTCAGGACGACAAACTATTATATATTAAATTGATATAAATTTGTATTTGAAACTGCATCAATCTAAATTTGTGCTGCCATATTGGTATTGTAGGCATCTCAGCGCTTTATTTCCGCTTGATTCATTTAAATGAAGTTGAATCACGCTGAAGTTATTTTTTTATTCTAAATTAATTAACTTCACCCCAATAATTCAACTCCATTTAGAAATTCTCTTCCCAATTCCATCAATCTACATTGAAAATGTAAAATTCTATGATAAAATATATAATTTATGTTATATTACTTTTGCCATCATTATTAAAAGTTCTTGACAATTTTGTACAAACGATTAGACACGAGTGTGTCGGATTCTACAGTAGTTGCAATAGCATTGAGTCAAAAAGAATAGGAAAATGTAAAATTTCACCTAACTGAATCTGATGATACCTAAATATTCTATATACACATACATACAAGAGTGTGATACATATATTGTGAGTAAATTTATTATGGAATTGAAATTCGTATGTATAGTTAATATTTTTCTCATATATACAATTTTCTTCTCTTTTTCTATAAATTTTGTGGTCCTGAAAAGGACCGATTTTATTTCAATTTATCGAGTTTTGTTGTCTAGTAATCATCTGCTTATGCTGTCAATGTCAGCGAATCGATTTAAGCACGTTCGCCACGAATACGTCTCGCCAATTGGATGTCTTTTGGCATAATTGTCACACGTTTCGCATGAATAGCACACAAATTGGTATCTTCAAAAAGACCAACCAAATATGCCTCACTAGCTTCTTGCAGAGCCATAACTGCGGAACTCTGGAAACGTAAGTCAGTTTTGAAATCTTGAGCAATTTCACGAACTAAGCGTTGGAACGGCAATTTACGAATCAACAATTCAGTGCTCTTCTGATAGCGACGAATTTCACGAAGCGCCACGGTACCTGGACGATAACGATGAGGCTTCTTTACACCACCGGTAGCTGGTGCACTTTTACGAGCTGCCTTGGTAGCCAATTGCTTACGAGGTGCTTTACCTCCAGTCGATTTACGTGCAGTTTGTTTAGTACGTGCCATTTTTCTACCTTACTTCACTTCACTTCACTTTAGTTTTAAATATTTTTACTATTCACACTTCACTGTTCACAAGATAATAAACAGAAAAATCTTAATGCCACCACTATTTATACTAATCGAACCGGACCGGCCCGACTGTACAATGCCAACCAACGCCGTTTGCCGCCATTTTGACCACACATTGTTAATGGTAGAAAGAGCAGCTGTATAGTTGAATGGGTGCGAAGGGGATGAAAATATGGTAAGGTATGGGTATTTTTTCGTATAAATACGAGTGGTCGTGTGCTCATAGTTTTATTAAGAAAAGTGATTGTGAACAGTGTGAACAAACAAGCAGTTTGTTTTTGAGTGTTTTTTTCTTTTTGAAGTAAAGTAAATTTGTATTAAAATGACTGGTCGCGGTAAAGGTGGAAAAGGTTTGGGCAAAGGTGGAGCGAAACGTCATCGTAAAGTTCTTCGTGATAACATCCAAGGTATTACGAAGCCAGCAATCAGACGTTTAGCTCGTCGTGGCGGCGTTAAGCGTATTTCTGGATTGATATACGAAGAAACACGTGGTGTGCTAAAAGTATTCCTAGAGAATGTGATCCGTGATGCTGTGACTTATACTGAACATGCTAAAAGGAAGACTGTCACTGCAATGGATGTCGTCTATGCATTGAAGAGACAAGGTCGCACCCTATACGGATTTGGCGGTTAAGATCGATAATTGAGAATAATAAAATAATGGAATGTCGAAGGCAAAAGTATAAATAAAACGAAACAATCGGTCCTTTTCAGGACCACAAATTATATTTGTGAATTGATAAAATATTATATTGAAAATTTATTTAGATAAAATGATTTTAAAATGGTTGTAGTAGTAGAAGCATTGAATTAAAAACGAATATGAAAATGTAAAATTTTATCTAATTACACTCCTTTTCTCTAACGCAGTTTTGGAATCATCTAATTCATACATGTGCGCATACAAGCATATGATATATTTTTTGAATGAGATTCGTTGTTGCTTGCCAAATATAAAATATTCACAAGGATTTGCCCTCTCTTTGTTATTATGGACGGTAGTTTGGTTTTTTCTCAAAATGTCGAACAAAACGATTATAATCCACACAACGTCTTCCGATACTCCCTTTATAATAATTGGGATGGGGTACTACAAGATATCAATTTTATTGCATATTATTAAAATATATAAAAATAAATATTTCAAAAATGTTAAGATCATCTCTTTCAAAAAATAGTTTGATAGCCCTGAAAAGGGCTTTTGCTTGTATTATTTGTTCCTTTCGTTTCTAATTTTTTCAAACAATACTTGAGTCTTCGTTTTCCTACGGTTGGGAGTAAATTTATTTTTTAGCAGCTGGTTTCTTAGTCGCTGCTGCTTTTTTCGCTCCAGATGCAGGTGCGGCCTTTTTTGGTGTCGCACTAACTGCTTTTGCCTTTGCTGCCACCTTCGGCTTGGATGCACTTGCTTTAGGTTTAGTTGGTTTAGCGGCGGTGGGCTTTGCTTTCACGGTACCACTTTTCTTCACACTCTTTGCCTTTGCCTTTTCACTTTTCTTCTTGTCTCCAGCCGCACTGCTTGCTTTTTTTACAGTCGCTGATGCCTTCTTAACCTTCTTGGCGGCGGCGGCGCCGGTGGAAGTCTTCTTCTTAGCTGCACCGGCACTTGCACCTACGGCCGCCGGCTTCTTCTTTACCACAGACTTTGCCTTGGATTTTCCTGATGAATCCTTACCGGCGGCAGCTGTGGACAATTTAAATGAACCGGAGGCACCCTTACCTTTGGTTTGGATTAATTTACCACTTACAACCGCTGATTTCAAATACTTCTTGATGAAAGGTGCCAATTTCTGAGCATCACATTTGTACGTAGCACTGATGTACTTCTTAATCGCCAATAATGATGAACCGCCACGCTCCTTCAAACTTTTGATTGAAGCATCAACCATTTGCTGTGTCGGTGGATGAGTTGGCGCGCTCGTTGGCTTCTTGCTTTTCTTGGCTCCAACTGCAGCTCCTTTCTTTCCACCCGACTTCTTCTCAGCAGCAGTAGCCACAACTGGGGAGGCGGTAGCACCAACAACAACACTTTCAGACATTTTCTTATACTTCAATTCAATTCAATTTAACTCAAATCAACACTTTCTTCTCTGTTACCTGTCACCTTCTGCACACTTTAATTAGTCACCTTTTAATTCAATCACAAATTTTCCCATTTTAGGTCGACTTAAGCCCACCTGAAAAACTGAGAAGCACCGAGTAGAGTCATGCAACAAAATTTTATCGCTCAGTACATTTGAAGGCGCCATTATTGATCATTTCAAATTTTATTTTAATTTTTAAAAAGTTAATCAACAAGTCTCTGCTCTCTAAATCATTTAAATACTTCAACTATAAACTATATTTTGTGTTCTTAAACAATTTTTCTTCTTTTCACACGTGTTAAGAGCTCTATTGAAGATTTTGTTCGAATTTTAAAATGATTTTATCAAAAATTTTTCACAAAAACTCTTATAATTAATTAATAATAATACGAAATCAAACGGAAACGTATTTTTATACTTAACTGACACTATTAGAAGTATTATATTCCTAATTTGGTTATATTTTTTCTCGGCTAGATAATTAAAATAATTTTTTGAAATTGCCATCAAATCATGGTACAAATCATGAGTAAATGCAGCGGCATTGCCTTCCAAACGAAATTTCCTTTTATGACGATATTTTAATTCAAGATTTCCTTCAAAAATTATTTATTCATTTCAATTAATATAACAAAATAAATAAATTCTAGCAAAAATTATTTTAATTGTTCGCATTGTGTAAACTTTCCCTTTGAAATATAGTGTGGGTTTTCAATTGAAAAAGGCGTACATATGAATTTGAAAAAAAAATTATTTTTATGTTACTACACAGAAATATAAGTAAAATGATTGCACATCAAAGTATTTTTCAAGGTATACATATTGAAATATATCTAAACTGCATAAATAATCGCATTCTAACAAATTTTTTTTAATAGTAATCAAGACAATAACTCGATGTGTATATAAAAAAAATTCTTAGAATTTTAGATGCGTGCGACTAAATGACAACTAATGTCTGTGGAGAGCAAAATAACCATAAATATTATGAGAATTTTGGTGCAATAATAAAATTTATGCCTTACTTTATTTGATATCAACTAAAAAATTTCACTACGAATGCCCTCGTAAACGGAAAATTCGCTCATCATCATTTGATATTGTATTTTAATTATACGAATATCACTATACAAATATCTACAGATAAAAACCCCATTTCTATTTGAAAGCAAAAATATATTTCAGCAAACAAAAGTCCATTTTAATAAAATTGTATTTCTATATTAACATAAATTTATGAAGATATGCAATTGAGAGGTGTTTAGGTGTCATTTGTAAGGATTGACTAGAATCTCTATGCAAAGTCAACTTGTGGTATTTTAAAGGTGTTCTGCTCAAGAGAAATTAGATAATTTATATCATCTTTTTAAACTTTTTTTGTGGCCCTGAAAAGGGCCGTTGTTTATTCCTTAATTGGTGGTGGTGTTGTTGTTGTCATTCGTCGGCATTGTTGTTCTCATACTTTATTTACTTTGAGCTGGTGTATTTTGTTACTGCTTTTGTACCTTCGCTTACAGCATGCTTAGCCAACTCACCAGGCAACAAAAGTCGAACAGCAGTTTGGATCTCGCGACTGGTAATGGTCGACTTCTTATTGTACTGCGCCAATCGGGACGACTCAGCCGCAATGCGTTCAAAGATATCATTCACAAAACTGTTCATGATGCTCATTGCTTTCGAAGAAACACCAGTATCAGGGTGCACTTGCTTCAGCACTTTGTAAATGTAGATAGCGTAGCTCTCCTTCCTCTTGCGCTTCTTCTTCTTATCCCCTTTGGCGATGTTCTTTTGGGCTTTGCCCGCCTTCTTGGCAGCTTTTCCACTAGTTTTCGGCGGCATTTTCAATTCAAATCAATTTACTTTAATTTAATTTTTTTCTTCACAAATTCACTTTCACTTTTAATTTGAAATTCACTCTGCATTCACGCGCTTATTTGTACAATTGAAGTGCGTCTTTTTCAGTCAGCTTCCGCACGCCGTTCAGCAACCGAACAGATATCACACTACAGAAAAGAGGGTGAGGAAAAAGTACAAATACGGCAGTTTTAGAAATAATAATAGAAAAAGTAAAATTTGTGAATTGTGAATTGTGAGTTGTGAAATTTGAATTTTTGAAAAATGTCTGGTCGTGGAAAAGGTGGAAAAGTTAAAGGTGGCGGTAAATCAAAGACTCGCTCGAATCGTGCTGGTCTCCAGTTTCCCGTTGGACGTATTCACCGTTTATTGCGTAAAGGCAACTATGCGGAACGAGTAGGTGCGGGAGCTCCAGTGTATTTGGCAGCTGTGATGGAATACTTGGCCGCCGAAGTTCTTGAATTGGCTGGAAATGCTGCTCGTGACAACAAGAAGACAAGAATCATTCCCCGTCATTTGCAACTGGCCATCCGCAACGACGAAGAGTTGAATAAACTGTTGTCGGGCGTTACCATTGCTCAAGGTGGTGTCCTACCAAATATCCAAGCCGTACTCTTGCCAAAGAAGACTGAGAAAAAAACATCGTAAAATGTGATTTATTCAATCAGGAACAGGAACCAGAAACCAAAAAAACGTTGAAATCAGACCCAATTATAAATCCGTCCTTTTCAGGACGACAAACTATTATATATTAAATTGATATAAATTTGTATTTGAAACTGCATCAATCTAAATTTGTGCTGCCATATTGGTATTGTAGGCATCTCAGCGCTTTATTTCCGCTTGATTCATTTAAATGAAGTTGAATCACGCTGAAGTTATTTTTTTGTTCTAAATTAATTAACTTCACCCCAATAATTCAACTCCATTTAGAAATTCTCTTCCCAATTCCATCAATCTACATTGAAAATGTAAAATTCTATGATAAAATATATAATTTATGTTATATTACTTTTGCCATCATTATTAAAAGTTCTTGACAATTTTGTACAAACGATTAGACACGAGTGTGTCGGATTCTACAGTAGTTGCAATAGCATTGAGTCAAAAAGAATAGGAAAATGTAAAATTTCACCTAACTGAATCTGATGATACCTAAATATTCTATATACACATACATACAAGAGTGTGATACATATATTGTGAGTAAATTTATTATGGAATTGAAATTCGTATGTATAGTTAATATTTTTCTCATATATACAATTTTCTTCTCTTTTTCTATAAATTTTGTGGTCCTGAAAAGGACCGATTTTATTTCAATTTATCGAGTTTTGTTGTCTAGTAATCATCTGCTTATGCTGTCAATGTCAGCGAATCGATTTAAGCACGTTCGCCACGAATACGTCTCGCCAATTGGATGTCTTTTGGCATAATTGTCACACGTTTCGCATGAATAGCACACAAATTGGTATCTTCAAAAAGACCAACCAAATATGCCTCACTAGCTTCTTGCAGAGCCATAACTGCGGAACTCTGGAAACGTAAGTCAGTTTTGAAATCTTGAGCAATTTCACGAACTAAGCGTTGGAACGGCAATTTACGAATCAACAATTCAGTGCTCTTCTGATAGCGACGAATTTCACGAAGCGCCACGGTACCTGGACGATAACGATGAGGCTTCTTTACACCACCGGTAGCTGGTGCACTTTTACGAGCTGCCTTGGTAGCCAATTGCTTACGAGGTGCTTTACCTCCAGTCGATTTACGTGCAGTTTGTTTAGTACGTGCCATTTTTCTACCTTACTTCACTTCACTTCACTTTAGTTTTAAATATTTTTACTATTCACACTTCACTGTTCACAAGATAATAAACAGAAAAATCTTAATGCCACCACTATTTATACTAATCGAACCGGACCGGCCCGACTGTACAATGCCAACCAACGCCGTTTGCCGCCATTTTGACCACACATTGTTAATGGTAGAAAGAGCAGCTGTATAGTTGAATGGGTGCGAAGGGGATGGAAATATGGTAAGGTATGGGTATTTTTTCGTATAAATACGAGTGGTCGTGTGCTCACAGTTTTATGATTAAGAAGAAGGAAGAGACCTTTGAACAGTGAACGTCGATATAAGTGATGTGCAGTGACAAAAAAGCCAAAAATAATAATAAAAATAATTAAAAGTGAAAAGATAACAAAATAAATTAGACTTTCTTGCAAAAGAAGCAATTAAATATAAACTTAAATAATTAAACATAGAAATAGTTTAACAATAGTGGTGCTTAACAATAGTGCACAAAAAGAATTGTACAAGTGAAGCGTACAGCGGATGAGATCATCCATTTTATGTGCATTGACCTCTGTGCATTGAAATGGATGAATCTTCCAACCATCTGCAGAAGCGCAAAATGGAGGGCATTTCTTCGAACGAATGCTCGATAGCTAAAAAGGCAGCCAGCAGCAGCAAGGAGAAGGAGTACCACGCTACCATAGAGCAGCAGCGCAAACAAATTGAGGAGCTCATGCGGTATACCCGCGAAATAGAAAATCGGCTGAGATCCAACCGATTTTTTGAACTCTCTTCCAATGAGGAAGTAGCAACGGAACCAGAGGAGGATATAGTGGACGATGAATTCCCATGTATCCAGCAGACGACAAAGAAGAAGACAGCAACGAAAGTAATCCAGAAGACAACAAACAATAGAAGCACTGAAGCAAAGAGGATGAACGAGAAGCCGCCACAGCTCATCATCCATAATGCAAACACAAAACAGGTAAGTGAGAAAATTTTTAAGTTACTTAAACATAAAAACTTTTTTTTTACAAAACGCAACAATGACTCGACGGTAGTTCAAACGACGAACATTGACGACTACAAGCAAGTAAAAACTTTGCTTGAGTCAGAAAAAATTAAATATTTCACATTCACCCCTAAATGTGAAAAACCAATATCGCTAGTACTGAAGAACTTTCCTTCGTACTACGATGAAAATGATTTGACCGGCGCTCTCAATTCAATTGAATTGGAAGCCAAACTTATTCGGGTTTCAAAGCTAAATACAAATTGGCTCGTTCAGTTTGACCGCTCTTCAGATGTCGCTGAAATTCTAAAAATTAAATATTTGCACCAAAATCGGGTGTATTTCCACCGATTTAAATCTAATGGCATTCTTCAGTGCAAGAGGTGTCAGAGGTTTAACCATGTTGCAATCAATTGCAACATGCCTTACCGCTGTGTGAAATGCGGTGGCAATCATGGTCCAGGAAATTGCAAAATCCCTCCAAAAGACCAAAACACTGAAGTGTTAACAAAAACATTAACGGACGGGACCATCAAAAAACAGATAGGGCATCAAGTTTATTGCGTGTTGTGCAAGACAGAGGGTCACACAGCCAATTATAAAAAATGCGAGGTTTATCAAAACCTCAAGAAGAACTTGGCTTCTAAAAAAGAAGAGCAACAAAGTAAAAGACATTTTGTTAGGCAATCCGTTGCTACCTACAGAACCCCACTTAGATCTTTTTCGAACGTTGTCCGTGGTCAAGCACCTGGCAAACCCACTCATAGTATACCGAATAGTATGCAAGACAGTGTCCCGGCTAGTAAGCCAAATAATCAGAACAGTTTCTCATTTATCAATGATGAATGCAATAATGTTTTTGGACAGAGCTTCGGAGAAATTATCTCCAAAATAAATAACTTCTTGCCATCTTACGATAAGAATGCCCCAACATCTGTAAAACAGGAGAAACTGTTCAACCTTTTTATGTCCATCTGTTCCAATGGCCAGCCGTAAGGACCTTAAAGTCATTCATTGTAATGTGAATTCTTTAATAAGTTTAGAAAAGCGCCATATGCTAGATACATTCCTAAAGACACACAAACCAGACATTATGTCCATTTGTGAAACTAAACTTTCACCGAAATTTAATTTGAATTTCAGAAACTACCATTTAGTTCGGAAGGACAAACAAGCTTCTCTGGATGTAGGATTAGCCATTTTGGTGAAAAACAACATAAAATTTTCAACCATCCCTATTCCTATCTTAGATAGACTTCAAGTAATGGGTGTTAAAGTTTTCCTAAAGGAGGGCAAAACATTGAATATATTCTCTCTATACAACCACAGCAATCGCACAGGTCCATGTACAACAGATCTTGAGAAACTGATTCAATTGTCAGATTCTGATCCTTTTATTTTAGGAGGCGACTTTAACGCTAGACACAAACTCTGGGGTGACACCAAAAATTCACCAATGGGTAATTCAATTTGCTCTTGGTATTATCTAAATTGTCTTAAATATAAATTAATAATCTTCAAACCCTCACAGCCAACTTATCATGGGGGTACATCACGTTCCTTTCTTGACTTTTTCATAGCGTCAGACTCGATTGACACCGCATACACACAAAGCGGACACTTTGCCAAATGTCTTGATTATCCGTCCGATCACACAGCGTTAGAAATAATAGTTAAACGAGCCAACACAATTTGTCCAGACAACAAAACGTTCTTTGACTACAACAACACGAACTTGGAGGTTTTCAACTCCATTCTAGAATCTCATTTAGACCAAGTAACTCTTCCCTCAAATAGAAACTTGAAACCAAGGGAAATCGATAATGTTATCGAAAACATGAATTCTGCTTTCAATCGAGCTATTGTGAGAAGCACTCCTAGGAGGGTCGTCAATCAGTCAGGTCTTTTTCCCCTTCCCGCACATATTTTGCAAATAATTCAAGAGAAGAACAAGCTTCGCCGAATCTGGTTCCGACACAAGTACAACCCCAACATGGTTTATTTACGCACCGACATTCAGGTGTTGACAAAAATCATTGCTTCTGAAATTAGGAGTTATACATCATACGTGTTTCAAAAACGATTGGAGTCTATTAAATTAGACAACAAAAGTTTTCGCCACATTAAAAACATGGCCGGAATAAGGAAACATTCCAAAATTCCCACACTCACTGATGAAAATAGCTCCAAAATTTCAGAGGACCAAGCAAAAGCTGACGCCTTCGGAAAGTTATTTGGGTCAACCTTCACGGATAGCAATAAGTCGATAGATAAATGTCGAAAACAGTCCATCGATAATAAAGTTTCCGTTCACCTCTCTTCCATACAACCGATAGTGAATTTCAACAACCAGTACAGAGCAACTGGCGAAAACAATAGCCCAATTGATGAAAATTTCGTTACCAGTACGGAAATTGTAAAAATTCTGAAGAGACTGAACAACAAGAAGTCTCACGGTTTCGATCAAATCACCAACCACATACTCAGGAAAACTAAGAAGAGATTTGCACAGTTTGCGGCAATTCTCTTCAATCAATGTTTTAACATTTCTTACTTTCCGAATTCGTGGAAGATTGCCAACATCATACCTCTCGCTAAAGCTGGAAAATCTCCTTGGCACTTGTCAAGTTACAGACCCATTTCTCTTTTGTCTAACATTTCAAAGTTATTCGAAAGATGCATTTACAGCAAATTAGAAGATGAGATCGAAGATAAAGGCATTGTCAAAGACTTCCAAATGGGATTTCGGAAACAGCACTCCACCACACATCCCCTACTTTACTTTTCCGATAGTGTCGCTACCAACTTAAATAAAAGAAGGGCCACAGTGGCAGTATTTATTGACGTGAAAAAGGCCTTTGATTCCGTATTTGTTAATGGGTTGATTTTGAAACTCATGAATTATGGGATCAATGACAGTCTGACGAAATTGTTGAAGAGCTTCTTAGAAAATCGTTTCTTCAAAGTAAGCTGCGGTGAGGGTGTTTCATCGCTTAATAGAATAGTGTCAAGTGTTCCCCAAGGGTCCATCCTTGCACCTCATCTCTATAATATTCACCTGTCGGACCTTCCTCAACCCCAAGATGAGGCAATCAAGATAGTTGCGTATGCCGATGACATCGCCGTCTTTACAAGTGGCAGCTGTATGCGTCGAATGTCACGGCTACTCAATGAGTATTTGGAGGTCTTGAGTGAATATTACTTGAGCTGGGGTGTGGAAATCAACTCGGATAAGTCTGAAGTTCTGACAGTGCTGGGGGTGAAGTCTAGTTACAAGAACTGCAGAAAATACAAACCAAAAATTGTAATAAATAATAATCCTATTCAGGAAAAAGATGCAGTGAAATATTTGGGAATTGTCTTTGACAAAAAATTCAACTTCATCAAACACGTAGACTACATTCTAAGAAAAGCCAAAGGAGCCTTCGCAGCCTGGTTCAATGTATTAAAAACTTCCAGCAGCTTACAAAAGAAGTTAAAGAAAATGATTTATATTCAAATAATTAGAAGCGTGATTTCATACGGGTTCCCAATTTGGTTTCAAGTTTCTAGTCATACAATGGAAAGGTTGAGGCTTTTTGAGAGGAGTTGTCTCAGATATGTCATGGGCAATAAAGGAAAGATTGACGAATTCGGTAGGTTTAGATATACCAGCTGCAAAGCGATCTACAGAACTGTAGGAATACAAAGAATGGACAGACACCTCATCGAACTAGGCTACAGGTTTTCAGTGAAAGCTGAATTAATTTCTAATAAACTTCTCCAAAAAGTCTTTAGAGATAGGTCGAGCCCCCACACTGAGCCCAAATACATTTCACCGAGATGGTTCCGGCCGATGTACGAAAATGGCATTTTCAACAAAACTGGCAGAATGCTGTACTACAACAGAGGAAGCAGAAACAAAAACAAATTAATGTATAATGTTAGTCAGTAAGACACAATCTGTATATATATTTTTATTTAGTTTTAGTTTTAGATTTATTTATTATTGTTAGTTAGTTCTTAGTTTCAAAACAAGTAAATATAATTATGTGGTTTTTTTTAAATTTTCCACAATAACTTTGAAAATGTAATTTTTGCCGATGGCATTGTTAAACACAATGAAAACTTTCCTTATAAAAATATGTAAATTAGATATTAATATGAAAAATTAACCTAGTCTTAATGCATGTTAACATAATCAAATAATATTAAGTTTCATAAACTTTGTATTTTTAAATAATACTAAATAAATAAATTCAAATTCATAATAATAGAAACCAAATAGACCAATAGAAATAAATAGACCAAAATTTTAGAAATAAATAGACCAAAAATAATAATAAAAATAATTAAAAGTGAAAAGAAAGCAAAATAAATTGAACTTTCTTGCAAAAGAAGCAAGTAAAAATAAACTTAAATAATTAAACATACAAATATTTTAACAATAGTAGCATAACAATAGTGAAGAAAAAGAACTGTACAAGTGAAGCGTACAGCGGATGAGATCATCCATTTTATGTGCATTGACCTCTGTGCATTGAAATGGATGAATCTTCCAACCATCTGCAGAAGCGCAAAATGGAGGGCATTTCTTCGAACGAATGCTCGATAGCTAAAAAGGCAGCCAGCAGCAGCAAGGAGAAGGAGTACCACGCTACCATAGAGCAGCAGCGCAAACAAATTGAGGAGCTCATGCGGTATACCCGCGAAATAGAAAATCGGCTGAGATCCAACCGATTTTTTGAACTCTCTTCCAATGAGGAAGTAGCAACGGAACCAGAGGAGGATATAGTGGACGATGAATTCCCATGTATCCAGCAGACGACAAAGAAGAAGACAGCAACGAAAGTAATCCAGAAGACAACAAACAATAGAAGCACTGAAGCAAAGAGGATGAACGAGAAGCCGCCACAGCTCATCATCCATAATGCAAACACAAAACAGGTAAGTGAGAAAATTTTTAAGTTACTTAAACATAAAAACTTTTTTTTTACAAAACGCAACAATGACTCGACGGTAGTTCAAACGACGAACATTGACGACTACAAGCAAGTAAAAACTTTGCTTGAGTCAGAAAAAATTAAATATTTCACATTCACCCCTAAATGTGAAAAACCAATATCGCTAGTACTGAAGAACTTTCCTTCGTACTACGATGAAAATGATTTGACCGGCGCTCTCAATTCAATTGAATTGGAAGCCAAACTTATTCGGGTTTCAAAGCTAAATACAAATTGGCTCGTTCAGTTTGACCGCTCTTCAGATGTCGCTGAAATTCTAAAAATTAAATATTTGCACCAAAATCGGGTGTATTTCCACCGATTTAAATCTAATGGCATTCTTCAGTGCAAGAGGTGTCAGAGGTTTAACCATGTTGCAATCAATTGCAACATGCCTTACCGCTGTGTGAAATGCGGTGGCAATCATGGTCCAGGAAATTGCAAAATCCCTCCAAAAGACCAAAACACTGAAGTGTTAACAAAAACATTAACGGACGGGACCATCAAAAAACAGATAGGGCATCAAGTTTATTGCGTGTTGTGCAAGACAGAGGGTCACACAGCCAATTATAAAAAATGGGAGGTTTATCAAAACCTCAAGAAGAACTTGGCTTCTAAAAAAGAAGAGCAACAAAGTAAAAGACATTTTGTTAGGCAATCCGTTGCTACCTACAGAACCCCACTTAGATCTTTTTCGAACGTTGTCCGTGGTCAAGCACCTGGCAAACCCACTCATAGTATACCGAATAGTATGCAAGACAGTGTCCCGGCTAGTAAGCCAAATAATCAGAACAGTTTCTCATTTATCAATGATGAATGCAATAATGTTTTTGGACAGAGCTTCGGAGAAATTATCTCCAAAATAAATAACTTCTTGCCATCTTACGATAAGAATGCCCCAACATCTGTAAAACAGGAGAAACTGTTCAACCTTTTTATGTCCATCTGTTCCAATGGCCAGCCGTAAGGACCTTAAAGTCATTCATTGTAATGTGAATTCTTTAATAAGTTTAGAAAAGCGCCATATGCTAGATACATTCCTAAAGACACACAAACCAGACATTATGTCCATTTGTGAAACTAAACTTTCACCGAAATTTAATTTGAATTTCAGAAACTACCATTTAGTTCGGAAGGACAAACAAGCTTCTCTGGATGTAGGATTAGCCATTTTGGTGAAAAACAACATAAAATTTTCAACCATCCCTATTCCTATCTTAGATAGACTTCAAGTAATGGGTGTTAAAGTTTTCCTAAAGGAGGGCAAAACATTGAATATATTCTCTCTATACAACCACAGCAATCGCACAGGTCCATGTACAACAGATCTTGAGAAACTGATTCAATTGTCAGATTCTGATCCTTTTATTTTAGGAGGCGACTTTAACGCTAGACACAAACTCTGGGGTGACACCAAAAATTCACCAATGGGTAATTCAATTTGCTCTTGGTATTATCTAAATTGTCTTAAATATAAATTAATAATCTTCAAACCCTCACAGCCAACTTATCATGGGGGTACATCACGTTCCTTTCTTGACTTTTTCATAGCGTCAGACTCGATTGACACCGCATACACACAAAGCGGACACTTTGCCAAATGTCTTGATTATCCGTCCGATCACACAGCGTTAGAAATAATAGTTAAACGAGCCAACACAATTTGTCCAGACAACAAAACGTTCTTTGACTACAACAACACGAACTTGGAGGTTTTCAACTCCATTCTAGAATCTCATTTAGACCAAGTAACTCTTCCCTCAAATAGAAACTTGAAACCAAGGGAAATCGATAATGTTATCGAAAACATGAATTCTGCTTTCAATCGAGCTATTGTGAGAAGCACTCCTAGGAGGGTCGTCAATCAGTCAGGTCTTTTTCCCCTTCCCGCACATATTTTGCAAATAATTCAAGAGAAGAACAAGCTTCGCCGAATCTGGTTCCGACACAAGTACAACCCCAACATGGTTTATTTACGCACCGACATTCAGGTGTTGACAAAAATCATTGCTTCTGAAATTAGGAGTTATACATCATACGTGTTTCAAAAACGATTGGAGTCTATTAAATTAGACAACAAAAGTTTTCGCCACATTAAAAACATGGCCGGAATAAGGAAACATTCCAAAATTCCCACACTCACTGATGAAAATAGCTCCAAAATTTCAGAGGACCAAGCAAAAGCTAACGCCTTCGGAAAGTTATTTGGGTCTACCTTCACGGATAGCAATAAGTCGATAAATAAATGTCGAAAACAGTCCATCGATAATAAAGTTTCCGTTCACCTCTCTTCCATACAACCGATAGTGAATTTCAACAACCAGTACAGAGCAACTGGCGAAAACAATAGCCCAATTGATGAAAATTTCGTTACCAGTACGGAAATTGTGAAAATTCTGAAGAGACTGAACAACAAGAAGTCTCACGGTTTCGATCAAATCACCAACCACATACTCAGGAAAACTAAGAAGAGATTTGCACAGTTTGCGGCAATTCTCTTCAATCAATGTTTTAACATTTCTTACTTTCCGAATTCGTGGAAGATTGCCAACATCATACCTCTCGCTAAAGCTGGAAAATCTCCTTGGCACTTGTCAAGTTACAGACCCATTTCTCTTTTGTCTAACATTTCAAAGTTATTCGAAAGATGCATTTACAGCAAATTAGAAGATGAGATCGAAGATAAAGGCATTGTCAAAGACTTCCAAATGGGATTTCGGAAACAGCACTCCACCACACATCCCCTACTTTACTTTTCCGATAGTGTCGCTACCAACTTAAATAAAAGAAGGGCCACAGTGGCAGTATTTATTGACGTGAAAAAGGCCTTTGATTCCGTATTTGTTAATGGGTTGATTTTGAAACTCATGAATTATGGGATCAATGACAGTCTGACGAAATTGTTGAAGAGCTTCTTAGAAAATCGTTTCTTCAAAGTAAGCTGCGGTGAGGGTGTTTCATCGCTTAATAGAATAGTGTTCAACTTCATCAAACACGTAGACTACATTCTAAGAAAAGCCAAAGGAGCCTTCGCAGCCTGGTTCAATGTATTAAAAACCTCCAGCAGCTTACAAAAGAAGTTAAAGAAAATGATTTATATTCAAATAATTAGAAGCGTGATTTCATACGGGTTCCCAATTTGGTTTCAAGTTTCTAGTCATACAATGGAAAGGTTGAGGCTTTTTGAGAGGAGTTGTCTCAGATATGTTATGGGCAATAAAGGAAAGATTGACGAATTCGGTAGGTTTAGATATACCAGCTGCAAAGCGATCTACAGAACTGTAGGAATACAAAGAATTGACAGACACCTCATCGAACTAGGCTACAGGTTTTCAGTGAAAGCTGAATTAATTTCTAATAAACTTCTCCAAAAAGTCTTTAGAGATAGGTCGAGCCCCCACACTGAGCCCAAATACATTTCACCGAGATGGTTCCGGCCGATGTACGAAAATGGCATTTTCAACAAAACTGGCAGAATGCTGTACTACAACAGAGGAAGCAGAAACAAAAACAAATTAATGTATAATGTTAGTCAGTAAGACACAATCTGTATATATATTTTTATTTAGTTTTAGTTTTAGATCTATTTATTATTGTTAGTTAGTTCTTAGTTTCAAAACAAGTAAATATAATTATGTGGTTTTTTTTTAAATTTTCCACAATAACTTTGAAAATGTAATTTTTGCCGATGGCATTGTTAAACACAATGAAAACTTTCCTTATAAAAATATGTAAATTAGATATTAATATGAAAAATTAACCTAGTCTTAATGCATGTTAACATAATCAAATAATATTAAGTTTCATAAACTTTGTATTTTTAAATAATACTAAATAAATAAATTCAATTCAAATTCAATAATAATAGAAAAAGTAAAATTTGTGAATTGTGAATTGTGAGTTGTGAAATTTGAATTTTTGAAAAATGTCTGGTCGTGGAAAAGGTGGAAAAGTTAAAGGTGGCGGTAAATCAAAGACTCGCTCGAATCGTGCTGGTCTCCAGTTTCCCGTTGGACGTATTCACCGTTTATTGCGTAAAGGCAACTATGCGGAACGAGTAGGTGCGGGAGCTCCAGTGTATTTGGCAGCTGTGATGGAATACTTGGCCGCCGAAGTTCTTGAATTGGCTGGAAATGCTGCTCGTGACAACAAGAAGACAAGAATCATTCCCCGTCATTTGCAACTGGCCATCCGCAACGACGAAGAGTTGAATAAACTGTTGTCGGGCGTTACCATTGCTCAAGGTGGTGTCCTACCAAATATCCAAGCCGTACTCTTGCCAAAGAAGACTGAGAAAAAAACATCGTAAAATGTGATTTATTCAATCAGGAACAGGAACCAGAAACCAAAAAAACGTTGAAATCAGACCCAATTATAAATCCGTCCTTTTCAGGACGACAAACTATTATATATTAAATTGATATAAATTTGTATTTGAAACTGCATCAATCTAAATTTGTGCTGCCATATTGGTATTGTAGGCATCTCAGCGCTTTATTTCCGCTTGATTCATTTAAATGAAGTTGAATCACGCTGAAGTTATTTTTTTATTCTAAATTAATTAACTTCACCCCAATAATTCAACTCCATTTAGAAATTCTCTTCCCAATTCCATCAATCTACATTGAAAATGTAAAATTCTATGATAAAATATATAATTTATGTTATATTACTTTTGCCATCATTATTAAAAGTTCTTGACAATTTTGTACAAACGATTAGACACGAGTGTGTCGGATTCTACAGTAGTTGCAATAGCATTGAGTCAAAAAGAATAGGAAAATGTAAAATTTCACCTAACTGAATCTGATGATACCTAAATATTCTATATACACATACATACAAGAGTGTGATACATATATTGTGAGTAAATTTATTATGGAATTGAAATTCGTATGTATAGTTAATATTTTTCTCATATATACAATTTTCTTCTCTTTTTCTATAAATTTTGTGGTCCTGAAAAGGACCGATTTTATTTCAATTTATCGAGTTTTGTTGTCTAGTAATCATCTGCTTATGCTGTCAATGTCAGCGAATCGATTTAAGCACGTTCGCCACGAATACGTCTCGCCAATTGGATGTCTTTTGGCATAATTGTCACACGTTTCGCATGAATAGCACACAAATTGGTATCTTCAAAAAGACCAACCAAATATGCCTCACTAGCTTCTTGCAGAGCCATAACTGCGGAACTCTGGAAACGTAAGTCAGTTTTGAAATCTTGAGCAATTTCACGAACTAAGCGTTGGAACGGCAATTTACGAATCAACAATTCAGTGCTCTTCTGATAGCGACGAATTTCACGAAGCGCCACGGTACCTGGACGATAACGATGAGGCTTCTTTACACCACCGGTAGCTGGTGCACTTTTACGAGCTGCCTTGGTAGCCAATTGCTTACGAGGTGCTTTACCTCCAGTCGATTTACGTGCAGTTTGTTTAGTACGTGCCATTTTTCTACCTTACTTCACTTCACTTCACTTTAGTTTTAAATATTTTTACTATTCACACTTCACTGTTCACAAGATAATAAACAGAAAAATCTTAATGCCACCACTATTTATACTAATCGAACCGGACCGGCCCGACTGTACAATGCCAACCAACGCCGTTTGCCGCCATTTTGACCACACATTGTTAATGGTAGAAAGAGCAGCTGTATAGTTGAATGGGTGCGAAGGGGATGGAAATATGGTAAGGTATGGGTATTTTTTCGTATAAATACGAGTGGTCGTGTGCTCACAGTTTTATTAAGAAAAGTGATTGTGAACAGTGTGAACAAACAAGCAGTTTGTTTGTGAGTGTTTTTTTCTTTTTGAAGTAAAGTAAATTTGTATTAAAATGACTGGTCGCGGTAAAGGTGGAAAAGGTTTGGGCAAAGGTGGAGCGAAACGTCATCGTAAAGTTCTTCGTGATAACATCCAAGGTATTACGAAGCCAGCAATCAGACGTTTAGCTCGTCGTGGCGGCGTTAAGCGTATTTCTGGATTGATATACGAAGAAACACGTGGTGTGCTAAAAGTATTCCTAGAGAATGTGATCCGTGATGCTGTGACTTATACTGAACATGCTAAAAGGAAGACTGTCACTGCAATGGATGTCGTCTATGCATTGAAGAGACAAGGTCGCACCCTATACGGATTTGGCGGTTAAGATCGATAATTGAGAATAATAAAATAATGGAATGTCGAAGGCAAAAGTATAAATAAAACGAAACAATCGGTCCTTTTCAGGACCACAAATTATATTTGTGAATTGATAAAATATTATATTAAAAATTTATTTAGATAAAATGATTTTAAAATGGTTGTAGTAGTAGAGAAGCATTGTATTAAAAACGAATATGAAAATGTAAAATTTTATCTAATTACACTCCTTTTCTCTAACGCAGTTTTGGAATCATCTAATTCATACATGTGCGCATACAAGCATATGATATATTTTTTGAATGAGATTCGTTGTTGCTTGCCAAATATAAAATATTCACAAGGATTTGCCCTCTTTTTGTTATTATGGACGGTAGTTTGATTTTTTCTCAAAATGTCAAACAAAACGATTATAATCCACACAACGTCTTCCGATACTCCCTGTATAATAATTGGGATGGGGTACTACAAGATATCAATTTTATTGCATATTATTAAAATATATAAAAATAAATATTTCAAAAATGTTAAGATCATCTCTTTCAAAAAATAGTTTGATAGCCCTGAAAAGGGCTTTTGCTTGTATTATTTGTTCCTTTCGTTTCTAATTTTTTCAAACAATACTTGAGTCTTCGTTTTCCTACGGTTGGGAGTAAATTTATTTTTTAGCAGCTGGTTTCTTAGTCGCTGCTGCTTTTTTCGCTCCAGATGCAGGTGCGGCCTTTTTTGGTGTCGCACTAACTGCTTTTGCCTTTGCTGCCACCTTCGGCTTGGCTGCACTTGCTTTAGGTTTAGTTGGTTTAGCGGCGGTGGGCTTTGCTTTCACGGTACCACTTTTCTTCACACTCTTTGCCTTTGCCTTTTCACTTTTCTTCTTGTCTCCAGCCGCACTGCTTGCTTTTTTTACAGTCGCTGATGCCTTCTTAACCTTCTTGGCGGCGGCGGCGCCGGTGGAAGTCTTCTTCTTAGCTGCACCGGCACTTGCACCTACGGCCGCCGGCTTCTTCTTTACCACAGACTTTGCCTTGGATTTTCCTGATGAATCCTTACCGGCGGCAGCTGTGGACAATTTAAATGAACCGGAGGCACCCTTACCTTTGGTTTGGATTAATTTACCACTTACAACCGCTGATTTCAAATACTTCTTGATGAAAGGTGCCAATTTCTGAGCATCACATTTGTACGTAGCACTGATGTACTTCTTAATCGCCAATAATGATGAACCGCCACGCTCCTTCAAACTTTTGATTGAAGCATCAACCATTTGCTGTGTCGGTGGATGAGTTGGCGCGCTCGTTGGCTTCTTGCTTTTCTTGGCTCCAACTGCAGCTCCTTTCTTTCCACCCGACTTCTTCTCAGCAGCAGTAGCCACAACTGGGGAGGCGGTAGCACCAACAACAACACTTTCAGACATTTTCTTATACTTCAATTCAATTCAATTTAACTCAAATCAACACTTTCTTCTCTGTTACCTGTCACCTTCTGCACACTTTAATTAGTCACCTTTTAATTCAATCACAAATTTTCCCATTTTTGGTCGACTTAAGCCCACCTGAAAAACTGAGAAGCACCGAGTAGAGTCATGCAACAAAATTTTATCGCTCAGTACATTTGAAGGCGCCATTATTGATCATTTCAAATTTTATTTTAATTTTTAAAAAGTTAATCAACAAGTTTCTGCTCTCTAAATCATTTAAATACTTCAACTATAAACTATATTTTGTGTTCTTAAACAATTTTTCTTCTTGTCACACGTGTTAAGAGCTCTATTGAAGATTTTGTTCGAATTTTAAAATGATTTTATCAAAAATTTTTCACAAAAACTCTTATAATTAATTAATAATTATACGAAATCAAACGGAAACGTATTTTTATACTTAACTGACACTATTAGAAGTATTATATTCCTAATTTTGTTATATTTTTTCTCGGCTAGATAATTAAAATAATTTTTTTAAATTGCCATCAAATCATGGTACAAATCATGAGTAAATGCAGCGGCATTGCCTTCCAAACGAAATTTCCTTTTATGACGATATTTTAATTCAAGATTTCCTTCAAAAATTATTTATTCATTTCAATTAATATAACAAAATAAATAAATTCTAGCAAAAATTATTTTAATTGTTCGCATTGTGTAAACTTTCCCTTTGAAATATAGTGTGGGTTTTCAATTGAAAAAGGCGTACATATGAATTTGAAAAAAAAATTATTTTTATGTTACTACACAGAAATATAAGTAAAATGATTGCACATCAAAGTATTTTTCAAGGTATACATATTGAAATATATCTAAACTGCATAAATAATCGCATTCTAACAAATTTTTTTTAATAGTAATCAAGACAATAACTCGATGTGTATATAAAAAAAATTCTTAGAATTTTAGATGCGTGCGACTAAATGACAACTAATGTCTGTGGAGAGCAAAATAACCATAAATATTATGAGAATTTTGGTGCAATAATAAAATTTATGCCTTACTTTATTTGATATCAACTAAAAAATTTCACTACGAATGCCCTCGTAAACGGAAAATTCGCTCATCATCATTTGATATTGTATTTTAATTATACGAATATCACTATACAAATATCTACAGATAAAAACCCCATTTCTATTTGAAAGCAAAAATATATTTCAGCAAACAAAAGTCCATTTTAATAAAATTGTATTTCTATATTAACATAAATTTATGAAGATATGCAATTGAGAGGTGTTTAGGTGTCATTTGTAAGGATTGACTAGAATCTCTATGCAAAGTCAACTTGTGGTATTTTAAAGGTGTTCTGCTCAAGAGAAATTAGATAATTTATATCATCTTTTTAAACTTTTTTTGTGGCCCTGAAAAGGGCCGTTGTTTATTCCTTAATTGGTGGTGGTGTTGTTGTTGTCATTCGTCGGCATTGTTGTTCTCATACTTTATTTACTTTGAGCTGGTGTATTTTGTTACTGCTTTTGTACCTTCGCTTACAGCATGCTTAGCCAACTCACCAGGCAACAAAAGTCGAACAGCAGTTTGGATCTCGCGACTGGTAATGGTCGACTTCTTATTGTACTGCGCCAATCGGGACGACTCAGCCGCAATGCGTTCAAAGATATCATTCACAAAACTGTTCATGATGCTCATTGCTTTCGAAGAAACACCAGTATCAGGGTGCACTTGCTTCAGCACTTTGTAAATGTAGATAGCGTAGCTCTCCTTCCTCTTGCGCTTCTTCTTCTTATCCCCTTTGGCGATGTTCTTTTGGGCTTTGCCCGCCTTCTTGGCAGCTTTTCCACTAGTTTTCGGCGGCATTTTCAATTCAAATCAATTTACTTTAATTTAATTTTTTTCTTCACAAATTCACTTTCACTTTTAATTTGAAATTTGCTCTGCATTCACGCGCTTATTTGTACAATTGAAGTGCGTCTTTTTCAGTCAGCTTCCGCACGCCGTTCAGCAACCGAACAGATATCACACTACAGAAAAGAGGGTGAGGAAAAAGTACAAATACGGCAGTTTTAGAAATAATAATAGAAAAAGTAAAATTTGTGAATTGTGAATTGTGAGTTGTGAAATTTGAATTTTTGAAAAATGTCTGGTCGTGGAAAAGGTGGAAAAGTTAAAGGTGGCGGTAAATCAAAGACTCGCTCGAATCGTGCTGGTCTCCAGTTTCCCGTTGGACGTATTCACCGTTTATTGCGTAAAGGCAACTATGCGGAACGAGTAGGTGCGGGAGCTCCAGTGTATTTGGCAGCTGTGATGGAATACTTGGCCGCCGAAGTTCTTGAATTGGCTGGAAATGCTGCTCGTGACAACAAGAAGACAAGAATCATTCCCCGTCATTTGCAACTGGCCATCCGCAACGACGAAGAGTTGAATAAACTGTTGTCGGGCGTTACCATTGCTCAAGGTGGTGTCCTACCAAATATCCAAGCCGTACTCTTGCCAAAGAAGACTGAGAAAAAAACATCGTAAAATGTGATTTATTCAATCAGGAACCAGAAACCAAAAAAACGTTGAAATCAGACCCAATTATAAATCCGTCCTTTTCAGGACGACAAACTATTATATATTAAATTGATATAAATTTGTATTTGAAACTGCATCAATCTAAATTTGTGCTGCCATATTGGTATTGTAGGCATCTCAGCGCTTTATTTCCGCTTGATTCATTTAAATGAAGTTGAATCACGCTGAAGTTATTTTTTTATTCTAAATTAATTAACTTCACCCCAATAATTCAACTCCATTTAGAAATTCTCTTCCCAATTCCATCAATCTACATTGAAAATGTAAAATTCTATGATAAAATATATAATTTATGTTATATTACTTTTGCCATCATTATTAAAAGTTCTTGACAATTTTGTACAAACGATTAGACACGAGTGTGTCGGATTCTACAGTAGTTGCAATAGCATTGAGTCAAAAAGAATAGGAAAATGTAAAATTTCACCTAACTGAATCTGATGATACCTAAATATTCTATATACACATACATACAAGAGTGTGATACATATATTGTGAGTAAATTTATTATGGAATTGAAATTCGTATGTATAGTTAATATTTTTCTCATATATACAATTTTCTTCTCTTTTTCTATAAATTTTGTGGTCCTGAAAAGGACCGATTTTATTTCAATTTATCGAGTTTTGTTGTCTAGTAATCATCTGCTTATGCTGTCAATGTCAGCGAATCGATTTAAGCACGTTCGCCACGAATACGTCTCGCCAATTGGATGTCTTTTGGCATAATTGTCACACGTTTCGCATGAATAGCACACAAATTGGTATCTTCAAAAAGACCAACCAAATATGCCTCACTAGCTTCTTGCAGAGCCATAACTGCGGAACTCTGGAAACGTAAGTCAGTTTTGAAATCTTGAGCAATTTCACGAACTAAGCGTTGGAACGGCAATTTACGAATCAACAATTCAGTGCTCTTCTGATAGCGACGAATTTCACGAAGCGCCACGGTACCTGGACGATAACGATGAGGCTTCTTTACACCACCGGTAGCTGGTGCACTTTTACGAGCTGCCTTGGTAGCCAATTGCTTACGAGGTGCTTTACCTCCAGTCGATTTACGTGCAGTTTGTTTAGTACGTGCCATTTTTCTACCTTACTTCACTTCACTTCACTTTAGTTTTAAATATTTCTACTATTCACACTTCACTGTTCACAAGATAATAAACAGAAAAATCTTAATGCCACCACTATTTATACTAATCGAACCGGACCGGCCCGACTGTACAATGCCAACCAACGCCGTTTGCCGCCATTTTGACCACACATTGTTAATGGTAGAAAGAGCAGCTGTATAGTTGAATGGGTGCGAAGGGGATGGAAATATGGTAAGGTATGGGTATTTTTTCGTATAAATACGAGTGGTCGTGTGCTCACAGTTTTATTAAGAAAAGTGATTGTGAACAGTGTGAACAAACAAGCAGTTTGTTTGTGAGTGTTTTTTTCTTTTTGAAGTAAAGTAAATTTGTATTAAAATGACTGGTCGCGGTAAAGGTGGAAAAGGTTTGGGCAAAGGTGGAGCGAAACGTCATCGTAAAGTTCTTCGTGATAACATCCAAGGTATTACGAAGCCAGCAATCAGACGTTTAGCTCGTCGTGGCGGCGTTAAGCGTATTTCTGGATTGATATACGAAGAAACACGTGGTGTGCTAAAAGTATTCCTAGAGAATGTGATCCGTGATGCTGTGACTTATACTGAACATGCTAAAAGGAAGACTGTCACTGCAATGGATGTCGTCTATGCATTGAAGAGACAAGGTCGCACCCTATACGGATTTGGCGGTTAAGATCGATAATTGAGAATAATAAAATAATGGAATGTCGAAGGCAAAAGTATAAATAAAACGAAACAATCGGTCCTTTTCAGGACCACAAATTATATTTGTGAATTGATAAAATATTATATTGAAAATTTATTTAGATAAAATGATTTTAAAATGGTTGTAGTAGTAGAAGCATTGAATTAAAAACGAATATGAAAATGTAAAATTTTATCTAATTACACTCCTTTTCTCTAACGCAGTTTTGGAATCATCTAATTCATACATGTGCGCATACAAGCATATGATATATTTTTTGAATGAGATTCGTTGTTGCTTGCCAAATATAAAATATTCACAAGGATTTGCCCTCTCTTTGTTATTATGGACGGTAGTTTGGTTTTTTCTCAAAATGTCGAACAAAACGATTATAATCCACACAACGTCTTCCGATACTCCCTTTATAATAATTGGGATGGGGTACTACAAGATATCAATTTTATTGCATATTATTAAAATATATAAAAATAAATATTTCAAAAATGTTAAGATCATCTCTTTCAAAAAATAGTTTGATAGCCCTGAAAAGGGCTTTTGCTTGTATTATTTGTTCCTTTCGTTTCTAATTTTTTCAAACAATACTTGAGTCTTCGTTTTCCTACGGTTGGGAGTAAATTTACTTTTTAGCAGCTGGTTTCTTAGTCGCTGCTGCTTTTTTCGCTCCAGATGCAGGTGCGGCCTTTTTTGGTGTCGCACTAACTGCTTTTGCCTTTGCTGCCACCTTCGGCTTGGCTGCACTTGCTTTAGGTTTAGTTGGTTTAGCGGCGGTGGGCTTTGCTTTCACGGTACCACTTTTCTTCACACTCTTTGCCTTTGCCTTTTCACTTTTCTTCTTGTCTCCAGCCGCACTGCTTGCTTTTTTTACAGTCGCTGATGCCTTCTTAACCTTCTTGGCGGCGGCGGCGCCGGTGGAAGTCTTCTTCTTAGCTGCACCGGCACTTGCACCTACGGCCGCCGGCTTCTTCTTTACCACAGACTTTGCCTTGGATTTTCCTGATGAATCCTTACCGGCGGCAGCTGTGGACAATTTAAATGAACCGGAGGCACCCTTACCTTTGGTTTGGATTAATTTACCACTTACAACCGCTGATTTCAAATACTTCTTGATGAAAGGTGCCAATTTCTGAGCATCACATTTGTACGTAGCACTGATGTACTTCTTAATCGCCAATAATGATGAACCGCCACGCTCCTTCAAACTTTTGATTGAAGCATCAACCATTTGCTGTGTCGGTGGATGAGTTGGCGCGCTCGTTGGCTTCTTGCTTTTCTTGGCTCCAACTGCAGCTCCTTTCTTTCCACCCGACTTCTTCTCAGCAGCAGTAGCCACAACTGGGGAGGCGGTAGCACCAACAACAACACTTTCAGACATTTTCTTATACTTCAATTCAATTCAATTTAACTCAAATCAACACTTTCTTCTCTGTTACCTGTCACCTTCTGCACACTTTAATTAGTCACCTTTTAATTCAATCACAAATTTTCCCATTTTAGGTCGACTTAAGCCCACCTGAAAAACTGAGAAGCACCGAGTAGAGTCATGCAACAAAATTTTATCGCTCAGTACATTTGAAGGCGCCATTATTGATCATTTCAAATTTTATTTTAATTTTTAAAAAGTTAATCAACAAGTCTCTGCTCTCTAAATCATTTAAATACTTCAACTATAAACTATATTTTGTGTTCTTAAACAATTTTTCTTCTTTTCACACGTGTTAAGAGCTCTATTGAAGATTTTGTTCGAATTTTAAAATGATTTTATCAAAAATTTTTCACAAAAACTCTTATAATTAATTAATAATAATACGAAATCAAATGGAAACGTATTTTTATACTTAACTGACACTATTAGAAGTATTATATTCCTAATTTGGTTATATTTTTTCTCGGCTAGATAATTAAAATAATTTTTTGAAATTGCCATCAAATCATGGTACAAATCATGAGTAAATGCAGCGGCATTGCCTTCCAAACGAAATTTCCTTTTATGACGATATTTTAATTCAAGATTTCCTTCAAAAATTATTTATTCATTTCAATTAATATAACAAAATAAATAAATTCTAGCAAAAATTATTTTAATTGTTCGCATTGTGTAAACTTTCCCTTTGAAATATAGTGTGGGTTTTCAATTGAAAAAGGCGTACATATGAATTTGAAAAAAAAATTATTTTTATGTTACTACACAGAAATATAAGTAAAATGATTGCACATCAAAGTATTTTTCAAGGTATACATATTGAAATATATCTAAACTGCATAAATAATCGCATTCTAACAAATTTTTTTTAATAGTAATCAAGACAATAACTCGATGTGTATATAAAAAAAATTCTTAGAATTTTAGATGCGTGCGACTAAATGACAACTAATGTCTGTGGAGAGCAAAATAACCATAAATATTATGAGAATTTTGGTGCAATAATAAAATTTATGCCTTACTTTATTTGATATCAACTAAAAAATTTCACTACGAATGCCCTCGTAAACGGAAAATTCGCTCATCATCATTTGATATTGTATTTTAATTATACGAATATCACTATACAAATATCTACAGATAAAAACCCCATTTCTATTTGAAAGCAAAAATATATTTCAGCAAACAAAAGTCCATTTTAATAAAATTGTATTTCTATATTAACATAAATTTATCATGATATGCAATTGAGAGGTGTTTAGGTGTCATTTGTAAGGATTGACTAGAATCTCTATGCAAAGTCAACTTGTGGTATTTTAAAGGTGTTCTGCTCAAGAGAAATTAGATAATTTATATCATCTTTTTAAACTTTTTTTGTGGCCCTGAAAAGGGCCGTTGTTTATTCCTTAATTGGTGGTGGTGTTGTTGTTGTCATTCGTCGGCATTGTTGTTCTCATACTTTATTTACTTTGAGCTGGTGTATTTTGTTACTGCTTTTGTACCTTCGCTTACAGCATGCTTAGCCAACTCACCAGGCAACAAAAGTCGAACAGCAGTTTGGATCTCGCGACTGGTAATGGTCGACTTCTTATTGTACTGCGCCAATCGGGACGACTCAGCCGCAATGCGTTCAAAGATATCATTCACAAAACTGTTCATGATGCTCATTGCTTTCGAAGAAACACCAGTATCAGGGTGCACTTGCTTCAGCACTTTGTAAATGTAGATAGCGTAGCTCTCCTTCCTCTTGCGCTTCTTCTTCTTATCCCCTTTGGCGATGTTCTTTTGGGCTTTGCCCGCCTTCTTGGCAGCTTTTCCACTAGTTTTCGACGGCATTTTCAATTCAAATCAATTTACTTTAATTTAATTTTTTTCTTCACAAATTCACTTTCACTTTTAATTTGAAATTCACTCTGCATTCACGCGCTTATTTGTACAATTGAAGTGCGTCTTTTTCAGTCAGCTTCCGCACGCCGTTCAGCAACCGAACAGATATCACACTACAGAAAAGAGAGTGAGGAAAAAGTACAAATACGGCAGTTTTAGAAATAATAGAAAAAGTAAAATTTGTGAATTGTGAGTTGTGAGTTGTGAAATTTGAATTTTTGAAAAATGTCTGGTCGTGGAAAAGGTGGAAAAGTTAAAGGTGGCGGTAAATCAAAGACTCGCTCGAATCGTGCTGGTCTCCAGTTTCCCGTTGGACGTATTCACCGTTTATTGCGTAAAGGCAACTATGCGGAACGAGTAGGTGCGGGAGCTCCAGTTTATTTGGCAGCTGTGATGGAATACTTGGCCGCCGAAGTTCTTGAATTGGCTGGAAATGCTGCTCGTGACAACAAGAAGACAAGAATCATTCCCCGTCATTTGCAACTGGCCATCCGCAACGACGAAGAGTTGAATAAACTGTTGTCGGGCGTTACCATTGCTCAAGGTGGTGTCCTACCAAATATCCAAGCCGTACTCTTGCCAAAGAAGACTGAGAAAAAAACATCGTAAAATGTGATTTATTCAATCAGGAACAGGAACCAGAAACCAAAAAAACGTTGAAATCAGACCCAATTATAAATCCGTCCTTTTCAGGACGACAAACTATTATATATTAAATTGATATAAATTTGTATTTGAAACTGCATCAATCTAAATTTGTGCTGCCATATTGGTATTGTAGGCATCTCAGCGCTTTATTTCCGCTTGATTCATTTAAATGAAGTTGAATCACGCTGAAGTTATTTTTTTATTCTAAATTAATTAACTTCACCCCAATAATTCAACTCCATTTAGAAATTCTCTTCCCAATTCCATCAATCTACATTGAAAATGTAAAATTCTATGATAAAATATATAATTTATGTTATATTACTTTTGCCATCATTATTAAAAGTTCTTGACAATTTTGTACAAACGATTAGACACGAGTGTGTCGGATTCTACAGTAGTTGCAATAGCATTGAGTCAAAAAGAATAGGAAAATGTAAAATTTCACCTAACTGAATCTGATGATACCTAAATATTCTATATACACATACATACAAGAGTGTGATACATATATTGTGAGTAAATTTATTATGGAATTGAAATTCGTATGTATAGTTAATATTTTTCTCATATATACAATTTTCTTCTCTTTTTCTATAAATTTTGTGGTCCTGAAAAGGACCGATTTTATTTCAATTTATCGAGTTTTGTTGTCTAGTAATCATCTGCTTATGCTGTCAATGTCAGCGAATCGATTTAAGCACGTTCGCCACGAATACGTCTCGCCAATTGGATGTCTTTTGGCATAATTGTCACACGTTTCGCATGAATAGCACACAAATTGGTATCTTCAAAAAGACCAACCAAATATGCCTCACTAGCTTCTTGCAGAGCCATAACTGCGGAACTCTGGAAACGTAAGTCAGTTTTGAAATCTTGAGCAATTTCACGAACTAAGCGTTGGAACGGCAATTTACGAATCAACAATTCAGTGCTCTTCTGATAGCGACGAATTTCACGAAGCGCCACGGTACCTGGACGATAACGATGAGGCTTCTTTACACCACCGGTAGCTGGTGCACTTTTACGAGCTGCCTTGGTAGCCAATTGCTTACGAGGTGCTTTACCTCCAGTCGATTTACGTGCAGTTTGTTTAGTACGTGCCATTTTTCTACCTTACTTCACTTCACTTCACTTTAGTTTTAAATATTTTTACTATTCACACTTCACTGTTCACAAGATAATAAACAGAAAAATCTTAATGCCACCACTATTTATACTAATCGAACCGGACCGGCCCGACTGTACAATGCCAACCAACGCCGTTTGCCGCCATTTTGACCACACATTGTTAATGGTAGAAAGAGCAGCTGTATAGTTGAATGGGTGCGAAGGGGATGGAAATATGGTAAGGTATGGGTATTTTTTCGTATAAATACGAGTGGTCGTGTGCTCACAGTTTTATTAAGAAAAGTGATTGTGAACAGTGTGAACAAACAAGCAGTTTGTTTGTGAGTGTTTTTTTCTTTTTGAAGTAAAGTAAATTTGTATTAAAATGACTGGTCGCGGTAAAGGTGGAAAAGGTTTGGGCAAAGGTGGAGCGAAACGTCATCGTAAAGTTCTTCGTGATAACATCCAAGGTATTACGAAGCCAGCAATCAGACGTTTAGCTCGTCGTGGCGGCGTTAAGCGTATTTCTGGATTGATATACGAAGAAACACGTGGTGTGCTAAAAGTATTCCTAGAGAATGTGATCCGTGATGCTGTGACTTATACTGAACATGCTAAAAGGAAGACTGTCACTGCAATGGATGTCGTCTATGCATTGAAGAGACAAGGTCGCACCCTATACGGATTTGGCGGTTAAGATCGATAATTGAGAATAATAAAATAATGGAATGTCGAAGGCAAAAGTATAAATAAAACGAAACAATCGGTCCTTTTCAGGACCACAAATTATATTTGTGAATTGATAAAATATTATATTAAAAATTTATTTAGATAAAATGATTTTAAAATGGTTGTAGTAGTAGAGAAGCATTGTATTAAAAACGAATATGAAAATGTAAAATTTTATCTAATTACACTCCTTTTCTCTAACGCAGTTTTGGAATCATCTAATTCATACATGTGCGCATACAAGCATATGATATATTTTTTGAATGAGATTCGTTGTTGCTTGCCAAATATAAAATATTCACAAGGATTTGCCCTCTTTTTGTTATTATGGACGGTAGTTTGATTTTTTCTCAAAATGTCAAACAAAACGATTATAATCCACACAACGTCTTCCGATACTCCCTGTATAATAATTGGGATGGGGTACTACAAGATATCAATTTTATTGCATATTATTAAAATATATAAAAATAAATATTTCAAAAATGTTAAGATCATCTCTTTCAAAAAATAGTTTGATAGCCCTGAAAAGGGCTTTTGCTTGTATTATTTGTTCCTTTCGTTTCTAATTTTTTCAAACAATACTTGAGTCTTCGTTTTCCTACGGTTGGGAGTAAATTTATTTTTTAGCAGCTGGTTTCTTAGTCGCTGCTGCTTTTTTCGCTCCAGATGCAGGTGCGGCCTTTTTTGGTGTCGCACTAACTGCTTTTGCCTTTGCTGCCACCTTCGGCTTGGCTGCACTTGCTTTAGGTTTAGTTGGTTTAGCGGCGGTGGGCTTTGCTTTCACGGTACCACTTTTCTTCACACTCTTTGCCTTTGCCTTTTCACTTTTCTTCTTGTCTCCAGCCGCACTGCTTGCTTTTTTTACAGTCGCTGATGCCTTCTTAACCTTCTTGGCGGCGGCGGCGCCGGTGGAAGTCTTCTTCTTAGCTGCACCGGCACTTGCACCTACGGCCGCCGGCTTCTTCTTTACCACAGACTTTGCCTTGGATTTTCCTGATGAATCCTTACCGGCGGCAGCTGTGGACAATTTAAATGAACCGGAGGCACCCTTACCTTTGGTTTGGATTAATTTACCACTTACAACCGCTGATTTCAAATACTTCTTGATGAAAGGTGCCAATTTCTGAGCATCACATTTGTACGTAGCACTGATGTACTTCTTAATCGCCAATAATGATGAACCGCCACGCTCCTTCAAACTTTTGATTGAAGCATCAACCATTTGCTGTGTCGGTGGATGAGTTGGCGCGCTCGTTGGCTTCTTGCTTTTCTTGGCTCCAACTGCAGCTCCTTTCTTTCCACCCGACTTCTTCTCAGCAGCAGTAGCCACAACTGGGGAGGCGGTAGCACCAACAACAACACTTTCAGACATTTTCTTATACTTCAATTCAATTCAATTTAACTCAAATCAACACTTTCTTCTCTGTTACCTGTCACCTTCTGCACACTTTAATTAGTCACCTTTTAATTCAATCACAAATTTTCCCATTTTTGGTCGACTTAAGCCCACCTGAAAAACTGAGAAGCACCGAGTAGAGTCATGCAACAAAATTTTATCGCTCAGTACATTTGAAGGCGCCATTATTGATCATTTCAAATTTTATTTTAATTTTTAAAAAGTTAATCAACAAGTTTCTGCTCTCTAAATCATTTAAATACTTCAACTATAAACTATATTTTGTGTTCTTAAACAATTTTTCTTCTTGTCACACGTGTTAAGAGCTCTATTGAAGATTTTGTTCGAATTTTAAAATGATTTTATCAAAAATTTTTCACAAAAACTCTTATAATTAATTAATAATTATACGAAATCAAACGGAAACGTATTTTTATACTTAACTGACACTATTAGAAGTATTATATTCCTAATTTTGTTATATTTTTTCTCGGCTAGATAATTAAAATAATTTTTTTAAATTGCCATCAAATCATGGTACAAATCATGAGTAAATGCAGCGGCATTGCCTTCCAAACGAAATTTCCTTTTATGACGATATTTTAATTCAAGATTTCCTTCAAAAATTATTTATTCATTTCAATTAATATAACAAAATAAATAAATTCTAGCAAAAATTATTTTAATTGTTCGCATTGTGTAAACTTTCCCTTTGAAATATAGTGTGGGTTTTCAATTGAAAAAGGCGTACATATGAATTTGAAAAAAAAATTATTTTTATGTTACTACACAGAAATATAAGTAAAATGATTGCACATCAAAGTATTTTTCAAGGTATACATATTGAAATATATCTAAACTGCATAAATAATCGCATTCTAACAAATTTTTTTTAATAGTAATCAAGACAATAACTCGATGTGTATATAAAAAAAATTCTTAGAATTTTAGATGCGTGCGACTAAATGACAACTAATGTCTGTGGAGAGCAAAATAACCATAAATATTATGAGAATTTTGGTGCAATAATAAAATTTATGCCTTACTTTATTTGATATCAACTAAAAAATTTCACTACGAATGCCCTCGTAAACGGAAAATTCGCTCATCATCATTTGATATTGTATTTTAATTATACGAATATCACTATACAAATATCTACAGATAAAAACCCCATTTCTATTTGAAAGCAAAAATATATTTCAGCAAACAAAAGTCCATTTTAATAAAATTGTATTTCTATATTAACATAAATTTATGAAGATATGCAATTGAGAGGTGTTTAGGTGTCATTTGTAAGGATTGACTAGAATCTCTATGCAAAGTCAACTTGTGGTATTTTAAAGGTGTTCTGCTCAAGAGAAATTAGATAATTTATATCATCTTTTTAAACTTTTTTTGTGGCCCTGAAAAGGGCCGTTGTTTATTCCTTAATTGGTGGTGGTGTTGTTGTTGTCATTCGTCGGCATTGTTGTTCTCATACTTTATTTACTTTGAGCTGGTGTATTTTGTTACTGCTTTTGTACCTTCGCTTACAGCATGCTTAGCCAACTCACCAGGCAACAAAAGTCGAACAGCAGTTTGGATCTCGCGACTGGTAATGGTCGACTTCTTATTGTACTGCGCCAATCGGGACGACTCAGCCGCAATGCGTTCAAAGATATCATTCACAAAACTGTTCATGATGCTCATTGCTTTCGAAGAAACACCAGTATCAGGGTGCACTTGCTTCAGCACTTTGTAAATGTAGATAGCGTAGCTCTCCTTCCTCTTGCGCTTCTTCTTCTTATCCCCTTTGGCGATGTTCTTTTGGGCTTTGCCCGCCTTCTTGGCAGCTTTTCCACTAGTTTTCGGCGGCATTTTCAATTCAAATCAATTTACTTTAATTTAATTTTTTTCTTCACAAATTCACTTTCACTTTTAATTTGAAATTTGCTCTGCATTCACGCGCTTATTTGTACAATTGAAGTGCGTCTTTTTCAGTCAGCTTCCGCACGCCGTTCAGCAACCGAACAGATATCACACTACAGAAAAGAGGGTGAGGAAAAAGTACAAATACGGCAGTTTTAGAAATAATAATAGAAAAAGTAAAATTTGTGAATTGTGAATTGTGAGTTGTGAAATTTGAATTTTTGAAAAATGTCTGGTCGTGGAAAAGGTGGAAAAGTTAAAGGTGGCGGTAAATCAAAGACTCGCTCGAATCGTGCTGGTCTCCAGTTTCCCGTTGGACGTATTCACCGTTTATTGCGTAAAGGCAACTATGCGGAACGAGTAGGTGCGGGAGCTCCAGTGTATTTGGCAGCTGTGATGGAATACTTGGCCGCCGAAGTTCTTGAATTGGCTGGAAATGCTGCTCGTGACAACAAGAAGACAAGAATCATTCCCCGTCATTTGCAACTGGCCATCCGCAACGACGAAGAGTTGAATAAACTGTTGTCGGGCGTTACCATTGCTCAAGGTGGTGTCCTACCAAATATCCAAGCCGTACTCTTGCCAAAGAAGACTGAGAAAAAAACATCGTAAAATGTGATTTATTCAATCAGGAACAGGAACCAGAAACCAAAAAAACGTTGAAATCAGACCCAATTATAAATCCGTCCTTTTCAGGACGACAAACTATTATATATTAAATTGATATAAATTTGTATTTGAAACTGCATCAATCTAAATTTGTGCTGCCATATTGGTATTGTAGGCATCTCAGCGCTTTATTTCCGCTTGATTCATTTAAATGAAGTTGAATCACGCTGAAGTTATTTTTTTATTCTAAATTAATTAACTTCACCCCAATAATTCAACTCCATTTAGAAATTCTCTTCCCAATTCCATCAATCTACATTGAAAATGTAAAATTCTATGATAAAATATATAATTTATGTTATATTACTTTTGCCATCATTATTAAAAGTTCTTGACAATTTTGTACAAACGATTAGACACGAGTGTGTCGGATTCTACAGTAGTTGCAATAGCATTGAGTCAAAAAGAATAGGAAAATGTAAAATTTCACCTAACTGAATCTGATGATACCTAAATATTCTATATACACATACATACAAGAGTGTGATACATATATTGTGAGTAAATTTATTATGGAATTGAAATTCGTATGTATAGTTAATATTTTTCTCATATATACAATTTTCTTCTCTTTTTCTATAAATTTTGTGGTCCTGAAAAGGACCGATTTTATTTCAATTTATCGAGTTTTGTTGTCTAGTAATCATCTGCTTATGCTGTCAATGTCAGCGAATCGATTTAAGCACGTTCGCCACGAATACGTCTCGCCAATTGGATGTCTTTTGGCATAATTGTCACACGTTTCGCATGAATAGCACACAAATTGGTATCTTCAAAAAGACCAACCAAATATGCCTCACTAGCTTCTTGCAGAGCCATAACTGCGGAACTCTGGAAACGTAAGTCAGTTTTGAAATCTTGAGCAATTTCACGAACTAAGCGTTGGAACGGCAATTTACGAATCAACAATTCAGTGCTCTTCTGATAGCGACGAATTTCACGAAGCGCCACGGTACCTGGACGATAACGATGAGGCTTCTTTACACCACCGGTAGCTGGTGCACTTTTACGAGCTGCCTTGGTAGCCAATTGCTTACGAGGTGCTTTACCTCCAGTCGATTTACGTGCAGTTTGTTTAGTACGTGCCATTTTTCTACCTTACTTCACTTCACTTCACTTTAGTTTTAAATATTTCTACTATTCACACTTCACTGTTCACAAGATAATAAACAGAAAAATCTTAATGCCACCACTATTTATACTAATCGAACCGGACCGGCCCGACTGTACAATGCCAACCAACGCCGTTTGCCGCCATTTTGACCACACATTGTTAATGGTAGAAAGAGCAGCTGTATAGTTGAATGGGTGCGAAGGGGATGAAAATATGGTAAGGTATGGGTATTTTTTCGTATAAATACGAGTGGTCGTGTGCTCATAGTTTTATTAAGAAAAGTGATTGTGAACAGTGTGAACAAACAAGCAGTTTGTTTTTGAGTGTTTTTTTCTTTTTGAAGTAAAGTAAATTTGTATTAAAATGACTGGTCGCGGTAAAGGTGGAAAAGGTTTGGGCAAAGGTGGAGCGAAACGTCATCGTAAAGTTCTTCGTGATAACATCCAAGGTATTACGAAGCCAGCAATCAGACGTTTAGCTCGTCGTGGCGGCGTTAAGCGTATTTCTGGATTGATATACGAAGAAACACGTGGTGTGCTAAAAGTATTCCTAGAGAATGTGATCCGTGATGCTGTGACTTATACTGAACATGCTAAAAGGAAGACTGTCACTGCAATGGATGTCGTCTATGCATTGAAGAGACAAGGTCGCACCCTATACGGATTTGGCGGTTAAGATCGATAATTGAGAATAATAAAATAATGGAATGTCGAAGGCAAAAGTATAAATAAAACGAAACAATCGGTCCTTTTCAGGACCACAAATTATATTTGTGAATTGATAAAATATTATATTGAAAATTTATTTAGATAAAATGATTTTAAAATGGTTGTAGTAGTAGAAGCATTGAATTAAAAACGAATATGAAAATGTAAAATTTTATCTAATTACACTCCTTTTCTCTAACGCAGTTTTGGAATCATCTAATTCATACATGTGCGCATACAAGCATATGATATATTTTTTGAATGAGATTCGTTGTTGCTTGCCAAATATAAAATATTCACAAGGATTTGCCCTCTCTTTGTTATTATGGACGGTAGTTTGGTTTTTTCTCAAAATGTCGAACAAAACGATTATAATCCACACAACGTCTTCCGATACTCCCTTTATAATAATTGGGATGGGGTACTACAAGATATCAATTTTATTGCATATTATTAAAATATATAAAAATAAATATTTCAAAAATGTTAAGATCATCTCTTTCAAAAAATAGTTTGATAGCCCTGAAAAGGGCTTTTGCTTGTATTATTTGTTCCTTTCGTTTCTAATTTTTTCAAACAATACTTGAGTCTTCGTTTTCCTACGGTTGGGAGTAAATTTACTTTTTAGCAGCTGGTTTCTTAGTCGCTGCTGCTTTTTTCGCTCCAGATGCAGGTGCGGCCTTTTTTGGTGTCGCACTAACTGCTTTTGCCTTTGCTGCCACCTTCGGCTTGGCTGCACTTGCTTTAGGTTTAGTTGGTTTAGCGGCGGTGGGCTTTGCTTTCACGGTACCACTTTTCTTCACACTCTTTGCCTTTGCCTTTTCACTTTTCTTCTTGTCTCCAGCCGCACTGCTTGCTTTTTTTACAGTCGCTGATGCCTTCTTAACCTTCTTGGCGGCGGCGGCGCCGGTGGAAGTCTTCTTCTTAGCTGCACCGGCACTTGCACCTACGGCCGCCGGCTTCTTCTTTACCACAGACTTTGCCTTGGATTTTCCTGATGAATCCTTACCGGCGGCAGCTGTGGACAATTTAAATGAACCGGAGGCACCCTTACCTTTGGTTTGGATTAATTTACCACTTACAACCGCTGATTTCAAATACTTCTTGATGAAAGGTGCCAATTTCTGAGCATCACATTTGTACGTAGCACTGATGTACTTCTTAATCGCCAATAATGATGAACCGCCACGCTCCTTCAAACTTTTGATTGAAGCATCAACCATTTGCTGTGTCGGTGGATGAGTTGGCGCGCTCGTTGGCTTCTTGCTTTTCTTGGCTCCAACTGCAGCTCCTTTCTTTCCACCCGACTTCTTCTCAGCAGCAGTAGCCACAACTGGGGAGGCGGTAGCACCAACAACAACACTTTCAGACATTTTCTTATACTTCAATTCAATTCAATTTAACTCAAATCAACACTTTCTTCTCTGTTACCTGTCACCTTCTGCACACTTTAATTAGTCACCTTTTAATTCAATCACAAATTTTCCCATTTTAGGTCGACTTAAGCCCACCTGAAAAACTGAGAAGCACCGAGTAGAGTCATGCAACAAAATTTTATCGCTCAGTACATTTGAAGGCGCCATTATTGATCATTTCAAATTTTATTTTAATTTTTAAAAAGTTAATCAACAAGTCTCTGCTCTCTAAATCATTTAAATACTTCAACTATAAACTATATTTTGTGTTCTTAAACAATTTTTCTTCTTTTCACACGTGTTAAGAGCTCTATTGAAGATTTTGTTCGAATTTTAAAATGATTTTATCAAAAATTTTTCACAAAAACTCTTATAATTAATTAATAATAATACGAAATCAAACGGAAACGTATTTTTATACTTAACTGACACTATTAGAAGTATTATATTCCTAATTTGGTTATATTTTTTCTCGGCTAGATAATTAAAATAATTTTTTGAAATTGCCATCAAATCATGGTACAAATCATGAGTAAATGCAGCGGCATTGCCTTCCAAACGAAATTTCCTTTTATGACGATATTTTAATTCAAGATTTCCTTCAAAAATTATTTATTCATTTCAATTAATATAACAAAATAAATAAATTCTAGCAAAAATTATTTTAATTGTTCGCATTGTGTAAACTTTCCCTTTGAAATATAGTGTGGGTTTTCAATTGAAAAAGGCGTACATATGAATTTGAAAAAAAAATTATTTTTATGTTACTACACAGAAATATAAGTAAAATGATTGCACATCAAAGTATTTTTCAAGGTATACATATTGAAAATATCTAAACTGCATAAATAATCGCATTCTAACAAATTTTTTTTAATAGTAATCAAGACAATAACTCGATGTGTATATAAAAAAAATTCTTAGAATTTTAGATGCGTGCGACTAAATGACAACTAATGTCTGTGGAGAGCAAAATAACCATAAATATTATGAGAATTTTGGTGCAATAATAAAATTTATGCCTTACTTTATTTGATATCAACTAAAAAATTTCACTACGAATGCCCTCGTAAACGGAAAATTCGCTCATCATCATTTGATATTGTATTTTAATTATACGAATATCACTATACAAATATCTACAGATAAAAACCCCATTTCTATTTGAAAGCAAAAATATATTTCAGCAAACAAAAGTCCATTTTAATAAAATTGTATTTCTATATTAACATAAATTTATGAAGATATGCAATTGAGAGGTGTTTAGGTGTCATTTGTAAGGATTGACTAGAATCTCTATGCAAAGTCAACTTGTGGTATTTTAAAGGTGTTCTGCTCAAGAGAAATTAGATAATTTATATCATCTTTTTAAACTTTTTTTGTGGCCCTGAAAAGGGCCGTTGTTTATTCCTTAATTGGTGGTGGTGTTGTTGTTGTCATTCGTCGGCATTGTTGTTCTCATACTTTATTTACTTTGAGCTGGTGTATTTTGTTACTGCTTTTGTACCTTCGCTTACAGCATGCTTAGCCAACTCACCAGGCAACAAAAGTCGAACAGCAGTTTGGATCTCGCGACTGGTAATGGTCGACTTCTTATTGTACTGCGCCAATCGGGACGACTCAGCCGCAATGCGTTCAAAGATATCATTCACAAAACTGTTCATGATGCTCATTGCTTTCGAAGAAACACCAGTATCAGGGTGCACTTGCTTCAGCACTTTGTAAATGTAGATAGCGTAGCTCTCCTTCCTCTTGCGCTTCTTCTTCTTATCCCCTTTGGCGATGTTCTTTTGGGCTTTGCCCGCCTTCTTGGCAGCTTTTCCACTAGTTTTCGGCGGCATTTTCAATTCAAATCAATTTACTTTAATTTAATTTTTTTCTTCACAAATTCACTTTCACTTTTAATTTGAAATTTGCTCTGCATTCACGCGCTTATTTGTACAATTGAAGTGCGTCTTTTTCAGTCAGCTTCCGCACGCCGTTCAGCAACCGAACAGATATCACACTACAGAAAAGAGGGTGAGGAAAAAGTACAAATACGGCAGTTTTAGAAATAATAATAGAAAAAGTAAAATTTGTGAATTGTGAATTGTGAGTTGTGAAATTTGAATTTTTGAAAAATGTCTGGTCGTGGAAAAGGTGGAAAAGTTAAAGGTGGCGGTAAATCAAAGACTCGCTCGAATCGTGCTGGTCTCCAGTTTCCCGTTGGACGTATTCACCGTTTATTGCGTAAAGGCAACTATGCGGAACGAGTAGGTGCGGGAGCTCCAGTGTATTTGGCAGCTGTGATGGAATACTTGGCCGCCGAAGTTCTTGAATTGGCTGGAAATGCTGCTCGTGACAACAAGAAGACAAGAATCATTCCCCGTCATTTGCAACTGGCCATCCGCAACGACGAAGAGTTGAATAAACTGTTGTCGGGCGTTACCATTGCTCAAGGTGGTGTCCTACCAAATATCCAAGCCGTACTCTTGCCAAAGAAGACTGAGAAAAAAACATCGTAAAATGTGATTTATTCAATCAGGAACAGGAACCAGAAACCAAAAAAACGTTGAAATCAGACCCAATTATAAATCCGTCCTTTTCAGGACGACAAACTATTATATATTAAATTGATATAAATTTGTATTTGAAACTGCATCAATCTAAATTTGTGCTGCCATATTGGTATTGTAGGCATCTCAGCGCTTTATTTCCGCTTGATTCATTTAAATGAAGTTGAATCACGCTGAAGTTATTTTTTTATTCTAAATTAATTAACTTCACCCCAATAATTCAACTCCATTTAGAAATTCTCTTCCCAATTCCATCAATCTACATTGAAAATGTAAAATTCTATGATAAAATATATAATTTATGTTATATTACTTTTGCCATCATTATTAAAAGTTCTTGACAATTTTGTACAAACGATTAGACACGAGTGTGTCGGATTCTACAGTAGTTGCAATAGCATTGAGTCAAAAAGAATAGGAAAATGTAAAATTTCACCTAACTGAATCTGATGATACCTAAATATTCTATATACACATACATACAAGAGTGTGATACATATATTGTGAGTAAATTTATTATGGAATTGAAATTCGTATGTATAGTTAATATTTTTCTCATATATACAATTTTCTTCTCTTTTTCTATAAATTTTGTGGTCCTGAAAAGGACCGATTTTATTTCAATTTATCGAGTTTTGTTGTCTAGTAATCATCTGCTTATGCTGTCAATGTCAGCGAATCGATTTAAGCACGTTCGCCACGAATACGTCTCGCCAATTGGATGTCTTTTGGCATAATTGTCACACGTTTCGCATGAATAGCACACAAATTGGTATCTTCAAAAAGACCAACCAAATATGCCTCACTAGCTTCTTGCAGAGCCATAACTGCGGAACTCTGGAAACGTAAGTCAGTTTTGAAATCTTGAGCAATTTCACGAACTAAGCGTTGGAACGGCAATTTACGAATCAACAATTCAGTGCTCTTCTGATAGCGACGAATTTCACGAAGCGCCACGGTACCTGGACGATAACGATGAGGCTTCTTTACACCACCGGTAGCTGGTGCACTTTTACGAGCTGCCTTGGTAGCCAATTGCTTACGAGGTGCTTTACCTCCAGTCGATTTACGTGCAGTTTGTTTAGTACGTGCCATTTTTCTACCTTACTTCACTTCACTTCACTTTAGTTTTAAATATTTCTACTATTCACACTTCACTGTTCACAAGATAATAAACAGAAAAATCTTAATGCCACCACTATTTATACTAATCGAACCGGACCGGCCCGACTGTACAATGCCAACCAACGCCGTTTGCCGCCATTTTGACCACACATTGTTAATGGTAGAAAGAGCAGCTGTATAGTTGAATGGGTGCGAAGGGGATGAAAATATGGTAAGGTATGGGTATTTTTTCGTATAAATACGAGTGGTCGTGTGCTCATAGTTTTATTAAGAAAAGTGATTGTGAACAGTGTGAACAAACAAGCAGTTTGTTTTTGAGTGTTTTTTTCTTTTTGAAGTAAAGTAAATTTGTATTAAAATGACTGGTCGCGGTAAAGGTGGAAAAGGTTTGGGCAAAGGTGGAGCGAAACGTCATCGTAAAGTTCTTCGTGATAACATCCAAGGTATTACGAAGCCAGCAATCAGACGTTTAGCTCGTCGTGGCGGCGTTAAGCGTATTTCTGGATTGATATACGAAGAAACACGTGGTGTGCTAAAAGTATTCCTAGAGAATGTGATCCGTGATGCTGTGACTTATACTGAACATGCTAAAAGGAAGACTGTCACTGCAATGGATGTCGTCTATGCATTGAAGAGACAAGGTCGCACCCTATACGGATTTGGCGGTTAAGATCGATAATTGAGAATAATAAAATAATGGAATGTCGAAGGCAAAAGTATAAATAAAACGAAACAATCGGTCCTTTTCAGGACCACAAATTATATTTGTGAATTGATAAAATATTATATTGAAAATTTATTTAGATAAAATGATTTTAAAATGGTTGTAGTAGTAGAAGCATTGAATTAAAAACGAATATGAAAATGTAAAATTTTATCTAATTACACTCCTTTTCTCTAACGCAGTTTTGGAATCATCTAATTCATACATGTGCGCATACAAGCATATGATATATTTTTTGAATGAGATTCGTTGTTGCTTGCCAAATATAAAATATTCACAAGGATTTGCCCTCTCTTTGTTATTATGGACGGTAGTTTGGTTTTTTCTCAAAATGTCGAACAAAACGATTATAATCCACACAACGTCTTCCGATACTCCCTTTATAATAATTGGGATGGGGTACTACAAGATATCAATTTTATTGCATATTATTAAAATATATAAAAATAAATATTTCAAAAATGTTAAGATCATCTCTTTCAAAAAATAGTTTGATAGCCCTGAAAAGGGCTTTTGCTTGTATTATTTGTTCCTTTCGTTTCTAATTTTTTCAAACAATACTTGAGTCTTCGTTTTCCTACGGTTGGGAGTAAATTTACTTTTTAGCAGCTGGTTTCTTAGTCGCTGCTGCTTTTTTCGCTCCAGATGCAGGTGCGGCCTTTTTTGGTGTCGCACTAACTGCTTTTGCCTTTGCTGCCACCTTCGGCTTGGCTGCACTTGCTTTAGGTTTAGTTGGTTTAGCGGCGGTGGGCTTTGCTTTCACGGTACCACTTTTCTTCACACTCTTTGCCTTTGCCTTTTCACTTTTCTTCTTGTCTCCAGCCGCACTGCTTGCTTTTTTTACAGTCGCTGATGCCTTCTTAACCTTCTTGGCGGCGGCGGCGCCGGTGGAAGTCTTCTTCTTAGCTGCACCGGCACTTGCACCTACGGCCGCCGGCTTCTTCTTTACCACAGACTTTGCCTTGGATTTTCCTGATGAATCCTTACCGGCGGCAGCTGTGGACAATTTAAATGAACCGGAGGCACCCTTACCTTTGGTTTGGATTAATTTACCACTTACAACCGCTGATTTCAAATACTTCTTGATGAAAGGTGCCAATTTCTGAGCATCACATTTGTACGTAGCACTGATGTACTTCTTAATCGCCAATAATGATGAACCGCCACGCTCCTTCAAACTTTTGATTGAAGCATCAACCATTTGCTGTGTCGGTGGATGAGTTGGCGCGCTCGTTGGCTTCTTGCTTTTCTTGGCTCCAACTGCAGCTCCTTTCTTTCCACCCGACTTCTTCTCAGCAGCAGTAGCCACAACTGGGGAGGCGGTAGCACCAACAACAACACTTTCAGACATTTTCTTATACTTCAATTCAATTCAATTTAACTCAAATCAACACTTTCTTCTCTGTTACCTGTCACCTTCTGCACACTTTAATTAGTCACCTTTTAATTCAATCACAAATTTTCCCATTTTAGGTCGACTTAAGCCCACCTGAAAAACTGAGAAGCACCGAGTAGAGTCATGCAACAAAATTTTATCGCTCAGTACATTTGAAGGCGCCATTATTGATCATTTCAAATTTTATTTTAATTTTTAAAAAGTTAATCAACAAGTCTCTGCTCTCTAAATCATTTAAATACTTCAACTATAAACTATATTTTGTGTTCTTAAACAATTTTTCTTCTTTTCACACGTGTTAAGAGCTCTATTGAAGATTTTGTTCGAATTTTAAAATGATTTTATCAAAAATTTTTCACAAAAACTCTTATAATTAATTAATAATAATACGAAATCAAACGGAAACGTATTTTTATACTTAACTGACACTATTAGAAGTATTATATTCCTAATTTGGTTATATTTTTTCTCGGCTAGATAATTAAAATAATTTTTTGAAATTGCCATCAAATCATGGTACAAATCATGAGTAAATGCAGCGGCATTGCCTTCCAAACGAAATTTCCTTTTATGACGATATTTTAATTCAAGATTTCCTTCAAAAATTATTTATTCATTTCAATTAATATAACAAAATAAATAAATTCTAGCAAAAATTATTTTAATTGTTCGCATTGTGTAAACTTTCCCTTTGAAATATAGTGTGGGTTTTCAATTGAAAAAGGCGTACATATGAATTTGAAAAAAAAATTATTTTTATGTTACTACACAGAAATATAAGTAAAATGATTGCACATCAAAGTATTTTTCAAGGTATACATATTGAAAATATCTAAACTGCATAAATAATCGCATTCTAACAAATTTTTTTTAATAGTAATCAAGACAATAACTCGATGTGTATATAAAAAAAATTCTTAGAATTTTAGATGCGTGCGACTAAATGACAACTAATGTCTGTGGAGAGCAAAATAACCATAAATATTATGAGAATTTTGGTGCAATAATAAAATTTATGCCTTACTTTATTTGATATCAACTAAAAAATTTCACTACGAATGCCCTCGTAAACGGAAAATTCGCTCATCATCATTTGATATTGTATTTTAATTATACGAATATCACTATACAAATATCTACAGATAAAAACCCCATTTCTATTTGAAAGCAAAAATATATTTCAGCAAACAAAAGTCCATTTTAATAAAATTGTATTTCTATATTAACATAAATTTATCATGATATGCAATTGAGAGGTGTTTAGGTGTCATTTGTAAGGATTGACTAGAATCTCTATGCAAAGTCAACTTGTGGTATTTTAAAGGTGTTCTGCTCAAGAGAAATTAGATAATTTATATCATCTTTTTAAACTTTTTTTGTGGCCCTGAAAAGGGCCGTTGTTTATTCCTTAATTGGTGGTGGTGTTGTTGTTGTCATTCGTCGGCATTGTTGTTCTCATACTTTATTTACTTTGAGCTGGTGTATTTTGTTACTGCTTTTGTACCTTCGCTTACAGCATGCTTAGCCAACTCACCAGGCAACAAAAGTCGAACAGCAGTTTGGATCTCGCGACTGGTAATGGTCGACTTCTTATTGTACTGCGCCAATCGGGACGACTCAGCCGCAATGCGTTCAAAGATATCATTCACAAAACTGTTCATGATGCTCATTGCTTTCGAAGAAACACCAGTATCAGGGTGCACTTGCTTCAGCACTTTGTAAATGTAGATAGCGTAGCTCTCCTTCCTCTTGCGCTTCTTCTTCTTATCCCCTTTGGCGATGTTCTTTTGGGCTTTGCCCGCCTTCTTGGCAGCTTTTCCACTAGTTTTCGACGGCATTTTCAATTCAAATCAATTTACTTTAATTTAATTTTTTTCTTCACAAATTCACTTTCACTTTTAATTTGAAATTCACTCTGCATTCACGCGCTTATTTGTACAATTGAAGTGCGTCTTTTTCAGTCAGCTTCCGCACGCCGTTCAGCAACCGAACAGATATCACACTACAGAAAAGAGAGTGAGGAAAAAGTACAAATACGGCAGTTTTAGAAATAATAGAAAAAGTAAAATTTGTGAATTGTGAGTTGTGAGTTGTGAAATTTGAATTTTTGAAAAATGTCTGGTCGTGGAAAAGGTGGAAAAGTTAAAGGTGGCGGTAAATCAAAGACTCGCTCGAATCGTGCTGGTCTCCAGTTTCCCGTTGGACGTATTCACCGTTTATTGCGTAAAGGCAACTATGCGGAACGAGTAGGTGCGGGAGCTCCAGTTTATTTGGCAGCTGTGATGGAATACTTGGCCGCCGAAGTTCTTGAATTGGCTGGAAATGCTGCTCGTGACAACAAGAAGACAAGAATCATTCCACGTCATTTGCAATTGGCCATCCGCAACGACGAAGAGTTGAATAAACTGTTGTCGGGCGTTACCATTGCTCAAGGTGGTGTCCTACCAAATATCCAAGCAGTACTCTTGCCAAAGAAGACTGAGAAAAAAACATCGTAAAATGTGATTTATTCAATCAGGAACAGGAACCAGAAACCAAAAAAACGTTGAAATCAGACCCAATTATAAATCCGTCCTTTTCAGGACGACAAACTATTATATATTAAATTGATATAAATTTGTATTTGAAACTGCATCAATCTAAATTTGTGCTGCCATATTGGTATTGTAGGCATCTCAGCGCTTTATTTCCGCTTGATTCATTTAAATGAAGTTGAATCACGCTGAAGTTATTTTTTTATTCTAAGTTAATTAACTTCACCCCAATAATTCAACTCCATTTAGAAATTGGCTTCCCAATTCCATCAATCTACATTGAAAATGTAAAATTCTATGATAAAATATATAATTTATGTTATATTACTTTTGCCATCATTATTAAAAGTTCTTGACAATTTTGTACAAACGATTAGACACGAGTGTGTCGGATTCTACAGTAGTTGCAATAGCATTGAGTCAAAAAGAATAGGAAAATGTAAAATTTCACCTAACTGAATCTGATGATACCTAAATATTCTATATACACATACATACAAGAGTGTGATACATATATTGTGAGTAAATTTATTATGGAATTGAAATTCGTATGTATAGTTAATATTTTTCTCATATATACAATTTTCTTCTCTTTTTCTATAAATTTTGTGGTCCTGAAAAGGACCGATTTTATTTCAATTTATCGAGTTTTGTTGTCTAGTAATCATCTGCTTATGCTGTCAATGTCAGCGAATCGATTTAAGCACGTTCGCCACGAATACGTCTCGCCAATTGGATGTCTTTTGGCATAATTGTCACACGTTTCGCATGAATAGCACACAAATTGGTATCTTCAAAAAGACCAACCAAATATGCCTCACTAGCTTCTTGCAGAGCCATAACTGCGGAACTCTGGAAACGTAAGTCAGTTTTGAAATCTTGAGCAATTTCACGAACTAAGCGTTGGAACGGCAATTTACGAATCAACAATTCAGTGCTCTTCTGATAGCGACGAATTTCACGAAGCGCCACGGTACCTGGACGATAACGATGAGGCTTCTTTACACCACCGGTAGCTGGTGCACTTTTACGAGCTGCCTTGGTAGCCAATTGCTTACGAGGTGCTTTACCTCCAGTCGATTTACGTGCAGTTTGTTTAGTACGTGCCATTTTTCTACCTTACTTCACTTCACTTCACTTTAGTTTTAAATATTTTTACTATTCACACTTCACTGTTCACAAGATAATAAACAGAAAAATCTTAATGCCACCACTATTTATACTAATCGAACCGGACCGGCCCGACTGTACAATGCCAACCAACGCCGTTTGCCGCCATTTTGACCACACATTGTTAATGGTAGAAAGAGCAGCTGTATAGTTGAATGGGTGCGAAGGGGATGGAAATATGGTAAGGTATGGGTATTTTTTCGTATAAATACGAGTGGTCGTGTGCTCACAGTTTTATTAAGAAAAGTGATTGTGAACAGTGTGAACAAACAAGCAGTTTGTTTGTGAGTGTTTTTTTCTTTTTGAAGTAAAGTAAATTTGTATTAAAATGACTGGTCGCGGTAAAGGTGGAAAAGGTTTGGGCAAAGGTGGAGCGAAACGTCATCGTAAAGTTCTTCGTGATAACATCCAAGGTATTACGAAGCCAGCAATCAGACGTTTAGCTCGTCGTGGCGGCGTTAAGCGTATTTCTGGATTGATATACGAAGAAACACGTGGTGTGCTAAAAGTATTCCTAGAGAATGTGATCCGTGATGCTGTGACTTATACTGAACATGCTAAAAGGAAGACTGTCACTGCAATGGATGTCGTCTATGCATTGAAGAGACAAGGTCGCACCCTATACGGATTTGGCGGTTAAGATCGATAATTGAGAATAATAAAATAATGGAATGTCGAAGGCAAAAGTATAAATAAAACGAAACAATCGGTCCTTTTCAGGACCACAAATTATATTTGTGAATTGATAAAATATTATATTAAAAATTTATTTAGATAAAATGATTTTAAAATGGTTGTAGTAGTAGAGAAGCATTGTATTAAAAACGAATATGAAAATGTAAAATTTTATCTAATTACACTCCTTTTCTCTAACGCAGTTTTGGAATCATCTAATTCATACATGTGCGCATACAAGCATATGATATATTTTTTGAATGAGATTCGTTGTTGCTTGCCAAATATAAAATATTCACAAGGATTTGCCCTCTTTTTGTTATTATGGACGGTAGTTTGATTTTTTCTCAAAATGTCAAACAAAACGATTATAATCCACACAACGTCTTCCGATACTCCCTGTATAATAATTGGGATGGGGTACTACAAGATATCAATTTTATTGCATATTATTAAAATATATAAAAATAAATATTTCAAAAATGTTAAGATCATCTCTTTCAAAAAATAGTTTGATAGCCCTGAAAAGGGCTTTTGCTTGTATTATTTGTTCCTTTCGTTTCTAATTTTTTCAAACAATACTTGAGTCTTCGTTTTCCTACGGTTGGGAGTAAATTTATTTTTTAGCAGCTGGTTTCTTAGTCGCTGCTGCTTTTTTCGCTCCAGATGCAGGTGCGGCCTTTTTTGGTGTCGCACTAACTGCTTTTGCCTTTGCTGCCACCTTCGGCTTGGCTGCACTTGCTTTAGGTTTAGTTGGTTTAGCGGCGGTGGGCTTTGCTTTCACGGTACCACTTTTCTTCACACTCTTTGCCTTTGCCTTTTCACTTTTCTTCTTGTCTCCAGCCGCACTGCTTGCTTTTTTTACAGTCGCTGATGCCTTCTTAACCTTCTTGGCGGCGGCGGCGCCGGTGGAAGTCTTCTTCTTAGCTGCACCGGCACTTGCACCTACGGCCGCCGGCTTCTTCTTTACCACAGACTTTGCCTTGGATTTTCCTGATGAATCCTTACCGGCGGCAGCTGTGGACAATTTAAATGAACCGGAGGCACCCTTACCTTTGGTTTGGATTAATTTACCACTTACAACCGCTGATTTCAAATACTTCTTGATGAAAGGTGCCAATTTCTGAGCATCACATTTGTACGTAGCACTGATGTACTTCTTAATCGCCAATAATGATGAACCGCCACGCTCCTTCAAACTTTTGATTGAAGCATCAACCATTTGCTGTGTCGGTGGATGAGTTGGCGCGCTCGTTGGCTTCTTGCTTTTCTTGGCTCCAACTGCAGCTCCTTTCTTTCCACCCGACTTCTTCTCAGCAGCAGTAGCCACAACTGGGGAGGCGGTAGCACCAACAACAACACTTTCAGACATTTTCTTATACTTCAATTCAATTCAATTTAACTCAAATCAACACTTTCTTCTCTGTTACCTGTCACCTTCTGCACACTTTAATTAGTCACCTTTTAATTCAATCACAAATTTTCCCATTTTTGGTCGACTTAAGCCCACCTGAAAAACTGAGAAGCACCGAGTAGAGTCATGCAACAAAATTTTATCGCTCAGTACATTTGAAGGCGCCATTATTGATCATTTCAAATTTTATTTTAATTTTTAAAAAGTTAATCAACAAGTTTCTGCTCTCTAAATCATTTAAATACTTCAACTATAAACTATATTTTGTGTTCTTAAACAATTTTTCTTCTTGTCACACGTGTTAAGAGCTCTATTGAAGATTTTGTTCGAATTTTAAAATGATTTTATCAAAAATTTTTCACAAAAACTCTTATAATTAATTAATAATTATACGAAATCAAACGGAAACGTATTTTTATACTTAACTGACACTATTAGAAGTATTATATTCCTAATTTTGTTATATTTTTTCTCGGCTAGATAATTAAAATAATTTTTTTAAATTGCCATCAAATCATGGTACAAATCATGAGTAAATGCAGCGGCATTGCCTTCCAAACGAAATTTCCTTTTATGACGATATTTTAATTCAAGATTTCCTTCAAAAATTATTTATTCATTTCAATTAATATAACAAAATAAATAAATTCTAGCAAAAATTATTTTAATTGTTCGCATTGTGTAAACTTTCCCTTTGAAATATAGTGTGGGTTTTCAATTGAAAAAGGCGTACATATGAATTTGAAAAAAAAATTATTTTTATGTTACTACACAGAAATATAAGTAAAATGATTGCACATCAAAGTATTTTTCAAGGTATACATATTGAAATATATCTAAACTGCATAAATAATCGCATTCTAACAAATTTTTTTTAATAGTAATCAAGACAATAACTCGATGTGTATATAAAAAAAATTCTTAGAATTTTAGATGCGTGCGACTAAATGACAACTAATGTCTGTGGAGAGCAAAATAACCATAAATATTATGAGAATTTTGGTGCAATAATAAAATTTATGCCTTACTTTATTTGATATCAACTAAAAAATTTCACTACGAATGCCCTCGTAAACGGAAAATTCGCTCATCATCATTTGATATTGTATTTTAATTATACGAATATCACTATACAAATATCTACAGATAAAAACCCCATTTCTATTTGAAAGCAAAAATATATTTCAGCAAACAAAAGTCCATTTTAATAAAATTGTATTTCTATATTAACATAAATTTATGAAGATATGCAATTGAGAGGTGTTTAGGTGTCATTTGTAAGGATTGACTAGAATCTCTATGCAAAGTCAACTTGTGGTATTTTAAAGGTGTTCTGCTCAAGAGAAATTAGATAATTTATATCATCTTTTTAAACTTTTTTTGTGGCCCTGAAAAGGGCCGTTGTTTATTCCTTAATTGGTGGTGGTGTTGTTGTTGTCATTCGTCGGCATTGTTGTTCTCATACTTTATTTACTTTGAGCTGGTGTATTTTGTTACTGCTTTTGTACCTTCGCTTACAGCATGCTTAGCCAACTCACCAGGCAACAAAAGTCGAACAGCAGTTTGGATCTCGCGACTGGTAATGGTCGACTTCTTATTGTACTGCGCCAATCGGGACGACTCAGCCGCAATGCGTTCAAAGATATCATTCACAAAACTGTTCATGATGCTCATTGCTTTCGAAGAAACACCAGTATCAGGGTGCACTTGCTTCAGCACTTTGTAAATGTAGATAGCGTAGCTCTCCTTCCTCTTGCGCTTCTTCTTCTTATCCCCTTTGGCGATGTTCTTTTGGGCTTTGCCCGCCTTCTTGGCAGCTTTTCCACTAGTTTTCGGCGGCATTTTCAATTCAAATCAATTTACTTTAATTTAATTTTTTTCTTCACAAATTCACTTTCACTTTTAATTTGAAATTTGCTCTGCATTCACGCGCTTATTTGTACAATTGAAGTGCGTCTTTTTCAGTCAGCTTCCGCACGCCGTTCAGCAACCGAACAGATATCACACTACAGAAAAGAGGGTGAGGAAAAAGTACAAATACGGCAGTTTTAGAAATAATAATAGAAAAAGTAAAATTTGTGAATTGTGAATTGTGAGTTGTGAAATTTGAATTTTTGAAAAATGTCTGGTCGTGGAAAAGGTGGAAAAGTTAAAGGTGGCGGTAAATCAAAGACTCGCTCGAATCGTGCTGGTCTCCAGTTTCCCGTTGGACGTATTCACCGTTTATTGCGTAAAGGCAACTATGCGGAACGAGTAGGTGCGGGAGCTCCAGTGTATTTGGCAGCTGTGATGGAATACTTGGCCGCCGAAGTTCTTGAATTGGCTGGAAATGCTGCTCGTGACAACAAGAAGACAAGAATCATTCCCCGTCATTTGCAACTGGCCATCCGCAACGACGAAGAATTGAATAAACTGTTGTCGGGCGTTACCATTGCTCAAGGTGGTGTCCTACCAAATATCCAAGCCGTACTCTTGCCAAAGAAGACTGAGAAAAAAACATCGTAAAATGTGATTTATTCAATCAGGAACAGGAACCAGAAACCAAAAAAACGTTGAAATCAGACCCAATTATAAATCCGTCCTTTTCAGGACGACAAACTATTATATATTAAATTGATATAAATTTGTATTTGAAACTGCATCAATCTAAATTTGTGCTGCCATATTGGTATTGTAGGCATCTCAGCGCTTTATTTCCGCTTGATTCATTTAAATGAAGTTGAATCACGCTGAAGTTATTTTTTTATTCTAAATTAATTAACTTCACCCCAATAATTCAACTCCATTTAGAAATTCTCTTCCCAATTCCATCAATCTACATTGAAAATGTAAAATTCTATGATAAAATATATAATTTATGTTATATTACTTTTGCCATCATTATTAAAAGTTCTTGACAATTTTGTACAAACGATTAGACACGAGTGTGTCGGATTCTACAGTAGTTGCAATAGCATTGAGTCAAAAAGAATAGGAAAATGTAAAATTTCACCTAACTGAATCTGATGATACCTAAATATTCTATATACACATACATACAAGAGTGTGATACATATATTGTGAGTAAATTTATTATGGAATTGAAATTCGTATGTATAGTTAATATTTTTCTCATATATACAATTTTCTTCTCTTTTTCTATAAATTTTGTGGTCCTGAAAAGGACCGATTTTATTTCAATTTATCGAGTTTTGTTGTCTAGTAATCATCTGCTTATGCTGTCAATGTCAGCGAATCGATTTAAGCACGTTCGCCACGAATACGTCTCGCCAATTGGATGTCTTTTGGCATAATTGTCACACGTTTCGCATGAATAGCACACAAATTGGTATCTTCAAAAAGACCAACCAAATATGCCTCACTAGCTTCTTGCAGAGCCATAACTGCGGAACTCTGGAAACGTAAGTCAGTTTTGAAATCTTGAGCAATTTCACGAACTAAGCGTTGGAACGGCAATTTACGAATCAACAATTCAGTGCTCTTCTGATAGCGACGAATTTCACGAAGCGCCACGGTACCTGGACGATAACGATGAGGCTTCTTTACACCACCGGTAGCTGGTGCACTTTTACGAGCTGCCTTGGTAGCCAATTGCTTACGAGGTGCTTTACCTCCAGTCGATTTACGTGCAGTTTGTTTAGTACGTGCCATTTTTCTACCTTACTTCACTTCACTTCACTTTAGTTTTAAATATTTCTACTATTCACACTTCACTGTTCACAAGATAATAAACAGAAAAATCTTAATGCCACCACTATTTATACTAATCGAACCGGACCGGCCCGACTGTACAATGCCAACCAACGCCGTTTGCCGCCATTTTGACCACACATTGTTAATGGTAGAAAGAGCAGCTGTATAGTTGAATGGGTGCGAAGGGGATGAAAATATGGTAAGGTATGGGTATTTTTTCGTATAAATACGAGTGGTCGTGTGCTCATAGTTTTATTAAGAAAAGTGATTGTGAACAGTGTGAACAAACAAGCAGTTTGTTTTTGAGTGTTTTTTTCTTTTTGAAGTAAAGTAAATTTGTATTAAAATGACTGGTCGCGGTAAAGGTGGAAAAGGTTTGGGCAAAGGTGGAGCGAAACGTCATCGTAAAGTTCTTCGTGATAACATCCAAGGTATTACGAAGCCAGCAATCAGACGTTTAGCTCGTCGTGGCGGCGTTAAGCGTATTTCTGGATTGATATACGAAGAAACACGTGGTGTGCTAAAAGTATTCCTAGAGAATGTGATCCGTGATGCTGTGACTTATACTGAACATGCTAAAAGGAAGACTGTCACTGCAATGGATGTCGTCTATGCATTGAAGAGACAAGGTCGCACCCTATACGGATTTGGCGGTTAAGATCGATAATTGAGAATAATAAAATAATGGAATGTCGAAGGCAAAAGTATAAATAAAACGAAACAATCGGTCCTTTTCAGGACCACAAATTATATTTGTGAATTGATAAAATATTATATTGAAAATTTATTTAGATAAAATGATTTTAAAATGGTTGTAGTAGTAGAAGCATTGAATTAAAAACGAATATGAAAATGTAAAATTTTATCTAATTACACTCCTTTTCTCTAACGCAGTTTTGGAATCATCTAATTCATACATGTGCGCATACAAGCATATGATATATTTTTTGAATGAGATTCGTTGTTGCTTGCCAAATATAAAATATTCACAAGGATTTGCCCTCTCTTTGTTATTATGGACGGTAGTTTGGTTTTTTCTCAAAATGTCGAACAAAACGATTATAATCCACACAACGTCTTCCGATACTCCCTTTATAATAATTGGGATGGGGTACTACAAGATATCAATTTTATTGCATATTATTAAAATATATAAAAATAAATATTTCAAAAATGTTAAGATCATCTCTTTCAAAAAATAGTTTGATAGCCCTGAAAAGGGCTTTTGCTTGTATTATTTGTTCCTTTCGTTTCTAATTTTTTCAAACAATACTTGAGTCTTCGTTTTCCTACGGTTGGGAGTAAATTTACTTTTTAGCAGCTGGTTTCTTAGTCGCTGCTGCTTTTTTCGCTCCAGATGCAGGTGCGGCCTTTTTTGGTGTCGCACTAACTGCTTTTGCCTTTGCTGCCACCTTCGGCTTGGCTGCACTTGCTTTAGGTTTAGTTGGTTTAGCGGCGGTGGGCTTTGCTTTCACGGTACCACTTTTCTTCACACTCTTTGCCTTTGCCTTTTCACTTTTCTTCTTGTCTCCAGCCGCACTGCTTGCTTTTTTTACAGTCGCTGATGCCTTCTTAACCTTCTTGGCGGCGGCGGCGCCGGTGGAAGTCTTCTTCTTAGCTGCACCGGCACTTGCACCTACGGCCGCCGGCTTCTTCTTTACCACAGACTTTGCCTTGGATTTTCCTGATGAATCCTTACCGGCGGCAGCTGTGGACAATTTAAATGAACCGGAGGCACCCTTACCTTTGGTTTGGATTAATTTACCACTTACAACCGCTGATTTCAAATACTTCTTGATGAAAGGTGCCAATTTCTGAGCATCACATTTGTACGTAGCACTGATGTACTTCTTAATCGCCAATAATGATGAACCGCCACGCTCCTTCAAACTTTTGATTGAAGCATCAACCATTTGCTGTGTCGGTGGATGAGTTGGCGCGCTCGTTGGCTTCTTGCTTTTCTTGGCTCCAACTGCAGCTCCTTTCTTTCCACCCGACTTCTTCTCAGCAGCAGTAGCCACAACTGGGGAGGCGGTAGCACCAACAACAACACTTTCAGACATTTTCTTATACTTCAATTCAATTCAATTTAACTCAAATCAACACTTTCTTCTCTGTTACCTGTCACCTTCTGCACACTTTAATTAGTCACCTTTTAATTCAATCACAAATTTTCCCATTTTAGGTCGACTTAAGCCCACCTGAAAAACTGAGAAGCACCGAGTAGAGTCATGCAACAAAATTTTATCGCTCAGTACATTTGAAGGCGCCATTATTGATCATTTCAAATTTTATTTTAATTTTTAAAAAGTTAATCAACAAGTCTCTGCTCTCTAAATCATTTAAATACTTCAACTATAAACTATATTTTGTGTTCTTAAACAATTTTTCTTCTTTTCACACGTGTTAAGAGCTCTATTGAAGATTTTGTTCGAATTTTAAAATGATTTTATCAAAAATTTTTCACAAAAACTCTTATAATTAATTAATAATAATACGAAATCAAACGGAAACGTATTTTTATACTTAACTGACACTATTAGAAGTATTATATTCCTAATTTGGTTATATTTTTTCTCGGCTAGATAATTAAAATAATTTTTTGAAATTGCCATCAAATCATGGTACAAATCATGAGTAAATGCAGCGGCATTGCCTTCCAAACGAAATTTCCTTTTATGACGATATTTTAATTCAAGATTTCCTTCAAAAATTATTTATTCATTTCAATTAATATAACAAAATAAATAAATTCTAGCAAAAATTATTTTAATTGTTCGCATTGTGTAAACTTTCCCTTTGAAATATAGTGTGGGTTTTCAATTGAAAAAGGCGTACATATGAATTTGAAAAAAAAATTATTTTTATGTTACTACACAGAAATATAAGTAAAATGATTGCACATCAAAGTATTTTTCAAGGTATACATATTGAAAATATCTAAACTGCATAAATAATCGCATTCTAACAAATTTTTTTTAATAGTAATCAAGACAATAACTCGATGTGTATATAAAAAAAATTCTTAGAATTTTAGATGCGTGCGACTAAATGACAACTAATGTCTGTGGAGAGCAAAATAACCATAAATATTATGAGAATTTTGGTGCAATAATAAAATTTATGCCTTACTTTATTTGATATCAACTAAAAAATTTCACTACGAATGCCCTCGTAAACGGAAAATTCGCTCATCATCATTTGATATTGTATTTTAATTATACGAATATCACTATACAAATATCTACAGATAAAAACCCCATTTCTATTTGAAAGCAAAAATATATTTCAGCAAACAAAAGTCCATTTTAATAAAATTGTATTTCTATATTAACATAAATTTATCATGATATGCAATTGAGAGGTGTTTAGGTGTCATTTGTAAGGATTGACTAGAATCTCTATGCAAAGTCAACTTGTGGTATTTTAAAGGTGTTCTGCTCAAGAGAAATTAGATAATTTATATCATCTTTTTAAACTTTTTTTGTGGCCCTGAAAAGGGCCGTTGTTTATTCCTTAATTGGTGGTGGTGTTGTTGTTGTCATTCGTCGGCATTGTTGTTCTCATACTTTATTTACTTTGAGCTGGTGTATTTTGTTACTGCTTTTGTACCTTCGCTTACAGCATGCTTAGCCAACTCACCAGGCAACAAAAGTCGAACAGCAGTTTGGATCTCGCGACTGGTAATGGTCGACTTCTTATTGTACTGCGCCAATCGGGACGACTCAGCCGCAATGCGTTCAAAGATATCATTCACAAAACTGTTCATGATGCTCATTGCTTTCGAAGAAACACCAGTATCAGGGTGCACTTGCTTCAGCACTTTGTAAATGTAGATAGCGTAGCTCTCCTTCCTCTTGCGCTTCTTCTTCTTATCCCCTTTGGCGATGTTCTTTTGGGCTTTGCCCGCCTTCTTGGCAGCTTTTCCACTAGTTTTCGACGGCATTTTCAATTCAAATCAATTTACTTTAATTTAATTTTTTTCTTCACAAATTCACTTTCACTTTTAATTTGAAATTCACTCTGCATTCACGCGCTTATTTGTACAATTGAAGTGCGTCTTTTTCAGTCAGCTTCCGCACGCCGTTCAGCAACCGAACAGATATCACACTACAGAAAAGAGAGTGAGGAAAAAGTACAAATACGGCAGTTTTAGAAATAATAGAAAAAGTAAAATTTGTGAATTGTGAGTTGTGAGTTGTGAAATTTGAATTTTTGAAAAATGTCTGGTCGTGGAAAAGGTGGAAAAGTTAAAGGTGGCGGTAAATCAAAGACTCGCTCGAATCGTGCTGGTCTCCAGTTTCCCGTTGGACGTATTCACCGTTTATTGCGTAAAGGCAACTATGCGGAACGAGTAGGTGCGGGAGCTCCAGTTTATTTGGCAGCTGTGATGGAATACTTGGCCGCCGAAGTTCTTGAATTGGCTGGAAATGCTGCTCGTGACAACAAGAAGACAAGAATCATTCCACGTCATTTGCAATTGGCCATCCGCAACGACGAAGAGTTGAATAAACTGTTGTCGGGCGTTACCATTGCTCAAGGTGGTGTCCTACCAAATATCCAAGCAGTACTCTTGCCAAAGAAGACTGAGAAAAAAACATCGTAAAATGTGATTTATTCAATCAGGAACAGGAACCAGAAACCAAAAAAACGTTGAAATCAGACCCAATTATAAATCCGTCCTTTTCAGGACGACAAACTATTATATATTAAATTGATATAAATTTGTATTTGAAACTGCATCAATCTAAATTTGTGCTGCCATATTGGTATTGTAGGCATCTCAGCGCTTTATTTCCGCTTGATTCATTTAAATGAAGTTGAATCACGCTGAAGTTATTTTTTTATTCTAAGTTAATTAACTTCACCCCAATAATTCAACTCCATTTAGAAATTGGCTTCCCAATTCCATCAATCTACATTGAAAATGTAAAATTCTATGATAAAATATATAATTTATGTTATATTACTTTTGCCATCATTATTAAAAGTTCTTGACAATTTTGTACAAACGATTAGACACGAGTGTGTCGGATTCTACAGTAGTTGCAATAGCATTGAGTCAAAAAGAATAGGAAAATGTAAAATTTCACCTAACTGAATCTGATGATACCTAAATATTCTATATACACATACATACAAGAGTGTGATACATATATTGTGAGTAAATTTATTATGGAATTGAAATTCGTATGTATAGTTAATATTTTTCTCATATATACAATTTTCTTCTCTTTTTCTATAAATTTTGTGGTCCTGAAAAGGACCGATTTTATTTCAATTTATCGAGTTTTGTTGTCTAGTAATCATCTGCTTATGCTGTCAATGTCAGCGAATCGATTTAAGCACGTTCGCCACGAATACGTCTCGCCAATTGGATGTCTTTTGGCATAATTGTCACACGTTTCGCATGAATAGCACACAAATTGGTATCTTCAAAAAGACCAACCAAATATGCCTCACTAGCTTCTTGCAGAGCCATAACTGCGGAACTCTGGAAACGTAAGTCAGTTTTGAAATCTTGAGCAATTTCACGAACTAAGCGTTGGAACGGCAATTTACGAATCAACAATTCAGTGCTCTTCTGATAGCGACGAATTTCACGAAGCGCCACGGTACCTGGACGATAACGATGAGGCTTCTTTACACCACCGGTAGCTGGTGCACTTTTACGAGCTGCCTTGGTAGCCAATTGCTTACGAGGTGCTTTACCTCCAGTCGATTTACGTGCAGTTTGTTTAGTACGTGCCATTTTTCTACCTTACTTCACTTCACTTCACTTTAGTTTTAAATATTTTTACTATTCACACTTCACTGTTCACAAGATAATAAAACAGAAAAATCTTAATGCCACCACTATTTATACTAATCGAACCGGACCGGCCCGACTGTACAATGCCAACCAACGCCGTTTGCCGCCATTTTGACCACACATTGTTAATGGTAGAAAGAGCAGCTGTATAGTTGAATGGGTGCGAAGGGGATGAAAATATGGTAAGGTATGGGTATTTTTTCGTATAAATACGAGTGGTCGTGTGCTCACAGTTTTATTAAGAAAAGTGATTGTGAACAGTGTGAACAAACAAGCAGTTTGTTTGTGAGTGTTTTTTTCTTTTTGAAGTAAAGTAAATTTGTATTAAAATGACTGGTCGCGGTAAAGGTGGAAAAGGTTTGGGCAAAGGTGGAGCGAAACGTCATCGTAAAGTTCTTCGTGATAACATCCAAGGTATTACGAAGCCAGCAATCAGACGTTTAGCTCGTCGTGGCGGCGTTAAGCGTATTTCTGGATTGATATACGAAGAAACACGTGGTGTGCTAAAAGTATTCCTAGAGAATGTGATCCGTGATGCTGTGACTTATACTGAACATGCTAAAAGGAAGACTGTCACTGCAATGGATGTCGTCTATGCATTGAAGAGACAAGGTCGCACCCTATACGGATTTGGCGGTTAAGATCGATAATTGAGAATAATAAAATAATGGAATGTCGAAGGCAAAAGTATAAATAAAACGAAACAATCGGTCCTTTTCAGGACCACAAATTATATTTGTGAATTGATAAAATATTATATTGAAAATTTATTTAGATAAAATGATTTTAAAATGGTTGTAGTAGTAGAAGCATTGAATTAAAAACGAATATGAAAATGTAAAATTTTATCTAATTACACTCCTTTTCTCTAACGCAGTTTTGGAATCATCTAATTCATACATGTGCGCATACAAGCATATGATATATTTTTTGAATGAGATTCGTTGTTGCTTGCCAAATATAAAATATTCACAAGGATTTGCCCTCTCTTTGTTATTATGGACGGTAGTTTGATTTTTTCTCAAAATGTCAAACAAAACGATTATAATCCACACAACGTCTTCCGATACTCCCTTTATAATAATTGGGATGGGGTACTACAAGATATCAATTTTATTGCATATTATTAAAATATATAAAATAAATATTTCAAAAATGTTAAGATCATCTCTTTCAAAAAATAGTTTGATAGCCCTGAAAAGGGCTTTTGCTTGTATTATTTGTTCCTTTCGTTTCTAATTTTTTCAAACAATACTTGAGTCTTCGTTTTCCTACGGTTGGGAGTAAATTTATTTTTTAGCAGCTGGTTTCTTAGTCGCTGCTGCTTTTTTCGCTCCAGATGCAGGTGCGGCCTTTTTTGGTGTCGCACTAACTGCTTTTGCCTTTGCTGCCACCTTCGGCTTGGCTGCACTTGCTTTAGGTTTAGTTGGTTTAGCGGCGGTGGGCTTTGCTTTCACGGTACCACTTTTCTTCACACTCTTTGCCTTTGCCTTTTCACTTTTCTTCTTGTCTCCAGCCGCACTGCTTGCTTTTTTTACAGTCGCTGATGCCTTCTTAACCTTCTTGGCGGCGGCGCCGGTAGAAGTCTTCTTCTTAGCTGCACCGGCACTTGCACCTACGGCCGCCGGCTTCTTCTTTACCACAGACTTTGCCTTGGATTTTCCTGATGAATCCTTACCGGCGGCAGCTGTGGACAATTTAAATGAACCGGAGGCACCCTTACCTTTGGTTTGGATTAATTTACCACTTACAACCGCTGATTTCAAATACTTCTTGATGAAAGGTGCCAATTTCTGAGCATCACATTTGTACGTAGCACTGATGTACTTCTTAATCGCCAATAATGATGAACCGCCACGCTCCTTCAAACTTTTGATTGAAGCATCAACCATTTGCTGTGTCGGTGGATGAGTTGGCGCGCTCGTTGGCTTCTTGCTTTTCTTGGCTCCAACTGCAGCTCCTTTCTTTCCACCCGACTTCTTCTCAGCAGCAGTAGCCACAACTGGGGAGGTGGTAGCACCAACAACAACACTTTCAGACATTTTCTTATACTTCAATTCAATTCAATTTAACTCAAATCAACACTTTCTTCTCTGTTACCTGTCACCTTCTGCACACTTTAATTAGTCACCTTTTAATTCAATCACAAATTTTCCCATTTTAGGTCGACTTAAGCCCACCTGAAAAACTGAGAAGCACCGAGTAGAGTCATGCAACAAAATTTTATCGCTCAGTACATTTGAAGGCGCCATTATTGATCATTTCAAATTTTATTTTAATTTTTAAAAAGTTAATCAACAAGTCTCTGCTCTCTAAATCATTTAAATACTTCAACTATAAACTATATTTTGTGTTCTTAAACAATTTTTCTTCTTATCACACGTGTTAAGAGCTCTATTGAAGATTTTATTCGAATTTTAAAATGATTTTATCAAAAACTTTTCACAAAAACTCTTATAATTAATTAATAATAATACGAAATCAAACGGAAACGTATTTTTATACTTAACTGACACTATTAGAAGTATTATATTCCTAATTTGGTTATATTTTTTCTCGGCTAGATAATTAAAATAATTTTTTGAAATTGCCATCAAATCATGGTACAAATCGTGAGTAAATGCAGCGGCATTGCCTTCCAAACGAAATTTCCTTTTATGACGGTATTTTTATTCAAGATTTCCTTCAAAAATTATTTATTCATATCAATTAATATAACAAAATAAATAAATTCTAGCAAAAATTATTTTAATTGTTCGCATTGTGTAAACTTTCCCTTTGAAATATAGTGTGGGTTTTCAATTGAAAAAGGCGTACATATGAATTTGAAAAAAAAATTATTTTTATGTTACTACACAGAAATATAAGTAAAATGATTGCACATCAAAGTATTTTTCAAGGTATACATATTGAAAATATCTAAACTGCATAAATAATCGCATTCTAACAAATTTTTTTTAATAGTAATCAAGACAATAACTCGATGTGTATATAAAAAAAATTCTTAGAATTTTAGATGCGTGCGACTAAATGACAACTAATGTCTGTGGAGAGCAAAATAACCATAAATATTATGAGAATTTTGGTGCAATAATAAAATTTATGCCTTACTTTATTTGATATCAACTAAAAAATTTCACTACGAATGCCCTCGTAAACGGAAAATTCGCTCATCATCATTTGATATTGTATTTTAATTATACGAATATCACTATACAAATATCTACAGATAAAAACCCCATTTCTATTTGAAAGCAAAAATATATTTCAGCAAACAAAAGTCCATTTTAATAAAATTGTATTTCTATATTAACATAAATTTATCATGATATGCAATTGAGAGGTGTTTAGGTGTCATTTGTAAGGATTGACTAGAATCTCTATGCAAAGTCAACTTGTGGTATTTTAAAGGTGTTCTGCTCAAGAGAAATTAGATAATTTATATCATCTTTTTAAACTTTTTTTGTGGCCCTGAAAAGGGCCGTTGTTTATTCCTTAATTGGTGGTGGTGTTGTTGTTGTCATTCGTCGGCATTGTTGTTCTCATACTTTATTTACTTTGAGCTGGTGTATTTTGTTACTGCTTTTGTACCTTCGCTTACAGCATGCTTAGCCAACTCACCAGGCAACAAAAGTCGAACAGCAGTTTGGATCTCGCGACTGGTAATGGTCGACTTCTTATTGTACTGCGCCAATCGGGACGACTCAGCCGCAATGCGTTCAAAGATATCATTCACAAAACTGTTCATGATGCTCATTGCTTTCGAAGAAACACCAGTATCAGGGTGCACTTGCTTCAGCACTTTGTAAATGTAGATAGCGTAGCTCTCCTTCCTCTTGCGCTTCTTCTTCTTATCCCCTTTGGCGATGTTCTTTTGGGCTTTGCCCGCCTTCTTGGCAGCTTTTCCACTAGTTTTCGACGGCATTTTCAATTCAAATCAATTTACTTTAATTTAATTTTTTTCTTCACAAATTCACTTTCACTTTTAATTTGAAATTCACTCTGCATTCACGCGCTTATTTGTACAATTGAAGTGCGTCTTTTTCAGTCAGCTTCCGCACGCCGTTCAGCAACCGAACAGATATCACACTACAGAAAAGAGAGTGAGGAAAAAGTACAAATACGGCAGTTTTAGAAATAATAATAGAAAAAGTAAAATTTGTGAATTGTGAGTTGTGAGTTGTGAAATTTGAATTTTTGAAAAATGTCTGGTCGTGGAAAAGGTGGAAAAGTTAAAGGTGGCGGTAAATCAAAGACTCGCTCGAATCGTGCTGGTCTCCAGTTTCCCGTTGGACGTATTCACCGTTTATTGCGTAAAGGCAACTATGCGGAACGAGTAGGTGCGGGAGCTCCAGTGTATTTGGCAGCTGTGATGGAATACTTGGCCGCCGAAGTTCTTGAATTGGCTGGAAATGCTGCTCGTGACAACAAGAAGACAAGAATCATTCCCCGTCATTTGCAACTGGCCATCCGCAACGACGAAGAGTTGAATAAACTGTTGTCGGGCGTTACCATTGCTCAAGGTGGTGTCCTACCAAATATCCAAGCAGTACTCTTGCCAAAGAAGACTGAGAAAAAAACATCGTAAAATGTGATTTATTCAATCAGGAACAGGAACCAGAAACCAAAAAAACGTTGAAATCAGACCCAATTATAAATCCGTCCTTTTCAGGACGACAAACTATTATATATTAAATTGATATAAATTTGTATTTGAAACTGCATCAATCTAAATTTGTGCTGCCATATTGGTATTGTAGGCATCTCAGCGCTTTATTTCCGCTTGATTCATTTAAATGAAGTTGAATCACGCTGAAGTTATTTTTTTATTCTAAGTTAATTAACTTCACCCCAATAATTCAACTCCATTTAGAAATTCTCTTCCCAATTCCATCAATCTACATTGAAAATGTAAAATTCCATGATAAAATATATAATTTATGTTATATTACTTTTGCCATCATTATTAAAAGTTCTTGACAATTTTGTACAAACGATTAGACACGAGTGTGTCGGATTCTACAGTAGTTGTAATAGCATTGAGTCAAAAAGAATAGGAAAATGTAAAATTTCACCTAACTGAATCTGATGATACCTAAATATTCTATATACACATACATACAAGAGTGTGATACATATATTGTGAGTAAATTTATTATGGAATTGAAATTCGTATGTATAGTTAATATTTTTCTCATATATACAATTTTCTTCTCTTTTTCTATAAATTTTGTGGTCCTGAAAAGGACCGATTTTATTTCAATTTATCGAGTTTTGTTGTCTAGTAATCATCTGCTTATGCTGTCAATGTCAGCGAATCGATTTAAGCACGTTCGCCACGAATACGTCTCGCCAATTGGATGTCTTTTGGCATAATTGTCACACGTTTCGCATGAATAGCACACAAATTGGTATCTTCAAAAAGACCAACCAAATATGCCTCACTAGCTTCTTGCAGAGCCATAACTGCGGAACTCTGGAAACGTAAGTCAGTTTTGAAATCTTGAGCAATTTCACGAACTAAGCGTTGGAACGGCAATTTACGAATCAACAATTCAGTGCTCTTCTGATAGCGACGAATTTCACGAAGCGCCACGGTACCTGGACGATAACGATGAGGCTTCTTTACACCACCGGTAGCTGGTGCACTTTTACGAGCTGCCTTGGTAGCCAATTGCTTACGAGGTGCTTTACCTCCAGTCGATTTACGTGCAGTTTGTTTAGTACGTGCCATTTTTCTACCTTACTTCACTTCACTTCACTTTAGTTTTAAATATTTTTACTATTCACACTTCACTGTTCACAAGATAATAAACAGAAAAATCTTAATGCCACCACTATTTATACTAATCGAACCGGACCGGCCCGACTGTACAATGCCAACCAACGCCGTTTGCCGCCATTTTGACCACACATTGTTAATGGTAGAAAGAGCAGCTGTATAGTTGAATGGGTGCGAAGGGGATGGAAATATGGTAAGGTATGGGTATTTTTTCGTATAAATACGAGTGGTCGTGTGCTCATAGTTTTATTAAGAAAAGTGATTGTGAACAGTGTGAACAAACAAGCAGTTTGTTTGTGAGTGTTTTTTTCTTTTTGAAGTAAAGTAAATTTGTATTAAAATGACTGGTCGCGGTAAAGGTGGAAAAGGTTTGGGCAAAGGTGGAGCGAAACGTCATCGTAAAGTTCTTCGTGATAACATCCAAGGTATTACGAAGCCAGCAATCAGACGTTTAGCTCGTCGTGGCGGCGTTAAGCGTATTTCTGGATTGATATACGAAGAAACACGTGGTGTGCTAAAAGTATTCCTAGAGAATGTGATCCGTGATGCTGTGACTTATACTGAACATGCTAAAAGGAAGACTGTCACTGCAATGGATGTCGTCTATGCATTGAAGAGACAAGGTCGCACCCTATACGGATTTGGCGGTTAAGATCGATAATTGAGAATAATAAAATAATGGAATGTCGAAGGCAAAAGTATAAATAAAACGAAACAATCGGTCCTTTTCAGGACCACAAATTATATTTGTGAATTGATAAAATATTATATTGAAAATTTATTTAGATAAAATGATTTTAAAATGGTTGTAGTAGTAGAAGCATTGAATTAAAAACGAATATGAAAATGTAAAATTTTATCTAATTACACTCCTTTTCTCTAACGCAGTTTTGGAATCATCTAATTCATACATGTGCGCATACAAGCATATGATATATTTTTTGAATGAGATTCGTTGTTGCTTGCCAAATATAAAATATTCACAAGGATTTGCCCTCTCTTTGTTATTATGGACGGTAGTTTGATTTTTTTCTCAAAATGTCAAACAAAACGATTATAATCCACACAACGTCTTCCGATACTCCCTTTATAATAATTGGGATGGGGTACTACAAGATATCAATTTTATTGCATATTATTAAAATATATAAAAATAAATATTTCAAAAATGTTAAGATCATCTCTTTCAAAAAATAGTTTGATAGCCCTGAAAAGGGCTTTTGCTTGTATTATTTGTTCCTTTCGTTTCTAATTTTTTCAAACAATACTTGAGTCTTCGTTTTCCTACGGTTGGGAGTAAATTTACTTTTTAGCAGCTGGTTTCTTAGTCGCTGCTGCTTTTTTCGCTCCAGATGCAGGTGCGGCCTTTTTTGGTGTCGCACTAACTGCTTTTGCCTTTGCTGCCACCTTCGGCTTGGCTGCACTTGCTTTAGGTTTAGTTGGTTTAGCGGCGGTGGGCTTTGCTTTCACGGTACCACTTTTCTTCACACTCTTTGCCTTTTCACTTTTCTTCTTGTCTCCAGCCGCACTGCTTGCTTTTTTTACAGTCGCTGATGCCTTCTTAACCTTCTTGGCGGCGGCGGCGCCGGTGGAAGTCTTCTTCTTAGCTGCACCGGCACTTGCACCTACGGCCGCCGGCTTCTTCTTTACCACAGACTTTGCCTTGGATTTTCCTGATGAATCCTTACCGGCGGCAGCTGTGGACAATTTAAATGAACCGGAGGCACCCTTACCTTTGGTTTGGATTAATTTACCACTTACAACCGCTGATTTCAAATACTTCTTGATGAAAGGTGCCAATTTCTGAGCATCACATTTGTACGTAGCACTGATGTACTTCTTAATCGCCAATAATGATGAACCGCCACGCTCCTTCAAACTTTTGATTGAAGCATCAACCATTTGCTGTGTCGGTGGATGAGTTGGCGCGCTCGTTGGCTTCTTGCTTTTCTTGGCTCCAACTGCAGCTCCTTTCTTTCCACCCGACTTCTTCTCAGCAGCAGTAGCCACAACTGGGGAGGTGGTAGCACCAACAACAACACTTTCAGACATTTTCTTATACTTCAATTCAATTCAATTTAACTCAAATCAACACTTTCTTCTCTGTTACCTGTCACCTTCTGCACACTTTAATTAGTCACCTTTTAATTCAATCACAAATTTTCCCATTTTAGGTCGACTTAAGCCCACCTGAAAAACTGAGAAGCACCGAGTAGAGTCATGCAACAAAATTTTATCGCTCAGTACATTTGAAGGCGCCATTATTGATCATTTCAAATTTTATTTTAATTTTTAAAAAGTTAATCAACAAGTCTCTGCTCTCTAAATCATTTAAATACTTCAACTATAAACTATATTTTGTGTTCTTAAACAATTTTTCTTCTTATCACACGTGTTAAGAGCTCTATTGAAGATTTTATTCGAATTTTAAAATGATTTTATCAAAAATTTTTCACAAAAACTCTTATAATTAATTAATAATAATACGAAATCAAACGGAAACGTATTTTTATACTTAACTGACACTATTAGAAGTATTATATTCCTAATTTGGTTATATTTTTTCTCGGCTAGATAATTAAAATAATTTTTTGAAATTGCCATCAAATCATGGTACAAATCGTGAGTAAATGCAGCGGCATTGCCTTCCAAACGAAATTTCCTTTTATGACGGTATTTTTATTCAAGATTTCCTTCAAAAATTATTTATTCATATCAATTAATATAACAAAATAAATAAATTCTAGCAAAAATTATTTTAATTGTTCGCATTGTGTAAACTTTCCCTTTGAAATATAGTGTGGGTTTTCAATTGAAAAAGGCGTACATATGAATTTGAAAAAAAAATTATTTTTATGTTACTACACAGAAATATAAGTAAAATGATTGCACATCAAAGTATTTTTCAAGGTATACATATTGAAAATATCTAAACTGCATAAATAATCGCATTCTAACAAATTTTTTTTAATAGTAATCAAGACAATAACTCGATGTGTATATAAAAAAAATTCTTAGAATTTTAGATGCGTGCGACTAAATGACAACTAATGTCTGTGGAGAGCAAAATAACCATAAATATTATGAGAATTTTGGTGCAATAATAAAATTTATGCCTTACTTTATTTGATATCAACTAAAAAATTTCACTACGAATGCCCTCGTAAACGGAAAATTCGCTCATCATCATTTGATATTGTATTTTAATTATACGAATATCACTATACAAATATCTACAGATAAAAACCCCATTTCTATTTGAAAGCAAAAATATATTTCAGCAAACAAAAGTCCATTTTAATAAAATTGTATTTCTATATTAACATAAATTTATCATGATATGCAATTGAGAGGTGTTTAGGTGTCATTTGTAAGGATTGACTAGAATCTCTATGCAAAGTCAACTTGTGGTATTTTAAAGGTGTTCTGCTCAAGAGAAATTAGATAATTTATATCATCTTTTTAAACTTTTTTTGTGGCCCTGAAAAGGGCCGTTGTTTATTCCTTAATTGGTGGTGGTGTTGTTGTTGTCATTCGTCGGCATTGTTGTTCTCATACTTTATTTACTTTGAGCTGGTGTATTTTGTTACTGCTTTTGTACCTTCGCTTACAGCATGCTTAGCCAACTCACCAGGCAACAAAAGTCGAACAGCAGTTTGGATCTCGCGACTGGTAATGGTCGACTTCTTATTGTACTGCGCCAATCGGGACGACTCAGCCGCAATGCGTTCAAAGATATCATTCACAAAACTGTTCATGATGCTCATTGCTTTCGAAGAAACACCAGTATCAGGGTGCACTTGCTTCAGCACTTTGTAAATGTAGATAGCGTAGCTCTCCTTCCTCTTGCGCTTCTTCTTCTTATCCCCTTTGGCGATGTTCTTTTGGGCTTTGCCCGCCTTCTTGGCAGCTTTTCCACTAGTTTTCGACGGCATTTTCAATTCAAATCAATTTACTTTAATTTAATTTTTTTCTTCACAAATTCACTTTCACTTTTAATTTGAAATTCACTCTGCATTCACGCGCTTATTTGTACAATTGAAGTGCGTCTTTTTCAGTCAGCTTCCGCACGCCGTTCAGCAACCGAACAGATATCACACTACAGAAAAGAGAGTGAGGAAAAAGTACAAATACGGCAGTTTTAGAAATAATAATAGAAAAAGTAAAATTTGTGAATTGTGAATTGTGAGTTGTGAAATTTGAATTTTTGAAAAATGTCTGGTCGTGGAAAAGGTGGAAAAGTTAAAGGTGGCGGTAAATCAAAGACTCGCTCGAATCGTGCTGGTCTCCAGTTTCCCGTTGGACGTATTCACCGTTTATTGCGTAAAGGCAACTATGCGGAACGAGTAGGTGCGGGAGCTCCAGTGTATTTGGCAGCTGTGATGGAATACTTGGCCGCCGAAGTTCTTGAATTGGCTGGAAATGCTGCTCGTGACAACAAGAAGACAAGAATCATTCCCCGTCATTTGCAACTGGCCATCCGCAACGACGAAGAGTTGAATAAACTGTTGTCGGGCGTTACCATTGCTCAAGGTGGTGTCCTACCAAATATCCAAGCAGTACTCTTGCCAAAGAAGACTGAGAAAAAAACATCGTAAAATGTGATTTATTCAATCAGGAACAGGAACCAGAAACCAAAAAAACGTTGAAATCAGACCCAATTATAAATCCGTCCTTTTCAGGACGACAAACTATTATATATTAAATTGATATAAATTTGTATTTGAAACTGCATCAATCTAAATTTGTGCTGCCATATTGGTATTGTAGGCATCTCAGCGCTTTATTTCCGCTTGATTCATTTAAATGAAGTTGAATCACGCTGAAGTTATTTTTTTATTCTAAGTTAATTAACTTCACCCCAATAATTCAACTCCATTTAGAAATTCTCTTCCCAATTCCATCAATCTACATTGAAAATGTAAAATTCCATGATAAAATATATAATTTATGTTATATTACTTTTGCCATCATTATTAAAAGTTCTTGACAATTTTGTACAAACGATTAGACACGAGTGTGTCGGATTCTACAGTAGTTGTAATAGCATTGAGTCAAAAAGAATAGGAAAATGTAAAATTTCACCTAACTGAATCTGATGATACCTAAATATTCTATATACACATACATACAAGAGTGTGATACATATATTGTGAGTAAATTTATTATGGAATTGAAATTCGTATGTATAGTTAATATTTTTCTCATATATACAATTTTCTTCTCTTTTTCTATAAATTTTGTGGTCCTGAAAAGGACCGATTTTATTTCAATTTATCGAGTTTTGTTGTCTAGTAATCATCTGCTTATGCTGTCAATGTCAGCGAATCGATTTAAGCACGTTCGCCACGAATACGTCTCGCCAATTGGATGTCTTTTGGCATAATTGTCACACGTTTCGCATGAATAGCACACAAATTGGTATCTTCAAAAAGACCAACCAAATATGCCTCACTAGCTTCTTGCAGAGCCATAACTGCGGAACTCTGGAAACGTAAGTCAGTTTTGAAATCTTGAGCAATCTCACGAACTAAGCGTTGGAACGGCAATTTACGAATCAACAATTCAGTGCTCTTCTGATAGCGACGAATTTCACGAAGCGCCACGGTACCTGGACGATAACGATGAGGCTTCTTTACACCACCGGTAGCTGGTGCACTTTTACGAGCAGCCTTGGTAGCCAATTGCTTACGAGGTGCTTTACCTCCAGTCGATTTACGTGCAGTTTGTTTAGTACGTGCCATTTTTCTACCTTACTTCACTTCACTTCACTTTAGTTTTAAATATTTTTACTATTCACACTTCACTGTTCACAAGATAATAAACAGAAAAATCTTAATGCCACCACTATTTATACTAATCGAACCGGACCGGCCCGACTGTACAATGCCAACCAACGCCGTTTGCCGCCATTTTGACCACACATTGTTAATGGTAGAAAGAGCAGCTGTATAGTTGAATGGGTGCGAAGGGGATGGAAATATGGTAAGGTATGGGTATTTTTTCGTATAAATACGAGTGGTCGTGTGCTCATAGTTTTATTAAGAAAAGTGATTGTGAACAGTGTGAACAAACAAGCAGTTTGTTTGTGAGTGTTTTTTTCTTTTTGAAGTAAAGTAAATTTGTATTAAAATGACTGGTCGCGGTAAAGGTGGAAAAGGTTTGGGCAAAGGTGGAGCGAAACGTCATCGTAAAGTTCTTCGTGATAACATCCAAGGTATTACGAAGCCAGCAATCAGACGTTTAGCTCGTCGTGGCGGCGTTAAGCGTATTTCTGGATTGATATACGAAGAAACACGTGGTGTGCTAAAAGTATTCCTAGAGAATGTGATCCGTGATGCTGTGACTTATACTGAACATGCTAAAAGGAAGACTGTCACTGCAATGGATGTCGTCTATGCATTGAAGAGACAAGGTCGCACCCTATACGGATTTGGCGGTTAAGATCGATAATTGAGAATAATAAAATAATGGAATGTCGAAGGCAAAAGTATAAATAAAACGAAACAATCGGTCCTTTTCAGGACCACAAATTATATTTGTGAATTGATAAAATATTATATTGAAAATTTATTTAGATAAAATGATTTTAAAATGGTTGTAGTAGTAGAAGCATTGAATTAAAAACGAATATGAAAATGTAAAATTTTATCTAATTACACTCCTTTTCTCTAACGCAGTTTTGGAATCATCTAATTCATACATGTGCGCATACAAGCATATGATATATTTTTTGAATGAGATTCGTTGTTGCTTGCCAAATATAAAATATTCACAAGGATTTGCCCTCTCTTTGTTATTATGGACGGTAGTTTGATTTTTTTCTCAAAATGTCAAACAAAACGATTATAATCCACACAACGTCTTCCGATACTCCCTTTATAATAATTGGGATGGGGTACTACAAGATATCAATTTTATTGCATATTATTAAAATATATAAAAATAAATATTTCAAAAATGTTAAGATCATCTCTTTCAAAAAATAGTTTGATAGCCCTGAAAAGGGCTTTTGCTTGTATTATTTGTTCCTTTCGTTTCTAATTTTTTCAAACAATACTTGAGTCTTCGTTTTCCTACGGTTGGGAGTAAATTTACTTTTTAGCAGCTGGTTTCTTAGTCGCTGCTGCTTTTTTCGCTCCAGATGCAGGTGCGGCCTTTTTTGGTGTCGCACTAACTGCTTTTGCCTTTGCTGCCACCTTCGGCTTGGCTGCACTTGCTTTAGGTTTAGTTGGTTTAGCGGCGGTGGGCTTTGCTTTCACGGTACCACTTTTCTTCACACTCTTTGCCTTTTCACTTTTCTTCTTGTCTCCAGCCGCACTGCTTGCTTTTTTTACAGTCGCTGATGCCTTCTTAACCTTCTTGGCGGCGGCGGCGCCGGTGGAAGTCTTCTTCTTAGCTGCACCGGCACTTGCACCTACGGCCGCCGGCTTCTTCTTTACCACAGACTTTGCCTTGGATTTTCCTGATGAATCCTTACCGGCGGCAGCTGTGGACAATTTAAATGAACCGGAGGCACCCTTACCTTTGGTTTGGATTAATTTACCACTTACAACCGCTGATTTCAAATACTTCTTGATGAAAGGTGCCAATTTCTGAGCATCACATTTGTACGTAGCACTGATGTACTTCTTAATCGCCAATAATGATGAACCGCCACGCTCCTTCAAACTTTTGATTGAAGCATCAACCATTTGCTGTGTCGGTGGATGAGTTGGCGCGCTCGTTGGCTTCTTGCTTTTCTTGGCTCCAACTGCAGCTCCTTTCTTTCCACCCGACTTCTTCTCAGCAGCAGCACCAACAACAACACTTTCAGACATTTTCTTATACTTCAATTCAATTCAATTTAACTCAAATCAACAAATTTCTTCTCTGTTACCTGTCACCTTCTGCACACGTTAATTAGTCACCTTTTAATTCAATCACAAATTTTCCCATTTTAGGTCGACTTAAGCCCACCTGAAAAACTGAGAAGCACCGAGTAGAGTCATGCAACAAAATTTTATCGCTCAGTACATTTGAAGGCGCCATTATTGATCATTTCAAATTTTATTTTAATTTTTAAAAAGTTAATCAACAAGTTTCTCCTCTCTAAATCATTTAAATACTTCAACTATAAACTATATTTTGTGTTCTTAAAAAATGTTTCTTCTTTTCACACGTGTTAAGAGCTCTATTGAAGATTTTGTTCGAATTTTAAAATGATTTTATCAAAAATTTTTCACAAAAACTCTTATAATTAATTAATAATAATACGAAATCAAACGGAAACGTATTTTTATACTTAACTGACACTATTAGAAGTATTATATTCCTAATTTGGTTATATTTTTTCTCGGCTAGATAATTAAAATAATTTTTTGAAATTGCCATCAAATCATGGTACAAATCATGAGTAAATCTAGCGGCATTGCCTTCCAAACGAAATTTCCTTTTATGACGGTATTTTTATTCAAGATTTCCTTCAAAAATTATTTATTCATATCAATTAATATAACAAAATAAATAAATTCTAGCAAAAATTATTTTAATTGTTCGCATTGTGTAAACTTTCCCTTTGAAATATAGTGTGGGTTTTCAATTGAAAAAGGCGTACATATGAATTTGAAAAAAAAATTATTTTTATGTTACTACACAGAATTATAAGAAAAATGATTGCACATCAAAGTATTTTTTATTACTTATAGCAGCACATTTCTTTAGACAAAGTCTTTCAAACAATTATTAATGAGTTTCGATACAATTTTGCTGAAAAACTACCTTACACCTCAATAATCCAAAAATTCAATTGTATTTATTTCGAATGTGAAAAAGAAAATTATAATTCTAAAAAAATTGCAATTATATTTTTGTAAAACACATTGAAAAAATTTCAATAGAACAAAATTGAGTGCAAATATCAAACTGTATTTTTTATTTATCATCAAATTGCTGCTCTACCTTTAGTTTTAATAATTTTCTCACAACTGAAACAAATCTCAATATTCAAAATATTATTAAATCATCTCTTTCAAAAAATATTTTGATAGCCCTGAAAAGGGCTTTTTTTGCGAGTATCATTTTTTCCTTTCTTCTCCAATTATTTCGAATAATAAATTCTGGTCTTTTGTTTTTCTTGTTTCGAAATACATTTACTTTTTAGCTGCTGGTTTCTTAGTCGCTGCTGCTTTTTTCGCTCCAGATGCAGGTGCGGCCTTTTTCGGTGTCGCACTAACTGCTTTTGCCTTTGCTGCCACCTTCGGCTTGGCTGCACTTGCTTTAGGTTTAGTTGGTTTAGCGGCGGTGGGCTTTGCTTTCACGGTACCACTTTTCTTCACACTCTTTGCCTTTGCCTTTTCACTTTTCTTCTTGTCTCCAGCCGCACTGCTTGCTTTTTTTACAGTCGCTGATGCCTTCTTAACCTTCTTGGCGGCGGCGCCGGTAGAAGTCTTCTTCTTAGCTGCACCGGCACTTGCACCTACGGCCGCCGGCTTCTTCTTTACCACAGACTTTGCCTTGGATTTTCCTGATGAATCCTTACCGGCGGCAGCTGTGGACAATTTAAATGAACCGGAGGCACCCTTACCTTTGGTTTGGATTAATTTACCACTTACAACCGCTGATTTCAAATACTTCTTGATGAAAGGTGCCAATTTCTGAGCATCACATTTGTACGTAGCACTGATGTACTTCTTAATCGCCAATAATGATGAACCGCCACGCTCCTTCAAACTTTTGATTGAAGCATCAACCATTTGCTGTGTCGGTGGATGAGTTGGCGCGCTCGTTGGCTTCTTGCTTTTCTTGGCTCCAACTGCAGCTCCTTTCTTTCCACCCGACTTCTTCTCAGCAGCAGTAGCCACAACTGGGGAGGCGGTAGCACCAACAACAACACTTTCAGACATTTTCTTATACTTCAATTCAATTCAATTTAACTCAAATCAACACTTTCTTCTCTGTTACCTGTCACCTTCTGCACACTTTAATTAGTCACCTTTTAATTCAATCACAAATTTTCCCATTTTAGGTCGACTTAAGCCCACCTGAAAAACTGAGAAGCACCGAGTAGAGTCATGCAACAAAATTTTATCGCTCAGTACATTTGAAGGCGCCATTATTGATCATTTCAAATTTTATTTTAATTTTTAAAAAGTTAATCAACAAGTCTCTGCTCTCTAAATCATTTAAATACTTCAACTATAAACTATATTTTGTGTTCTTAAACAATTTTTCTTCTTTTCACACGTGTTAAGAGCTCTATTGAAGATTTTGTTCGAATTTTAAAATGATTTTATCAAAAATTTTTCACAAAAACTCTTATAATTAATTAATAATAATACGAAATCAAACGGAAACGTATTTTTATACTTAACTGACACTATTAGAAGTATTATATTCCTAATTTGGTTATATTTTTTCTCGGCTAGATAATTAAAATAATTTTTTGAAATTGCCATCAAATCATGGTACAAATCATGAGTAAATGCAGCGGCATTGCCTTCCAAACGAAATTTCCTTTTATGACGATATTTTAATTCAAGATTTCCTTCAAAAATTATTTATTCATTTCAATTAATATAACAAAATAAATAAATTCTAGCAAAAATTATTTTAATTGTTCGCATTGTGTAAACTTTCCCTTTGAAATATAGTGTGGGTTTTCAATTGAAAAAGGCGTACATATGAATTTGAAAAAAAAATTATTTTTATGTTACTACACAGAAATATAAGTAAAATGATTGCACATCAAAGTATTTTTCAAGGTATACATATTGAAAATATCTAAACTGCATAAATAATCGCATTCTAACAAATTTTTTTTAATAGTAATCAAGACAATAACTCGATGTGTATATAAAAAAAATTCTTAGAATTTTAGATGCGTGCGACTAAATGACAACTAATGTCTGTGGAGAGCAAAATAACCATAAATATTATGAGAATTTTGGTGCAATAATAAAATTTATGCCTTACTTTATTTGATATCAACTAAAAAATTTCACTACGAATGCCCTCGTAAACGGAAAATTCGCTCATCATCATTTGATATTGTATTTTAATTATACGAATATCACTATACAAATATCTACAGATAAAAACCCCATTTCTATTTGAAAGCAAAAATATATTTCAGCAAACAAAAGTCCATTTTAATAAAATTGTATTTCTATATTAACATAAATTTATCATGATATGCAATTGAGAGGTGTTTAGGTGTCATTTGTAAGGATTGACTAGAATCTCTATGCAAAGTCAACTTGTGGTATTTTAAAGGTGTTCTGCTCAAGAGAAATTAGATAATTTATATCATCTTTTTAAACTTTTTTTGTGGCCCTGAAAAGGGCCGTTGTTTATTCCTTAATTGGTGGTGGTGTTGTTGTTGTCATTCGTCGGCATTGTTGTTCTCATACTTTATTTACTTTGAGCTGGTGTATTTTGTTACTGCTTTTGTACCTTCGCTTACAGCATGCTTAGCCAACTCACCAGGCAACAAAAGTCGAACAGCAGTTTGGATCTCGCGACTGGTAATGGTCGACTTCTTATTGTACTGCGCCAATCGGGACGACTCAGCCGCAATGCGTTCAAAGATATCATTCACAAAACTGTTCATGATGCTCATTGCTTTCGAAGAAACACCAGTATCAGGGTGCACTTGCTTCAGCACTTTGTAAATGTAGATAGCGTAGCTCTCCTTCCTCTTGCGCTTCTTCTTCTTATCCCCTTTGGCGATGTTCTTTTGGGCTTTGCCCGCCTTCTTGGCAGCTTTTCCACTAGTTTTCGACGGCATTTTCAATTCAAATCAATTTACTTTAATTTAATTTTTTTCTTCACAAATTCACTTTCACTTTTAATTTGAAATTCACTCTGCATTCACGCGCTTATTTGTACAATTGAAGTGCGTCTTTTTCAGTCAGCTTCCGCACGCCGTTCAGCAACCGAACAGATATCACACTACAGAAAAGAGAGTGAGGAAAAAGTACAAATACGGCAGTTTTAGAAATAATAGAAAAAGTAAAATTTGTGAATTGTGAGTTGTGAGTTGTGAAATTTGAATTTTTGAAAAATGTCTGGTCGTGGAAAAGGTGGAAAAGTTAAAGGTGGCGGTAAATCAAAGACTCGCTCGAATCGTGCTGGTCTCCAGTTTCCCGTTGGACGTATTCACCGTTTATTGCGTAAAGGCAACTATGCGGAACGAGTAGGTGCGGGAGCTCCAGTTTATTTGGCAGCTGTGATGGAATACTTGGCCGCCGAAGTTCTTGAATTGGCTGGAAATGCTGCTCGTGACAACAAGAAGACAAGAATCATTCCACGTCATTTGCAATTGGCCATCCGCAACGACGAAGAGTTGAATAAACTGTTGTCGGGCGTTACCATTGCTCAAGGTGGTGTCCTACCAAATATCCAAGCAGTACTCTTGCCAAAGAAGACTGAGAAAAAAACATCGTAAAATGTGATTTATTCAATCAGGAACAGGAACCAGAAACCAAAAAAACGTTGAAATCAGACCCAATTATAAATCCGTCCTTTTCAGGACGACAAACTATTATATATTAAATTGATATAAATTTGTATTTGAAACTGCATCAATCTAAATTTGTGCTGCCATATTGGTATTGTAGGCATCTCAGCGCTTTATTTCCGCTTGATTCATTTAAATGAAGTTGAATCACGCTGAAGTTATTTTTTTATTCTAAGTTAATTAACTTCACCCCAATAATTCAACTCCATTTAGAAATTGGCTTCCCAATTCCATCAATCTACATTGAAAATGTAAAATTCTATGATAAAATATATAATTTATGTTATATTACTTTTGCCATCATTATTAAAAGTTCTTGACAATTTTGTACAAACGATTAGACACGAGTGTGTCGGATTCTACAGTAGTTGTAATAGCATTGAGTCAAAAAGAATAGGAAAATGTAAAATTTCACCTAACTGAATCTGATGATACCTAAATATTCTATATACACATACATACAAGAGTGTGATACATATATTGTGAGTAAATTTATTATGGAATTGAAATTCGTATGTATAGTTAATATTTTTCTCATATATACAATTTTCTTCTCTTTTTCTATAAATTTTGTGGTCCTGAAAAGGACCGATTTTATTTCAATTTATCGAGTTTTGTTGTCTAGTAATCATCTGCTTATGCTGTCAATGTCAGCGAATCGATTTAAGCACGTTCGCCACGAATACGTCTCGCCAATTGGATGTCTTTTGGCATAATTGTCACACGTTTCGCATGAATAGCACACAAATTGGTATCTTCAAAAAGACCAACCAAATATGCCTCACTAGCTTCTTGCAGAGCCATAACTGCGGAACTCTGGAAACGTAAGTCAGTTTTGAAATCTTGAGCAATTTCACGAACTAAGCGTTGGAACGGCAATTTACGAATCAACAATTCAGTGCTCTTCTGATAGCGACGAATTTCACGAAGCGCCACGGTACCTGGACGATAACGATGAGGCTTCTTTACACCACCGGTAGCTGGTGCACTTTTACGAGCTGCCTTGGTAGCCAATTGCTTACGAGGTGCTTTACCTCCAGTCGATTTACGTGCAGTTTGTTTAGTACGTGCCATTTTTCTACCTTACTTCACTTCACTTCACTTTAGTTTTAAATATTTTTACTATTCACACTTCACTGTTCACAAGATAATAAAACAGAAAAATCTTAATGCCACCACTATTTATACTAATCGAACCGGACCGGCCCGACTGTACAATGCCAACCAACGCCGTTTGCCGCCATTTTGACCACACATTGTTAATGGTAGAAAGAGCAGCTGTATAGTTGAATGGGTGCGAAGGGGATGAAAATATGGTAAGGTATGGGTATTTTTTCGTATAAATACGAGTGGTCGTGTGCTCACAGTTTTATTAAGAAAAGTGATTGTGAACAGTGTGAACAAACAAGCAGTTTGTTTGTGAGTGTTTTTTTCTTTTTGAAGTAAAGTAAATTTGTATTAAAATGACTGGTCGCGGTAAAGGTGGAAAAGGTTTGGGCAAAGGTGGAGCGAAACGTCATCGTAAAGTTCTTCGTGATAACATCCAAGGTATTACGAAGCCAGCAATCAGACGTTTAGCTCGTCGTGGCGGCGTTAAGCGTATTTCTGGATTGATATACGAAGAAACACGTGGTGTGCTAAAAGTATTCCTAGAGAATGTGATCCGTGATGCTGTGACTTATACTGAACATGCTAAAAGGAAGACTGTCACTGCAATGGATGTCGTCTATGCATTGAAGAGACAAGGTCGCACCCTATACGGATTTGGCGGTTAAGATCGATAATTGAGAATAATAAAATAATGGAATGTCGAAGGCAAAAGTATAAATAAAACGAAACAATCGGTCCTTTTCAGGACCACAAATTATATTTGTGAATTGATAAAATATTATATTGAAAATTTATTTAGATAAAATGATTTTAAAATGGTTGTAGTAGTAGAAGCATTGAATTAAAAACGAATATGAAAATGTAAAATTTTATCTAATTACACTCCTTTTCTCTAACGCAGTTTTGGAATCATCTAATTCATACATGTGCGCATACAAGCATATGATATATTTTTTGAATGAGATTCGTTGTTGCTTGCCAAATATAAAATATTCACAAGGATTTGCCCTCTCTTTGTTATTATGGACGGTAGTTTGATTTTTTCTCAAAATGTCAAACAAAACGATTATAATCCACACAACGTCTTCCGATACTCCCTTTATAATAATTGGGATGGGGTACTACAAGATATCAATTTTATTGCATATTATTAAAATATATAAAAATAAATATTTCAAAAATGTTAAGATCATCTCTTTCAAAAAATAGTTTGATAGCCCTGAAAAGGGCTTTTGCTTGTATTATTTGTTCCTTTCGTTTCTAATTTTTTCAAACAATACTTGAGTCTTCGTTTTCCTACGGTTGGGAGTAAATTTATTTTTTAGCAGCTGGTTTCTTAGTCGCTGCTGCTTTTTTCGCTCCAGATGCAGGTGCGGCCTTTTTTGGTGTCGCACTAACTGCTTTTGCCTTTGCTGCCACCTTCGGCTTGGCTGCACTTGCTTTAGGTTTAGTTGGTTTAGCGGCGGTGGGCTTTGCTTTCACGGTACCACTTTTCTTCACACTCTTTGCCTTTGCCTTTTCACTTTTCTTCTTGTCTCCAGCCGCACTGCTTGCTTTTTTTACAGTCGCTGATGCCTTCTTAACCTTCTTGGCGGCGGCGCCGGTAGAAGTCTTCTTCTTAGCTGCACCGGCACTTGCACCTACGGCCGCCGGCTTCTTCTTTACCACAGACTTTGCCTTGGATTTTCCTGATGAATCCTTACCGGCGGCAGCTGTGGACAATTTAAATGAACCGGAGGCACCCTTACCTTTGGTTTGGATTAATTTACCACTTACAACCGCTGATTTCAAATACTTCTTGATGAAAGGTGCCAATTTCTGAGCATCACATTTGTACGTAGCACTGATGTACTTCTTAATCGCCAATAATGATGAACCGCCACGCTCCTTCAAACTTTTGATTGAAGCATCAACCATTTGCTGTGTCGGTGGATGAGTTGGCGCGCTCGTTGGCTTCTTGCTTTTCTTGGCTCCAACTGCAGCTCCTTTCTTTCCACCCGACTTCTTCTCAGCAGCAGTAGCCACAACTGGGGAGGCGGTAGCACCAACAACAACACTTTCAGACATTTTCTTATACTTCAATTCAATTCAATTTAACTCAAATCAACACTTTCTTCTCTGTTACCTGTCACCTTCTGCACACTTTAATTAGTCACCTTTTAATTCAATCACAAATTTTCCCATTTTTGGTCGACTTAAGCCCACCTGAAAAACTGAGAAGCACCGAGTAGAGTCATGCAACAAAATTTTATCGCTCAGTACATTTGAAGGCGCCATTATTGATCATTTCAAATTTTATTTTAATTTTTAAAAAGTTAATCAACAAGTCTCTGCTCTCTAAATCATTTAAATACTTCAACTATAAACTATATTTTGTGTTCTTAAACAATTTTTCTTCTTATCACACGTGTTAAGAGCTCTATTGAAGATTTTATTCGAATTTTAAAATGATTTTATCAAAAATTTTTCACAAAAACTCTTATAATTAATTAATAATAATACGAAATCAAACGGAAACGTATTTTTATACTTAACTGACACTATTAGAAGTATTATATTCCTAATTTGGTTATATTTTTTCTCGGCTAGATAATTAAAATAATTTTTTGAAATTGCCATCAAATCATGGTACAAATCGTGAGTAAATGCAGCGGCATTGCCTTCCAAACGAAATTTCCTTTTATGACGGTATTTTTATTCAAGATTTCCTTCAAAAATTATTTATTCATATCAATTAATATAACAAAATAAATAAATTCTAGCAAAAATTATTTTAATTGTTCGCATTGTGTAAACTTTCCCTTTGAAATATAGTGTGGGTTTTCAATTGAAAAAGGCGTACATATGAATTTGAAAAAAAAATTATTTTTATGTTACTACACAGAAATATAAGTAAAATGATTGCACATCAAAGTATTTTTCAAGGTATACATATTGAAAATATCTAAACTGCATAAATAATCGCATTCTAACAAATTTTTTTTAATAGTAATCAAGACAATAACTCGATGTGTATATAAAAAAAATTCTTAGAATTTTAGATGCGTGCGACTAAATGACAACTAATGTCTGTGGAGAGCAAAATAACCATAAATATTATGAGAATTTTGGTGCAATAATAAAATTTATGCCTTACTTTATTTGATATCAACTAAAAAATTTCACTACGAATGCCCTCGTAAACGGAAAATTCGCTCATCATCATTTGATATTGTATTTTAATTATACGAATATCACTATACAAATATCTACAGATAAAAACCCCATTTCTATTTGAAAGCAAAAATATATTTCAGCAAACAAAAGTCCATTTTAATAAAATTGTATTTCTATATTAACATAAATTTATCATGATATGCAATTGAGAGGTGTTTAGGTGTCATTTGTAAGGATTGACTAGAATCTCTATGCAAAGTCAACTTGTGGTATTTTAAAGGTGTTCTGCTCAAGAGAAATTAGATAATTTATATCATCTTTTTAAACTTTTTTTGTGGCCCTGAAAAGGGCCGTTGTTTATTCCTTAATTGGTGGTGGTGTTGTTGTTGTCATTCGTCGGCATTGTTGTTCTCATACTTTATTTACTTTGAGCTGGTGTATTTTGTTACTGCTTTTGTACCTTCGCTTACAGCATGCTTAGCCAACTCACCAGGCAACAAAAGTCGAACAGCAGTTTGGATCTCGCGACTGGTAATGGTCGACTTCTTATTGTACTGCGCCAATCGGGACGACTCAGCCGCAATGCGTTCAAAGATATCATTCACAAAACTGTTCATGATGCTCATTGCTTTCGAAGAAACACCAGTATCAGGGTGCACTTGCTTCAGCACTTTGTAAATGTAGATAGCGTAGCTCTCCTTCCTCTTGCGCTTCTTCTTCTTATCCCCTTTGGCGATGTTCTTTTGGGCTTTGCCCGCCTTCTTGGCAGCTTTTCCACTAGTTTTCGACGGCATTTTCAATTCAAATCAATTTACTTTAATTTAATTTTTTTCTTCACAAATTCACTTTCACTTTTAATTTGAAATTCACTCTGCATTCACGCGCTTATTTGTACAATTGAAGTGCGTCTTTTTCAGTCAGCTTCCGCACGCCGTTCAGCAACCGAACAGATATCACACTACAGAAAAGAGAGTGAGGAAAAAGTACAAATACGGCAGTTTTAGAAATAATAATAGAAAAAGTAAAATTTGTGAATTGTGAGTTGTGAGTTGTGAAATTTGAATTTTTGAAAAATGTCTGGTCGTGGAAAAGGTGGAAAAGTTAAAGGTGGCGGTAAATCAAAGACTCGCTCGAATCGTGCTGGTCTCCAGTTTCCCGTTGGACGTATTCACCGTTTATTGCGTAAAGGCAACTATGCGGAACGAGTAGGTGCGGGAGCTCCAGTGTATTTGGCAGCTGTGATGGAATACTTGGCCGCCGAAGTTCTTGAATTGGCTGGAAATGCTGCTCGTGACAACAAGAAGACAAGAATCATTCCCCGTCATTTGCAACTGGCCATCCGCAACGACGAAGAGTTGAATAAACTGTTGTCGGGCGTTACCATTGCTCAAGGTGGTGTCCTACCAAATATCCAAGCAGTACTCTTGCCAAAGAAGACTGAGAAAAAAACATCGTAAAATGTGATTTATTCAATCAGGAACAGGAACCAGAAACCAAAAAAACGTTGAAATCAGACCCAATTATAAATCCGTCCTTTTCAGGACGACAAACTATTATATATTAAATTGATATAAATTTGTATTTGAAACTGCATCAATCTAAATTTGTGCTGCCATATTGGTATTGTAGGCATCTCAGCGCTTTATTTCCGCTTGATTCATTTAAATGAAGTTGAATCACGCTGAAGTTATTTTTTTATTCTAAGTTAATTAACTTCACCCCAATAATTCAACTCCATTTAGAAATTCTCTTCCCAATTCCATCAATCTACATTGAAAATGTAAAATTCCATGATAAAATATATAATTTATGTTATATTACTTTTGCCATCATTATTAAAAGTTCTTGACAATTTTGTACAAACGATTAGACACGAGTGTGTCGGATTCTACAGTAGTTGTAATAGCATTGAGTCAAAAAGAATAGGAAAATGTAAAATTTCACCTAACTGAATCTGATGATACCTAAATATTCTATATACACATACATACAAGAGTGTGATACATATATTGTGAGTAAATTTATTATGGAATTGAAATTCGTATGTATAGTTAATATTTTTCTCATATATACAATTTTCTTCTCTTTTTCTATAAATTTTGTGGTCCTGAAAAGGACCGATTTTATTTCAATTTATCGAGTTTTGTTGTCTAGTAATCATCTGCTTATGCTGTCAATGTCAGCGAATCGATTTAAGCACGTTCGCCACGAATACGTCTCGCCAATTGGATGTCTTTTGGCATAATTGTCACACGTTTCGCATGAATAGCACACAAATTGGTATCTTCAAAAAGACCAACCAAATATGCCTCACTAGCTTCTTGCAGAGCCATAACTGCGGAACTCTGGAAACGTAAGTCAGTTTTGAAATCTTGAGCAATTTCACGAACTAAGCGTTGGAACGGCAATTTACGAATCAACAATTCAGTGCTCTTCTGATAGCGACGAATTTCACGAAGCGCCACGGTACCTGGACGATAACGATGAGGCTTCTTTACACCACCGGTAGCTGGTGCACTTTTACGAGCTGCCTTGGTAGCCAATTGCTTACGAGGTGCTTTACCTCCAGTCGATTTACGTGCAGTTTGTTTAGTACGTGCCATTTTTCTACCTTACTTCACTTCACTTCACTTTAGTTTTAAATATTTTTACTATTCACACTTCACTGTTCACAAGATAATAAAACAGAAAAATCTTAATGCCACCACTATTTATACTAATCGAACCGGACCGGCCCGACTGTACAATGCCAACCAACGCCGTTTGCCGCCATTTTGACCACACATTGTTAATGGTAGAAAGAGCAGCTGTATAGTTGAATGGGTGCGAAGGGGATGAAAATATGGTAAGGTATGGGTATTTTTTCGTATAAATACGAGTGGTCGTGTGCTCACAGTTTTATTAAGAAAAGTGATTGTGAACAGTGTGAACAAACAAGCAGTTTGTTTGTGAGTGTTTTTTTCTTTTTGAAGTAAAGTAAATTTGTATTAAAATGACTGGTCGCGGTAAAGGTGGAAAAGGTTTGGGCAAAGGTGGAGCGAAACGTCATCGTAAAGTTCTTCGTGATAACATCCAAGGTATTACGAAGCCAGCAATCAGACGTTTAGCTCGTCGTGGCGGCGTTAAGCGTATTTCTGGATTGATATACGAAGAAACACGTGGTGTGCTAAAAGTATTCCTAGAGAATGTGATCCGTGATGCTGTGACTTATACTGAACATGCTAAAAGGAAGACTGTCACTGCAATGGATGTCGTCTATGCATTGAAGAGACAAGGTCGCACCCTATACGGATTTGGCGGTTAAGATCGATAATTGAGAATAATAAAATAATGGAATGTCGAAGGCAAAAGTATAAATAAAACGAAACAATCGGTCCTTTTCAGGACCACAAATTATATTTGTGAATTGATAAAATATTATATTGAAAATTTATTTAGATAAAATGATTTTAAAATGGTTGTAGTAGTAGAAGCATTGAATTAAAAACGAATATGAAAATGTAAAATTTTATCTAATTACACTCCTTTTCTCTAACGCAGTTTTGGAATCATCTAATTCATACATGTGCGCATACAAGCATATGATATATTTTTTGAATGAGATTCGTTGTTGCTTGCCAAATATAAAATATTCACAAGGATTTGCCCTCTCTTTGTTATTATGGACGGTAGTTTGATTTTTTTCTCAAAATGTCAAACAAAACGATTATAATCCACACAACGTCTTCCGATACTCCCTTTATAATAATTGGGATGGGGTACTACAAGATATCAATTTTATTGCATATTATTAAAATATATAAAAATAAATATTTCAAAAATGTTAAGATCATCTCTTTCAAAAAATAGTTTGATAGCCCTGAAAAGGGCTTTTGCTTGTATTATTTGTTCCTTTCGTTTCTAATTTTTTCAAACAATACTTGAGTCTTCGTTTTCCTACGGTTGGGAGTAAATTTACTTTTTAGCAGCTGGTTTCTTAGTCGCTGCTGCTTTTTTCGCTCCAGATGCAGGTGCGGCCTTTTTTGGTGTCGCACTAACTGCTTTTGCCTTTGCTGCCACCTTCGGCTTGGCTGCACTTGCTTTAGGTTTAGTTGGTTTAGCGGCGGTGGGCTTTGCTTTCACGGTACCACTTTTCTTCACACTCTTTGCCTTTTCACTTTTCTTCTTGTCTCCAGCCGCACTGCTTGCTTTTTTTACAGTCGCTGATGCCTTCTTAACCTTCTTGGCGGCGGCGGCGCCGGTGGAAGTCTTCTTCTTAGCTGCACCGGCACTTGCACCTACGGCCGCCGGCTTCTTCTTTACCACAGACTTTGCCTTGGATTTTCCTGATGAATCCTTACCGGCGGCAGCTGTGGACAATTTAAATGAACCGGAGGCACCCTTACCTTTGGTTTGGATTAATTTACCACTTACAACCGCTGATTTCAAATACTTCTTGATGAAAGGTGCCAATTTCTGAGCATCACATTTGTACGTAGCACTGATGTACTTCTTAATCGCCAATAATGATGAACCGCCACGCTCCTTCAAACTTTTGATTGAAGCATCAACCATTTGCTGTGTCGGTGGATGAGTTGGCGCGCTCGTTGGCTTCTTGCTTTTCTTGGCTCCAACTGCAGCTCCTTTCTTTCCACCCGACTTCTTCTCAGCAGCAGTAGCCACAACTGGGGAGGTGGTAGCACCAACAACAACACTTTCAGACATTTTCTTATACTTCAATTCAATTCAATTTAACTCAAATCAACACTTTCTTCTCTGTTACCTGTCACCTTCTGCACACTTTAATTAGTCACCTTTTAATTCAATCACAAATTTTCCCATTTTAGGTCGACTTAAGCCCACCTGAAAAACTGAGAAGCACCGAGTAGAGTCATGCAACAAAATTTTATCGCTCAGTACATTTGAAGGCGCCATTATTGATCATTTCAAATTTTATTTTAATTTTTAAAAAGTTAATCAACAAGTCTCTGCTCTCTAAATCATTTAAATACTTCAACTATAAACTATATTTTGTGTTCTTAAACAATTTTTCTTCTTATCACACGTGTTAAGAGCTCTATTGAAGATTTTATTCGAATTTTAAAATGATTTTATCAAAAATTTTTCACAAAAACTCTTATAATTAATTAATAATAATACGAAATCAAACGGAAACGTATTTTTATACTTAACTGACACTATTAGAAGTATTATATTCCTAATTTGGTTATATTTTTTCTCGGCTAGATAATTAAAATAATTTTTTGAAATTGCCATCAAATCATGGTACAAATCGTGAGTAAATGCAGCGGCATTGCCTTCCAAACGAAATTTCCTTTTATGACGGTATTTTTATTCAAGATTTCCTTCAAAAATTATTTATTCATATCAATTAATATAACAAAATAAATAAATTCTAGCAAAAATTATTTTAATTGTTCGCATTGTGTAAACTTTCCCTTTGAAATATAGTGTGGGTTTTCAATTGAAAAAGGCGTACATATGAATTTGAAAAAAAAATTATTTTTATGTTACTACACAGAAATATAAGTAAAATGATTGCACATCAAAGTATTTTTCAAGGTATACATATTGAAAATATCTAAACTGCATAAATAATCGCATTCTAACAAATTTTTTTTAATAGTAATCAAGACAATAACTCGATGTGTATATAAAAAAAATTCTTAGAATTTTAGATGCGTGCGACTAAATGACAACTAATGTCTGTGGAGAGCAAAATAACCATAAATATTATGAGAATTTTGGTGCAATAATAAAATTTATGCCTTACTTTATTTGATATCAACTAAAAAATTTCACTACGAATGCCCTCGTAAACGGAAAATTCGCTCATCATCATTTGATATTGTATTTTAATTATACGAATATCACTATACAAATATCTACAGATAAAAACCCCATTTCTATTTGAAAGCAAAAATATATTTCAGCAAACAAAAGTCCATTTTAATAAAATTGTATTTCTATATTAACATAAATTTATCATGATATGCAATTGAGAGGTGTTTAGGTGTCATTTGTAAGGATTGACTAGAATCTCTATGCAAAGTCAACTTGTGGTATTTTAAAGGTGTTCTGCTCAAGAGAAATTAGATAATTTATATCATCTTTTTAAACTTTTTTTGTGGCCCTGAAAAGGGCCGTTGTTTATTCCTTAATTGGTGGTGGTGTTGTTGTTGTCATTCGTCGGCATTGTTGTTCTCATACTTTATTTACTTTGAGCTGGTGTATTTTGTTACTGCTTTTGTACCTTCGCTTACAGCATGCTTAGCCAACTCACCAGGCAACAAAAGTCGAACAGCAGTTTGGATCTCGCGACTGGTAATGGTCGACTTCTTATTGTACTGCGCCAATCGGGACGACTCAGCCGCAATGCGTTCAAAGATATCATTCACAAAACTGTTCATGATGCTCATTGCTTTCGAAGAAACACCAGTATCAGGGTGCACTTGCTTCAGCACTTTGTAAATGTAGATAGCGTAGCTCTCCTTCCTCTTGCGCTTCTTCTTCTTATCCCCTTTGGCGATGTTCTTTTGGGCTTTGCCCGCCTTCTTGGCAGCTTTTCCACTAGTTTTCGACGGCATTTTCAATTCAAATCAATTTACTTTAATTTAATTTTTTTCTTCACAAATTCACTTTCACTTTTAATTTGAAATTCACTCTGCATTCACGCGCTTATTTGTACAATTGAAGTGCGTCTTTTTCAGTCAGCTTCCGCACGCCGTTCAGCAACCGAACAGATATCACACTACAGAAAAGAGGGTGAGGAAAAAGTACAAATACGGCAGTTTTAGAAATAATAATAGAAAAAGTAAAATTTGTGAATTGTGAGTTGTGAGTTGTGAAATTTGAATTTTTGAAAAATGTCTGGTCGTGGAAAAGGTGGAAAAGTTAAAGGTGGCGGTAAATCAAAGACTCGCTCGAATCGTGCTGGTCTCCAGTTTCCCGTTGGACGTATTCACCGTTTATTGCGTAAAGGCAACTATGCGGAACGAGTAGGTGCGGGAGCTCCAGTTTATTTGGCAGCTGTGATGGAATACTTGGCCGCCGAAGTTCTTGAATTGGCTGGAAATGCTGCTCGTGACAACAAGAAGACAAGAATCATTCCACGTCATTTGCAATTGGCCATCCGCAACGACGAAGAGTTGAATAAACTGTTGTCGGGCGTTACCATTGCTCAAGGTGGTGTCCTACCAAATATCCAAGCAGTACTCTTGCCAAAGAAGACTGAGAAAAAAACATCGTAAAATGTGATTTATTCAATCAGGAACAGGAACCAGAAACCAAAAAAACGTTGAAATCAGACCCAATTATAAATCCGTCCTTTTCAGGACGACAAACTATTATATATTAAATTGATATAAATTTGTATTTGAAACTGCATCAATCTAAATTTGTGCTGCCATATTGGTATTGTAGGCATCTCAGCGCTTTATTTCCGCTTGATTCATTTAAATGAAGTTGAATCACGCTGAAGTTATTTTTTTATTCTAAGTTAATTAACTTCACCCCAATAATTCAACTCCATTTAGAAATTGGCTTCCCAATTCCATCAATCTACATTGAAAATGTAAAATTCTATGATAAAATATATAATTTATGTTATATTACTTTTGCCATCATTATTAAAAGTTCTTGACAATTTTGTACAAACGATTAGACACGAGTGTGTCGGATTCTACAGTAGTTGCAATAGCATTGAGTCAAAAAGAATAGGAAAATGTAAAATTTCACCTAACTGAATCTGATGATACCTAAATATTCTATATACACATACATACAAGAGTGTGATACATATATTGTGAGTAAATTTATTATGGAATTGAAATTCGTATGTATAGTTAATATTTTTCTCATATATACAATTTTCTTCTCTTTTTCTATAAATTTTGTGGTCCTGAAAAGGACCGATTTTATTTCAATTTATCGAGTTTTGTTGTCTAGTAATCATCTGCTTATGCTGTCAATGTCAGCGAATCGATTTAAGCACGTTCGCCACGAATACGTCTCGCCAATTGGATGTCTTTTGGCATAATTGTCACACGTTTCGCATGAATAGCACACAAATTGGTATCTTCAAAAAGACCAACCAAATATGCCTCACTAGCTTCTTGCAGAGCCATAACTGCGGAACTCTGGAAACGTAAGTCAGTTTTGAAATCTTGAGCAATTTCACGAACTAAGCGTTGGAACGGCAATTTACGAATCAACAATTCAGTGCTCTTCTGATAGCGACGAATTTCACGAAGCGCCACGGTACCTGGACGATAACGATGAGGCTTCTTTACACCACCGGTAGCTGGTGCACTTTTACGAGCTGCCTTGGTAGCCAATTGCTTACGAGGTGCTTTACCTCCAGTCGATTTACGTGCAGTTTGTTTAGTACGTGCCATTTTTCTACCTTACTTCACTTCACTTCACTTTAGTTTTAAATATTTTTACTATTCACACTTCACTGTTCACAAGATAATAAACAGAAAAATCTTAATGCCACCACTATTTATACTAATCGAACCGGACCGGCCCGACTGTACAATGCCAACCAACGCCGTTTGCCGCCATTTTGACCACACATTGTTAATGGTAGAAAGAGCAGCTGTATAGTTGAATGGGTGCGAAGGGGATGAAAATATGGTAAGGTATGGGTATTTTTTCGTATAAATACGAGTGGTCGTGTGCTCACAGTTTTATTAAGAAAAGTGATTGTGAACAGTGTGAACAAACAAGCAGTTTGTTTGTGAGTGTTTTTTTCTTTTTGAAGTAAAGTAAATTTGTATTAAAATGACTGGTCGCGGTAAAGGTGGAAAAGGTTTGGGCAAAGGTGGAGCGAAACGTCATCGTAAAGTTCTTCGTGATAACATCCAAGGTATTACGAAGCCAGCAATCAGACGTTTAGCTCGTCGTGGCGGCGTTAAGCGTATTTCTGGATTGATATACGAAGAAACACGTGGTGTGCTAAAAGTATTCCTAGAGAATGTGATCCGTGATGCTGTGACTTATACTGAACATGCTAAAAGGAAGACTGTCACTGCAATGGATGTCGTCTATGCATTGAAGAGACAAGGTCGCACCCTATACGGATTTGGCGGTTAAGATCGATAATTGAGAATAATAAAATAATGGAATGTCGAAGGCAAAAGTATAAATAAAACGAAACAATCGGTCCTTTTCAGGACCACAAATTATATTTGTGAATTGATAAAATATTATATTGAAAATTTATTTAGATAAAATGATTTTAAAATGGTTGTAGTAGTAGAAGCATTGAATTAAAAACGAATATGAAAATGTAAAATTTTATCTAATTACACTCCTTTTCTCTAACGCAGTTTTGGAATCATCTAATTCATACATGTGCGCATACAAGCATATGATATATTTTTTGAATGAGATTCGTTGTTGCTTGCCAAATATAAAATATTCACAAGGATTTGCCCTCTCTTTGTTATTATGGACGGTAGTTTGATTTTTTTCTCAAAATGTCAAACAAAACGATTATAATCCACACAACGTCTTCCGATACTCCCTTTATAATAATTGGGATGGGGTACTACAAGATATCAATTTTATTGCATATTATTAAAATATATAAAAATAAATATTTCAAAAATGTTAAGATCATCTCTTTCAAAAAATAGTTTGATAGCCCTGAAAAGGGCTTTTGCTTGTATTATTTGTTCCTTTCGTTTCTAATTTTTTCAAACAATACTTGAGTCTTCGTTTTCCTACGGTTGGGAGTAAATTTACTTTTTAGCAGCTGGTTTCTTAGTCGCTGCTGCTTTTTTCGCTCCAGATGCAGGTGCGGCCTTTTTTGGTGTCGCACTAACTGCTTTTGCCTTTGCTGCCACCTTCGGCTTGGCTGCACTTGCTTTAGGTTTAGTTGGTTTAGCGGCGGTGGGCTTTGCTTTCACGGTACCACTTTTCTTCACACTCTTTGCCTTTGCCTTTTCACTTTTCTTCTTGTCTCCAGCCGCACTGCTTGCTTTTTTTACAGTCGCTGATGCCTTCTTAACCTTCTTGGCGGCGGCGGCGCCGGTGGAAGTCTTCTTCTTAGCTGCACCGGCACTTGCACCTACGGCCGCCGGCTTCTTCTTTACCACAGACTTTGCCTTGGATTTTCCTGATGAATCCTTACCGGCGGCAGCTGTGGACAATTTAAATGAACCGGAGGCACCCTTACCTTTGGTTTGGATTAATTTACCACTTACAACCGCTGATTTCAAATACTTCTTGATGAAAGGTGCCAATTTCTGAGCATCACATTTGTACGTAGCACTGATGTACTTCTTAATCGCCAATAATGATGAACCGCCACGCTCCTTCAAACTTTTGATTGAAGCATCAACCATTTGCTGTGTCGGTGGATGAGTTGGCGCGCTCGTTGGCTTCTTGCTTTTCTTGGCTCCAACTGCAGCTCCTTTCTTTCCACCCGACTTCTTCTCAGCAGCAGCACCAACAACAACACTTTCAGACATTTTCTTATACTTCAATTCAATTCAATTTAACTCAAATCAACAAATTTCTTCTCTGTTACCTGTCACCTTCTGCACACGTTAATTAGTCACCTTTTAATTCAATCACAAATTTTCCCATTTTAGGTCGACTTAAGCCCACCTGAAAAACTGAGAAGCACCGAGTAGAGTCATGCAACAAAATTTTATCGCTCAGTACATTTGAAGGCGCCATTATTGATCATTTCAAATTTTATTTTAATTTTTAAAAAGTTAATCAACAAGTTTCTCCTCTCTAAATCATTTAAATACTTCAACTATAAACTATATTTTGTGTTCTTAAAAAATGTTTCTTCTTTTCACACGTGTTAAGAGCTCTATTGAAGATTTTGTTCGAATTTTAAAATGATTTTATCAAAAATTTTTCACAAAAACTCTTATAATTAATTAATAATAATACGAAATCAAACGGAAACGTATTTTTATACTTAACTGACACTATTAGAAGTATTATATTCCTAATTTGGTTATATTTTTTCTCGGCTAGATAATTAAAATAATTTTTTGAAATTGCCATCAAATCATGGTACAAATCATGAGTAAATCTAGCGGCATTGCCTTCCAAACGAAATTTCCTTTTATGACGGTATTTTTATTCAAGATTTCCTTCAAAAATTATTTATTCATATCAATTAATATAACAAAATAAATAAATTCTAGCAAAAATTATTTTAATTGTTCGCATTGTGTAAACTTTCCCTTTGAAATATAGTGTGGGTTTTCAATTGAAAAAGGCGTACATATGAATTTGAAAAAAAAATTATTTTTATGTTACTACACAGAATTATAAGAAAAATGATTGCACATCAAAGTATTTTTTATTACTTATAGCAGCACATTTCTTTAGACAAAGTCTTTCAAACAATTATTAATGAGTTTCGATACAATTTTGCTGAAAAACTACCTTACACCTCAATAATCCAAAAATTCAATTGTATTTATTTCGAATGTGAAAAAGAAAATTATAATTCTAAAAAAATTGCAATTATATTTTTGTAAAACACATTGAAAAAATTTCAATAGAACAAAATTGAGTGCAAATATCAAACTGTATTTTTTATTTATCATCAAATTGCTGCTCTACCTTTAGTTTTAATAATTTTCTCACAACTGAAACAAATCTCAATATTCAAAATATTATTAAATCATCTCTTTCAAAAAATATTTTGATAGCCCTGAAAAGGGCTTTTTTTGCGAGTATCATTTTTTCCTTTCTTCTCCAATTATTTCGAATAATAAATTCTGGTCTTTTGTTTTTCTTGTTTCGAAATACATTTACTTTTTAGCTGCTGGTTTCTTAGTCGCTGCTGCTTTTTTCGCTCCAGATGCAGGTGCGGCCTTTTTCGGTGTCGCACTAACTGCTTTTGCCTTTGCTGCCACCTTCGGCTTGGCTGCACTTGCTTTAGGTTTAGTTGGTTTAGCGGCGGTGGGCTTTGCTTTCACGGTACCACTTTTCTTCACACTCTTTGCCTTTGCCTTTTCACTTTTCTTCTTGTCTCCAGCCGCACTGCTTGCTTTTTTTACAGTCGCTGATGCCTTCTTAACCTTCTTGGCGGCGGCGGCGCCGGTGGAAGTCTTCTTCTTAGCTGCACCGGCACTTGCACCTACGGCCGCCGGCTTCTTCTTTACCACAGACTTTGCCTTGGATTTTCCTGATGAATCCTTACCGGCGGCAGCTGTGGACAATTTAAATGAACCGGAGGCACCCTTACCTTTGGTTTGGATTAATTTACCACTTACAACCGCTGATTTCAAATACTTCTTGATGAAAGGTGCCAATTTCTGAGCATCACATTTGTACGTAGCACTGATGTACTTCTTAATCGCCAATAATGATGAACCGCCACGCTCCTTCAAACTTTTGATTGAAGCATCAACCATTTGCTGTGTCGGTGGATGAGTTGGCGCGCTCGTTGGCTTCTTGCTTTTCTTGGCTCCAACTGCAGCTCCTTTCTTTCCACCCGACTTCTTCTCAGCAGCAGTAGCCACAACTGGGGAGGTGGTAGCACCAACAACAACACTTTCAGACATTTTCTTATACTTCAATTCAATTCAATTTAACTCAAATCAACACTTTCTTCTCTGTTACCTGTCACCTTCTGCACACTTTAATTAGTCACCTTTTAATTCAATCACAAATTTTCCCATTTTAGGTCGACTTAAGCCCACCTGAAAAACTGAGAAGCACCGAGTAGAGTCATGCAACAAAATTTTATCGCTCAGTACATTTGAAGGCGCCATTATTGATCATTTCAAATTTTATTTTAATTTTTAAAAAGTTAATCAACAAGTCTCTGCTCTCTAAATCATTTAAATACTTCAACTATAAACTATATTTTGTGTTCTTAAACAATTTTTCTTCTTATCACACGTGTTAAGAGCTCTATTGAAGATTTTATTCGAATTTTAAAATGATTTTATCAAAAATTTTTCACAAAAACTCTTATAATTAATTAATAATAATACGAAATCAAACGGAAACGTATTTTTATACTTAACTGACACTATTAGAAGTATTATATTCCTAATTTGGTTATATTTTTTCTCGGCTAGATAATTAAAATAATTTTTTGAAATTGCCATCAAATCATGGTACAAATCGTGAGTAAATGCAGCGGCATTGCCTTCCAAACGAAATTTCCTTTTATGACGGTATTTTTATTCAAGATTTCCTTCAAAAATTATTTATTCATATCAATTAATATAACAAAATAAATAAATTCTAGCAAAAATTATTTTAATTGTTCGCATTGTGTAAACTTTCCCTTTGAAATATAGTGTGGGTTTTCAATTGAAAAAGGCGTACATATGAATTTGAAAAAAAAATTATTTTTATGTTACTACACAGAAATATAAGTAAAATGATTGCACATCAAAGTATTTTTCAAGGTATACATATTGAAAATATCTAAACTGCATAAATAATCGCATTCTAACAAATTTTTTTTAATAGTAATCAAGACAATAACTCGATGTGTATATAAAAAAAATTCTTAGAATTTTAGATGCGTGCGACTAAATGACAACTAATGTCTGTGGAGAGCAAAATAACCATAAATATTATGAGAATTTTGGTGCAATAATAAAATTTATGCCTTACTTTATTTGATATCAACTAAAAAATTTCACTACGAATGCCCTCGTAAACGGAAAATTCGCTCATCATCATTTGATATTGTATTTTAATTATACGAATATCACTATACAAATATCTACAGATAAAAACCCCATTTCTATTTGAAAGCAAAAATATATTTCAGCAAACAAAAGTCCATTTTAATAAAATTGTATTTCTATATTAACATAAATTTATCATGATATGCAATTGAGAGGTGTTTAGGTGTCATTTGTAAGGATTGACTAGAATCTCTATGCAAAGTCAACTTGTGGTATTTTAAAGGTGTTCTGCTCAAGAGAAATTAGATAATTTATATCATCTTTTTAAACTTTTTTTGTGGCCCTGAAAAGGGCCGTTGTTTATTCCTTAATTGGTGGTGGTGTTGTTGTTGTCATTCGTCGGCATTGTTGTTCTCATACTTTATTTACTTTGAGCTGGTGTATTTTGTTACTGCTTTTGTACCTTCGCTTACAGCATGCTTAGCCAACTCACCAGGCAACAAAAGTCGAACAGCAGTTTGGATCTCGCGACTGGTAATGGTCGACTTCTTATTGTACTGCGCCAATCGGGACGACTCAGCCGCAATGCGTTCAAAGATATCATTCACAAAACTGTTCATGATGCTCATTGCTTTCGAAGAAACACCAGTATCAGGGTGCACTTGCTTCAGCACTTTGTAAATGTAGATAGCGTAGCTCTCCTTCCTCTTGCGCTTCTTCTTCTTATCCCCTTTGGCGATGTTCTTTTGGGCTTTGCCCGCCTTCTTGGCAGCTTTTCCACTAGTTTTCGACGGCATTTTCAATTCAAATCAATTTACTTTAATTTAATTTTTTTCTTCACAAATTCACTTTCACTTTTAATTTGAAATTCACTCTGCATTCACGCGCTTATTTGTACAATTGAAGTGCGTCTTTTTCAGTCAGCTTCCGCACGCCGTTCAGCAACCGAACAGATATCACACTACAGAAAAGAGAGTGAGGAAAAAGTACAAATACGGCAGTTTTAGAAATAATAATAGAAAAAGTAAAATTTGTGAATTGTGAGTTGTGAGTTGTGAAATTTGAATTTTTGAAAAATGTCTGGTCGTGGAAAAGGTGGAAAAGTTAAAGGTGGCGGTAAATCAAAGACTCGCTCGAATCGTGCTGGTCTCCAGTTTCCCGTTGGACGTATTCACCGTTTATTGCGTAAAGGCAACTATGCGGAACGAGTAGGTGCGGGAGCTCCAGTGTATTTGGCAGCTGTGATGGAATACTTGGCCGCCGAAGTTCTTGAATTGGCTGGAAATGCTGCTCGTGACAACAAGAAGACAAGAATCATTCCCCGTCATTTGCAACTGGCCATCCGCAACGACGAAGAGTTGAATAAACTGTTGTCGGGCGTTACCATTGCTCAAGGTGGTGTCCTACCAAATATCCAAGCAGTACTCTTGCCAAAGAAGACTGAGAAAAAAACATCGTAAAATGTGATTTATTCAATCAGGAACAGGAACCAGAAACCAAAAAAACGTTGAAATCAGACCCAATTATAAATCCGTCCTTTTCAGGACGACAAACTATTATATATTAAATTGATATAAATTTGTATTTGAAACTGCATCAATCTAAATTTGTGCTGCCATATTGGTATTGTAGGCATCTCAGCGCTTTATTTCCGCTTGATTCATTTAAATGAAGTTGAATCACGCTGAAGTTATTTTTTTATTCTAAGTTAATTAACTTCACCCCAATAATTCAACTCCATTTAGAAATTCTCTTCCCAATTCCATCAATCTACATTGAAAATGTAAAATTCCATGATAAAATATATAATTTATGTTATATTACTTTTGCCATCATTATTAAAAGTTCTTGACAATTTTGTACAAACGATTAGACACGAGTGTGTCGGATTCTACAGTAGTTGTAATAGCATTGAGTCAAAAAGAATAGGAAAATGTAAAATTTCACCTAACTGAATCTGATGATACCTAAATATTCTATATACACATACATACAAGAGTGTGATACATATATTGTGAGTAAATTTATTATGGAATTGAAATTCGTATGTATAGTTAATATTTTTCTCATATATACAATTTTCTTCTCTTTTTCTATAAATTTTGTGGTCCTGAAAAGGACCGATTTTATTTCAATTTATCGAGTTTTGTTGTCTAGTAATCATCTGCTTATGCTGTCAATGTCAGCGAATCGATTTAAGCACGTTCGCCACGAATACGTCTCGCCAATTGGATGTCTTTTGGCATAATTGTCACACGTTTCGCATGAATAGCACACAAATTGGTATCTTCAAAAAGACCAACCAAATATGCCTCACTAGCTTCTTGCAGAGCCATAACTGCGGAACTCTGGAAACGTAAGTCAGTTTTGAAATCTTGAGCAATCTCACGAACTAAGCGTTGGAACGGCAATTTACGAATCAACAATTCAGTGCTCTTCTGATAGCGACGAATTTCACGAAGCGCCACGGTACCTGGACGATAACGATGAGGCTTCTTTACACCACCGGTAGCTGGTGCACTTTTACGAGCAGCCTTGGTAGCCAATTGCTTACGAGGTGCTTTACCTCCAGTCGATTTACGTGCAGTTTGTTTAGTACGTGCCATTTTTCTACCTTACTTCACTTCACTTCACTTTAGTTTTAAATATTTTTACTATTCACACTTCACTGTTCACAAGATAATAAACAGAAAAATCTTAATGCCACCACTATTTATACTAATCGAACCGGACCGGCCCGACTGTACAATGCCAACCAACGCCGTTTGCCGCCATTTTGACCACACATTGTTAATGGTAGAAAGAGCAGCTGTATAGTTGAATGGGTGCGAAGGGGATGGAAATATGGTAAGGTATGGGTATTTTTTCGTATAAATACGAGTGGTCGTGTGCTCATAGTTTTATTAAGAAAAGTGATTGTGAACAGTGTGAACAAACAAGCAGTTTGTTTGTGAGTGTTTTTTTCTTTTTGAAGTAAAGTAAATTTGTATTAAAATGACTGGTCGCGGTAAAGGTGGAAAAGGTTTGGGCAAAGGTGGAGCGAAACGTCATCGTAAAGTTCTTCGTGATAACATCCAAGGTATTACGAAGCCAGCAATCAGACGTTTAGCTCGTCGTGGCGGCGTTAAGCGTATTTCTGGATTGATATACGAAGAAACACGTGGTGTGCTAAAAGTATTCCTAGAGAATGTGATCCGTGATGCTGTGACTTATACTGAACATGCTAAAAGGAAGACTGTCACTGCAATGGATGTCGTCTATGCATTGAAGAGACAAGGTCGCACCCTATACGGATTTGGCGGTTAAGATCGATAATTGAGAATAATAAAATAATGGAATGTCGAAGGCAAAAGTATAAATAAAACGAAACAATCGGTCCTTTTCAGGACCACAAATTATATTTGTGAATTGATAAAATATTATATTGAAAATTTATTTAGATAAAATGATTTTAAAATGGTTGTAGTAGTAGAAGCATTGAATTAAAAACGAATATGAAAATGTAAAATTTTATCTAATTACACTCCTTTTCTCTAACGCAGTTTTGGAATCATCTAATTCATACATGTGCGCATACAAGCATATGATATATTTTTTGAATGAGATTCGTTGTTGCTTGCCAAATATAAAATATTCACAAGGATTTGCCCTCTCTTTGTTATTATGGACGGTAGTTTGATTTTTTTCTCAAAATGTCAAACAAAACGATTATAATCCACACAACGTCTTCCGATACTCCCTTTATAATAATTGGGATGGGGTACTACAAGATATCAATTTTATTGCATATTATTAAAATATATAAAAATAAATATTTCAAAAATGTTAAGATCATCTCTTTCAAAAAATAGTTTGATAGCCCTGAAAAGGGCTTTTGCTTGTATTATTTGTTCCTTTCGTTTCTAATTTTTTCAAACAATACTTGAGTCTTCGTTTTCCTACGGTTGGGAGTAAATTTACTTTTTAGCAGCTGGTTTCTTAGTCGCTGCTGCTTTTTTCGCTCCAGATGCAGGTGCGGCCTTTTTTGGTGTCGCACTAACTGCTTTTGCCTTTGCTGCCACCTTCGGCTTGGCTGCACTTGCTTTAGGTTTAGTTGGTTTAGCGGCGGTGGGCTTTGCTTTCACGGTACCACTTTTCTTCACACTCTTTGCCTTTTCACTTTTCTTCTTGTCTCCAGCCGCACTGCTTGCTTTTTTTACAGTCGCTGATGCCTTCTTAACCTTCTTGGCGGCGGCGGCGCCGGTGGAAGTCTTCTTCTTAGCTGCACCGGCACTTGCACCTACGGCCGCCGGCTTCTTCTTTACCACAGACTTTGCCTTGGATTTTCCTGATGAATCCTTACCGGCGGCAGCTGTGGACAATTTAAATGAACCGGAGGCACCCTTACCTTTGGTTTGGATTAATTTACCACTTACAACCGCTGATTTCAAATACTTCTTGATGAAAGGTGCCAATTTCTGAGCATCACATTTGTACGTAGCACTGATGTACTTCTTAATCGCCAATAATGATGAACCGCCACGCTCCTTCAAACTTTTGATTGAAGCATCAACCATTTGCTGTGTCGGTGGATGAGTTGGCGCGCTCGTTGGCTTCTTGCTTTTCTTGGCTCCAACTGCAGCTCCTTTCTTTCCACCCGACTTCTTCTCAGCAGCAGTAGCCACAACTGGGGAGGTGGTAGCACCAACAACAACACTTTCAGACATTTTCTTATACTTCAATTCAATTCAATTTAACTCAAATCAACACTTTCTTCTCTGTTACCTGTCACCTTCTGCACACTTTAATTAGTCACCTTTTAATTCAATCACAAATTTTCCCATTTTAGGTCGACTTAAGCCCACCTGAAAAACTGAGAAGCACCGAGTAGAGTCATGCAACAAAATTTTATCGCTCAGTACATTTGAAGGCGCCATTATTGATCATTTCAAATTTTATTTTAATTTTTAAAAAGTTAATCAACAAGTCTCTGCTCTCTAAATCATTTAAATACTTCAACTATAAACTATATTTTGTGTTCTTAAACAATTTTTCTTCTTATCACACGTGTTAAGAGCTCTATTGAAGATTTTATTCGAATTTTAAAATGATTTTATCAAAAATTTTTCACAAAAACTCTTATAATTAATTAATAATAATACGAAATCAAACGGAAACGTATTTTTATACTTAACTGACACTATTAGAAGTATTATATTCCTAATTTGGTTATATTTTTTCTCGGCTAGATAATTAAAATAATTTTTTGAAATTGCCATCAAATCATGGTACAAATCGTGAGTAAATGCAGCGGCATTGCCTTCCAAACGAAATTTCCTTTTATGACGGTATTTTTATTCAAGATTTCCTTCAAAAATTATTTATTCATATCAATTAATATAACAAAATAAATAAATTCTAGCAAAAATTATTTTAATTGTTCGCATTGTGTAAACTTTCCCTTTGAAATATAGTGTGGGTTTTCAATTGAAAAAGGCGTACATATGAATTTGAAAAAAAAATTATTTTTATGTTACTACACAGAAATATAAGTAAAATGATTGCACATCAAAGTATTTTTCAAGGTATACATATTGAAAATATCTAAACTGCATAAATAATCGCATTCTAACAAATTTTTTTTAATAGTAATCAAGACAATAACTCGATGTGTATATAAAAAAAATTCTTAGAATTTTAGATGCGTGCGACTAAATGACAACTAATGTCTGTGGAGAGCAAAATAACCATAAATATTATGAGAATTTTGGTGCAATAATAAAATTTATGCCTTACTTTATTTGATATCAACTAAAAAATTTCACTACGAATGCCCTCGTAAACGGAAAATTCGCTCATCATCATTTGATATTGTATTTTAATTATACGAATATCACTATACAAATATCTACAGATAAAAACCCCATTTCTATTTGAAAGCAAAAATATATTTCAGCAAACAAAAGTCCATTTTAATAAAATTGTATTTCTATATTAACATAAATTTATCATGATATGCAATTGAGAGGTGTTTAGGTGTCATTTGTAAGGATTGACTAGAATCTCTATGCAAAGTCAACTTGTGGTATTTTAAAGGTGTTCTGCTCAAGAGAAATTAGATAATTTATATCATCTTTTTAAACTTTTTTTGTGGCCCTGAAAAGGGCCGTTGTTTATTCCTTAATTGGTGGTGGTGTTGTTGTTGTCATTCGTCGGCATTGTTGTTCTCATACTTTATTTACTTTGAGCTGGTGTATTTTGTTACTGCTTTTGTACCTTCGCTTACAGCATGCTTAGCCAACTCACCAGGCAACAAAAGTCGAACAGCAGTTTGGATCTCGCGACTGGTAATGGTCGACTTCTTATTGTACTGCGCCAATCGGGACGACTCAGCCGCAATGCGTTCAAAGATATCATTCACAAAACTGTTCATGATGCTCATTGCTTTCGAAGAAACACCAGTATCAGGGTGCACTTGCTTCAGCACTTTGTAAATGTAGATAGCGTAGCTCTCCTTCCTCTTGCGCTTCTTCTTCTTATCCCCTTTGGCGATGTTCTTTTGGGCTTTGCCCGCCTTCTTGGCAGCTTTTCCACTAGTTTTCGACGGCATTTTCAATTCAAATCAATTTACTTTAATTTAATTTTTTTCTTCACAAATTCACTTTCACTTTTAATTTGAAATTCACTCTGCATTCACGCGCTTATTTGTACAATTGAAGTGCGTCTTTTTCAGTCAGCTTCCGCACGCCGTTCAGCAACCGAACAGATATCACACTACAGAAAAGAGAGTGAGGAAAAAGTACAAATACGGCAGTTTTAGAAATAATAATAGAAAAAGTAAAATTTGTGAATTGTGAGTTGTGAGTTGTGAAATTTGAATTTTTGAAAAATGTCTGGTCGTGGAAAAGGTGGAAAAGTTAAAGGTGGCGGTAAATCAAAGACTCGCTCGAATCGTGCTGGTCTCCAGTTTCCCGTTGGACGTATTCACCGTTTATTGCGTAAAGGCAACTATGCGGAACGAGTAGGTGCGGGAGCTCCAGTGTATTTGGCAGCTGTGATGGAATACTTGGCCGCCGAAGTTCTTGAATTGGCTGGAAATGCTGCTCGTGACAACAAGAAGACAAGAATCATTCCCCGTCATTTGCAACTGGCCATCCGCAACGACGAAGAGTTGAATAAACTGTTGTCGGGCGTTACCATTGCTCAAGGTGGTGTCCTACCAAATATCCAAGCAGTACTCTTGCCAAAGAAGACTGAGAAAAAAACATCGTAAAATGTGATTTATTCAATCAGGAACAGGAACCAGAAACCAAAAAAACGTTGAAATCAGACCCAATTATAAATCCGTCCTTTTCAGGACGACAAACTATTATATATTAAATTGATATAAATTTGTATTTGAAACTGCATCAATCTAAATTTGTGCTGCCATATTGGTATTGTAGGCATCTCAGCGCTTTATTTCCGCTTGATTCATTTAAATGAAGTTGAATCACGCTGAAGTTATTTTTTTATTCTAAGTTAATTAACTTCACCCCAATAATTCAACTCCATTTAGAAATTCTCTTCCCAATTCCATCAATCTACATTGAAAATGTAAAATTCCATGATAAAATATATAATTTATGTTATATTACTTTTGCCATCATTATTAAAAGTTCTTGACAATTTTGTACAAACGATTAGACACGAGTGTGTCGGATTCTACAGTAGTTGTAATAGCATTGAGTCAAAAAGAATAGGAAAATGTAAAATTTCACCTAACTGAATCTGATGATACCTAAATATTCTATATACACATACATACAAGAGTGTGATACATATATTGTGAGTAAATTTATTATGGAATTGAAATTCGTATGTATAGTTAATATTTTTCTCATATATACAATTTTCTTCTCTTTTTCTATAAATTTTGTGGTCCTGAAAAGGACCGATTTTATTTCAATTTATCGAGTTTTGTTGTCTAGTAATCATCTGCTTATGCTGTCAATGTCAGCGAATCGATTTAAGCACGTTCGCCACGAATACGTCTCGCCAATTGGATGTCTTTTGGCATAATTGTCACACGTTTCGCATGAATAGCACACAAATTGGTATCTTCAAAAAGACCAACCAAATATGCCTCACTAGCTTCTTGCAGAGCCATAACTGCGGAACTCTGGAAACGTAAGTCAGTTTTGAAATCTTGAGCAATCTCACGAACTAAGCGTTGGAACGGCAATTTACGAATCAACAATTCAGTGCTCTTCTGATAGCGACGAATTTCACGAAGCGCCACGGTACCTGGACGATAACGATGAGGCTTCTTTACACCACCGGTAGCTGGTGCACTTTTACGAGCAGCCTTGGTAGCCAATTGCTTACGAGGTGCTTTACCTCCAGTCGATTTACGTGCAGTTTGTTTAGTACGTGCCATTTTTCTACCTTACTTCACTTCACTTCACTTTAGTTTTAAATATTTTTACTATTCACACTTCACTGTTCACAAGATAATAAACAGAAAAATCTTAATGCCACCACTATTTATACTAATCGAACCGGACCGGCCCGACTGTACAATGCCAACCAACGCCGTTTGCCGCCATTTTGACCACACATTGTTAATGGTAGAAAGAGCAGCTGTATAGTTGAATGGGTGCGAAGGGGATGGAAATATGGTAAGGTATGGGTATTTTTTCGTATAAATACGAGTGGTCGTGTGCTCATAGTTTTATTAAGAAAAGTGATTGTGAACAGTGTGAACAAACAAGCAGTTTGTTTGTGAGTGTTTTTTTCTTTTTGAAGTAAAGTAAATTTGTATTAAAATGACTGGTCGCGGTAAAGGTGGAAAAGGTTTGGGCAAAGGTGGAGCGAAACGTCATCGTAAAGTTCTTCGTGATAACATCCAAGGTATTACGAAGCCAGCAATCAGACGTTTAGCTCGTCGTGGCGGCGTTAAGCGTATTTCTGGATTGATATACGAAGAAACACGTGGTGTGCTAAAAGTATTCCTAGAGAATGTGATCCGTGATGCTGTGACTTATACTGAACATGCTAAAAGGAAGACTGTCACTGCAATGGATGTCGTCTATGCATTGAAGAGACAAGGTCGCACCCTATACGGATTTGGCGGTTAAGATCGATAATTGAGAATAATAAAATAATGGAATGTCGAAGGCAAAAGTATAAATAAAACGAAACAATCGGTCCTTTTCAGGACCACAAATTATATTTGTGAATTGATAAAATATTATATTGAAAATTTATTTAGATAAAATGATTTTAAAATGGTTGTAGTAGTAGAAGCATTGAATTAAAAACGAATATGAAAATGTAAAATTTTATCTAATTACACTCCTTTTCTCTAACGCAGTTTTGGAATCATCTAATTCATACATGTGCGCATACAAGCATATGATATATTTTTTGAATGAGATTCGTTGTTGCTTGCCAAATATAAAATATTCACAAGGATTTGCCCTCTCTTTGTTATTATGGACGGTAGTTTGATTTTTTTCTCAAAATGTCAAACAAAACGATTATAATCCACACAACGTCTTCCGATACTCCCTTTATAATAATTGGGATGGGGTACTACAAGATATCAATTTTATTGCATATTATTAAAATATATAAAAATAAATATTTCAAAAATGTTAAGATCATCTCTTTCAAAAAATAGTTTGATAGCCCTGAAAAGGGCTTTTGCTTGTATTATTTGTTCCTTTCGTTTCTAATTTTTTCAAACAATACTTGAGTCTTCGTTTTCCTACGGTTGGGAGTAAATTTACTTTTTAGCAGCTGGTTTCTTAGTCGCTGCTGCTTTTTTCGCTCCAGATGCAGGTGCGGCCTTTTTTGGTGTCGCACTAACTGCTTTTGCCTTTGCTGCCACCTTCGGCTTGGCTGCACTTGCTTTAGGTTTAGTTGGTTTAGCGGCGGTGGGCTTTGCTTTCACGGTACCACTTTTCTTCACACTCTTTGCCTTTTCACTTTTCTTCTTGTCTCCAGCCGCACTGCTTGCTTTTTTTACAGTCGCTGATGCCTTCTTAACCTTCTTGGCGGCGGCGGCGCCGGTGGAAGTCTTCTTCTTAGCTGCACCGGCACTTGCACCTACGGCCGCCGGCTTCTTCTTTACCACAGACTTTGCCTTGGATTTTCCTGATGAATCCTTACCGGCGGCAGCTGTGGACAATTTAAATGAACCGGAGGCACCCTTACCTTTGGTTTGGATTAATTTACCACTTACAACCGCTGATTTCAAATACTTCTTGATGAAAGGTGCCAATTTCTGAGCATCACATTTGTACGTAGCACTGATGTACTTCTTAATCGCCAATAATGATGAACCGCCACGCTCCTTCAAACTTTTGATTGAAGCATCAACCATTTGCTGTGTCGGTGGATGAGTTGGCGCGCTCGTTGGCTTCTTGCTTTTCTTGGCTCCAACTGCAGCTCCTTTCTTTCCACCCGACTTCTTCTCAGCAGCAGCACCAACAACAACACTTTCAGACATTTTCTTATACTTCAATTCAATTCAATTTAACTCAAATCAACAAATTTCTTCTCTGTTACCTGTCACCTTCTGCACACGTTAATTAGTCACCTTTTAATTCAATCACAAATTTTCCCATTTTAGGTCGACTTAAGCCCACCTGAAAAACTGAGAAGCACCGAGTAGAGTCATGCAACAAAATTTTATCGCTCAGTACATTTGAAGGCGCCATTATTGATCATTTCAAATTTTATTTTAATTTTTAAAAAGTTAATCAACAAGTTTCTCCTCTCTAAATCATTTAAATACTTCAACTATAAACTATATTTTGTGTTCTTAAAAAATGTTTCTTCTTTTCACACGTGTTAAGAGCTCTATTGAAGATTTTGTTCGAATTTTAAAATGATTTTATCAAAAATTTTTCACAAAAACTCTTATAATTAATTAATAATAATACGAAATCAAACGGAAACGTATTTTTAAACTTAACTGACACTATTAGAAGTATTATATTCCTAATTTGGTTATATTTTTTCTCGGCTAGATAATTAAAATGATTTTTTTAAATTGCCATCAAATCATGGTACAAATCATGAGTAAATCTAGCGGCATTGCCTTCCAAACGAAATTTCCTTTTATGACGGTATTTTTATTCAAGATTTCCTTCAAAAATTATTTATTCATATCAATTAATATAACAAAATAAATAAATTCTAGCAAAAATTATTTTAATTGTTCGCATTGTGTAAACTTTCCCTTTGAAATATAGTGTGGGTTTTCAATTGAAAAAGGCGTACATATGAATTTGAAAAAAAAATTATTTTTATGTTACTACACAGAATTATAAGAAAAATGATTGCACATCAAAGTATTTTTTATTACTTATAGCAGCACATTTCTTTAGACAAAGTCTTTCAAACAATTATTAATGAGTTTCGATACAATTTTGCTGAAAAACTACCTTACACCTCAATAATCCAAAAATTCAATTGTATTTATTTCGAATGTGAAAAAGAAAATTATAATTCTAAAAAAATTGCAATTATATTTTTGTAAAACACATTGAAAAAATTTCAATAGAACAAAATTGAGTGCAAATATCAAACTGTATTTTTTATTTATCATCAAATTGCTGCTCTACCTTTAGTTTTAATAATTTTCTCACAACTGAAACAAATCTCAATATTCAAAATATTATTAAATCATCTCTTTCAAAAAATATTTTGATAGCCCTGAAAAGGGCTTTTTTTGCGAGTATCATTTTTTCCTTTCTTCTCCAATTATTTCGAATAATAAATTCTGGTCTTTTGTTTTTCTTGTTTCGAAATACATTTACTTTTTAGCTGCTGGTTTCTTAGTCGCTGCTGCTTTTTTCGCTCCAGATGCAGGTGCGGCCTTTTTCGGTGTCGCACTAACTGCTTTTGCCTTTGCTGCCACCTTCGGCTTGGCTGCACTTGCTTTAGGTTTAGTTGGTTTAGCGGCGGTGGGCTTTGCTTTCACGGTACCACTTTTCTTCACACTCTTTGCCTTTGCCTTTTCACTTTTCTTCTTGTCTCCAGCCGCACTGCTTGCTTTTTTTACAGTCGCTGATGCCTTCTTAACCTTCTTGGCGGCGGCGCCGGTAGAAGTCTTCTTCTTAGCTGCACCGGCACTTGCACCTACGGCCGCCGGCTTCTTCTTTACCACAGACTTTGCCTTGGATTTTCCTGATGAATCCTTACCGGCGGCAGCTGTGGACAATTTAAATGAACCGGAGGCACCCTTACCTTTGGTTTGGATTAATTTACCACTTACAACCGCTGATTTCAAATACTGCTTGATGAAAGGTGCCAATTTCTGAGCATCACATTTGTATGTGGCACATGGCAGTACAATAAGAAATCGACCATTACCAGTCGCGAGATCCAAACTGCTGTTCGACTTTTGTTGCCTGGTGAGTTGGCTAAGCATGCTGTAAGCGAAGGTACAAAAGCAGTAACAAAATACACCAGCTCAAAGTAAATAAAGTATGAGAACAACAATGCCGACGAATGACAACAACAACACCACCACCAATTAAGGAATAAACAACGGCCCTTTTCAGGGCCACAAAAAAAGTTTAAAAAGATGATATAAATTATCTAATTTCTCTTGAGCAGAACACCTTTAAAATACCACAAGTTGACTTTGCATAGAGATTCTAGTCAATCCTTACAAATGACACCTAAACACCTCTCAATTGCATATCTTCATAAATTTATGTTAATATAGAAATACAATTTTATTAAAATGGACTTTTGTTTGCTGAAATATATTTTTGCTTTCAAATAGAAATGGGGTTTTTATCTGTAGATATTTGTATAGTGATATTCGTATAATTAAAATACAATATCAAATGATGATGAGCGAATTTTCCGTTTACGAGGGCATTCGTAGTGAAATTTTTTAGTTGATATCAAATAAAGTAAGGCATAAATTTTATTATTGCACCAAAATTCTCATAATATTTATGGTTATTGTGCTCTCCACAGACATTAGTTGTCATTTAGTCGCACGCATCTAAAATTCTAAGAATTTTTTTTATATACACATCGAGTTATTGTCTTGATTACTATTAAAAAAAATTTGTTAGAATGCGATTATTTATGCAGTTTAGATATTTTCAATATGTATACCTTGAAAAATACTTTGATGTGCAATCATTTTACTTATATTTCTGTGTAGTAACATAAAAATAATTTTTTTTTAAAATTCATATGTAGCCTTTTTCAATTGAAAACCCACACTATATTTCAAAGGGAAAGTTTACACAATGCGAACAATTAAAATAATTTTTGCTAGAATTTATTTATTTTGTTATATTAATTGATATGAATAAATAATTTTTGAAGGAAATCTTGAATAAAAATACCGTCATAAAAGGAAATTTCGTTTGGAAGGCAATGCCGCTGCATTTACTCACGATTTGCACCATGAATTGACGGCAATTCAAAAAAAATATTTAGGTGAGAAAAAATATAACAAAATTGGGAAGAAATACTTCTAACAATTTCAATTATGTATAAAAATAAGTTTCCATCCGATTTCGTATTATTATTAACTAATTATAAGAATGGAACCATATAAAGAAAAAATTTAACTTTCATAGATAGTACATTGAAAATTAATCCAATCAATGCTTTTTATTTTTGGTCTGAATTGATGAATTTTGTTCAGCAACTTCTTCGCTTTGAAAGAGATCCTTAACGATGTCCTCGAATTTTAGACCAAGTTCTTGCAATTCTAGCTCAATTTGTTCTTCGCTGACTTCACTTATTTCCAATGAATTGTTAGCAGTTGAGAAGGCATCATAACGACTGGGGTAACCGCATTTCTTGCGGAACATTACACTCAATTCATGCTCGGTGATTTTAATCGAATGCACATTATGGGCATGGCGTCGCATGCTGAAAAATCAAATTGGAAAAGGGAGAAAATATTATATTAGGTAAGAAGCGGAAAAACAAAACCTGAATAGGCTCGGATATGGAACAGCGACTGTGGAACTCTGCAATTTCCGTAAAATATATTTATGCAAATTAACAAAATTTATGCCGTCTTTCGTAAGGGCAGATTGAATGTTCAATATTTTATTTACTGTGGGTTACTTTTCTTTTCTCTACTGTCGCATAAAAAAAGTATATAAAATATATTTATTAACGAATTCAAATAGACATTTAAAATTATTCAATAATTATTAGTTTCAAGGTCTGCAGTCGATTAAAAACTAATAATAAAATTTCATTCGGAAGCTGCAAAGAAATAACAATTTTTCCAAAAATGTACTTTTTTGCTGGGAAAATCAATAAAACGTGAATTTATTTTCATTCAAAGAAATTAAGTATGATTATTCAACTGATTGCTGATATCACTCGATTAACAATTATTTCATTGTACGAGGGTGGGTCAATAAATCTCTGAAAATTTACACAAGGAGCACTTTATTTTTCAACTTAGTCTCCTTTTAGAGACACTTCATCTAAATTTTTGATGCCCTCTAAATAATGCGATTTCTCGACGCCCTCAAAATAAATCCTCACAGATGACTTCTTCATTCGACCCAAATCCTTTATTGCCGAGCTATATCTTCATATTTGGAAACAGGAAATAGTCGTACGGAGAATATGCTTCGTAACCTAATTCATGCAATTTTGCCTTTGCGACTGCAGGCTTGTGCGCCGGTCCGTCATCTTGGTGGAAGAGAACTTCCCTCGCAAAATGCGGTAGTTTTTTGTTCAAATCGTTGTCGAATTGCGGCAGTGATCGTTTCACCCTTTGCAAGGTAATCGATGTGAATGACATCGAGGGCAACTCAAATAACTGTCCTCATCACCTTATTGGCCGACAGCCGTACCTTGGTCTTCTTCGGCTTCGCCCCACCAGTAGAAGTCCACTGCCTCCACAGTTTGTTATTCTCTGGTGTGTTGTAATGAATCCATGTTTTGTCCACGGTTACGAAATGGTAGAAAACTCATTCGGATTGCGATCGCCCAACACTCCTTTGAAGTTGTCAAACAATTGCGTGTGTTGTGAATTGTGCCTATCTTCAGATAGCTTTTTTATATCCAAATATTTATGCAAACTTGAAGTCGCTGATCCATTTGATAAGCTTGCACCTTCTTCAAGTTTGCGCACCTTCACCAATCGCCCAATGTCATACCGTGGATTTTATCTATCATTTCTGATGTGGTGTTATAAAATTGGGCGACCAAAATGTTCGGCGTCACTTATGCTGGTACGACCGCACTGAAATCGTGTAAAACAGTGGTGGATGCTTCCAATCGATAATGAAGAGTCCTCATAATTCTTTTCAAGCTTTTGTTTGGTTTGCCTTGTTGGATTTTTCGTGCAAAAACAGTGTTTAATGAGCTCACGAATTTCAATTTTTTACATTTTTAAGAAAATGCTTGTAGGAGTCTGTTTCAAATGGTTGTCAAAACAATACTGTTTGACGGATCAGCCAGAAAATTGGTGTGCGTTCGTTTGAAAGATGCTTCTTGACAAGCAAAATGTTATATTTGAGGCACTATTGTAATTTTCAGGCACTTATTGACCCACCCTCGAAATATGTAATAAGTTCTCTCTATCTCGCTCCCTCTCTTAAATCACTTTACCAAAACAACTCCACCTAACATACGGTAAGTTATTATTCAATCGGTATTATTTAATGAAAGTGTCCTTACTCTGCTCGCAATGCGTAATCCTTGCCGCACAACTCGCATTTGTATGGTTTGCCGGTGTGTATGAACTCATGCCAGCGAACTTTGCACCGTGAGCTGGAGCTGTACTCACAATATATGCATTTAAAGTGATTCTGGCAGTGGTCTCTGCGTTCATGCTGACGCAGTAAATCGATCTGTGTGAATGTGGCGCCACAAATGCGGCACAGCGCCTTCACTTGGTTGCTGCTGTTGTGGATGCGTTCCCGGTGGACTCGCAATTCCGTGCTGTTAATATAGTTGCACGAACAGAACTCACACTGGAAATGACGCTCTGTGTGCCGCTTGCGATGCAGACTGAGTGCACTCGGCTTCGTGAATGTTTTGCCGCAAACTTCGCATTCGTGAATGGTTTCCACAGCGTGTTCGTCACGCACATGATGCTCAAATTTGCGCACGGTCACGAATTTCTTATTGCAAATATTGCAATTCATGGGTTCGCGGAGTTGACAGACGCGCTGGTGAGCTGTTATGCTCGACTTGAATTGAAATTGTTTATCTAGAGTAATTAAATTAAATAGCAAATATATTCTTAGATACTAATAATGAAAAAAAACACATTTATAACTGCTTGGGGTGATTTAAAGTCGCCCTTTATATAACATACATAGGTCTGGAAAATATATTAACGACCTATGATAGAATTCAGAACAAATGAAGTGTTGCTCCGACATGAGTTTTTAGGTGCAATTTTTGGATTGTGTCACAAAATCAAAATGTAAACAACATTTGTTTGATGATTCAGCTTTAATAAAAGCAGTTTAAATTCACAACAATGCAAATTATGTTAGGTTAGGGTGGCAGCAAAAGGAAGCTCACCTACGCCAAGGATTAGCCTGTTGTGATACCACCCTTAAACTGAAACATCTCCGGTACTGAAAGTGGGAACTGTGCGATTCCTGATATTGCGAGCTATATAAATTGTACTCAGAAAGGTACTCGAGAAAAGGCGCACCCAGGAATCGAAATCTCCTACTCGCGAGGGCAGTGCAGTAACGCATTAAGAGTGGGATGTCCTCCTGTTCATCTGACGACGAAGGGTAGGCTAAACCTCTGATCATGTCTGTCAATGATACCATGGTCTGTCAGGACTGAAAAGATTATGGCGAGAGAGTGGCGTCTTTTTTGCACTAATTCCCCTGTTCTCTTCGGACTAAGCAAAGCCCTGGTTTTTCTGGTGATTCTGCAGGTGTGTTTCTCAGATCGGAACTTGTTAGCTACCTGTCGTTAATTACTGCTCACGGAACTTTGCTTTGTTACCACCTGAAATATATAGCAGCATCGTTAATGCCTCCTGACGTGCGCCAGAAGGAGAGCAAATGTGTAACGACTTATTAGTTATATAAGTGGCATTAGCGAGAACCAGATAGCAATAGGAACACGTGCATATCGAATGTTTTGGACACAATTGGAACGCTAAGTTTATAATTTTAATGTAATGCTTTTGATGATGGTTCATGGAGTCATTCTTTCTTCACAATATATTGAAGTCACAGAAGGGGGTCTCAGAAGACAGCAAGGAATATTTTGTATGAGCAGAGCAGAGCAGGTAAATGTATACATTAAGAAAGTAACAATCCTGAAAAAGCTCCTTTGTCTCTCTCTCTATCTCTCTCTATCTCTCTCTATCAATTGGGCAAACATTTCACAACAAAAATATAAAAGCTCTTTGCCATTTAATCAAATCACGACCAGGGTTCGCTCTGTGATCACTGGAATTGGTATTAAACATCACATAGAATACTTAGGGTCTCCAAAGCGGAATACATGGGGTCTCCAAAGCGGAATACATGGGGTCTCCAAAGCGGAATACATGGGGTCTCCAAAGCGGAATACATAGGGTCTCCAAAGCGGAATACATGGGGTCTCCAAAGCGTACTAGATGAACGCAACGATTGTTTGCTTACTCACCTACAACATTACGTACATGAAAATCAAAACTCCAACTGATGGATCAACACCGGAATGCAATATAACGGTGGAAAATTTAGCATCGCCTAAAACGAAGTCTGAATACTTAAATTCGAACAATCTTTGAAACTTTAAAATCTACAGCAAACTGGAAGTTCGTAGTTGTGAAAGCATTCGAATACCTAAGAAGCGTAATCCAGAACATAAACAACCACTTGAAAAAATCAAAATCAAATTCAATCGATTGGTAGCCTTAGACCACAGTGTGAAAATCTTCATATCACTCGCGACGTAACACATGCAGTGCACAGTAGCTCGGTGCTCTGTGGCTCGACGCAGTGTGGTGGGATGCAGACTCGACTCTCCCAGTGAGAAGGTCTTCATTAATCAACGCCATCGAAATTAAATGCGAATATACTGGCCTACAATAAAGCCAAAGAATTAATTGTGGGCTAAACTCACTCAATATCCAAGACCACTCGAGATTTTTAAATGAAAGTAACAATGGATACAAAGATAAATATCAGTAGGATGGCCGAGGAACCCCCTTGGAAAGAGTTCCCTCAGCATTCAGGTAAGTGTGGACAACTGGTGTTAGGGGAAACAGGAGAAGCGGCAAATATAGAGACGAGTTTTGAAAAGAGAACTTTAAAGTAGCTTTAACACGTTTATGAATTTCTGAAGTCAGCCCAGGAATATGGAAGGAACCCTGTCCATTCCCAGCATACGTGATCCTACTGGGCATGTATATTATATACGCTCCACCAAGCACCGTTGGAGATTATATACTGGAGATGAAGAGAATACACAAGAGATGAAGATAATACACAGGAGATGAAGAAAATTTCAGGAGATGAAAGTAATACACAGGGGATGAAGATAATATACAGGAGATGAAGATAATATACAGGAGATGAAGATAATACACAGGAGATGAAGAAAATTTCAGGAGATGAAAGTAATACACAGGGGATGAAGATAATATACAGGAGATGAAGATAATAGATGATGAAGAAAATGCACAGGAGGTGAAGATAATATATGAGAGGTGAAGGTAATATATAATACACAGGTGATAAAGATACTCCACAAGAGGTGAAGATAACACACAGGAGATGAAGAAGATGCACAAGAAGTGAAGATAAAACATAGGAGATGAATATAATACACAGGTGATAAAGATACTACACAGGAGGTGAATATACTACACACGAGATGAAGTTAATCACAGGAATCAGTGAGGAGGGAAATATATCGTTATGGCACTCTTCTCTTTCTGGGAGTTGCACAAAAAAACATCAAAATAATCGAAGACACCAAATAATAGCACACACACTTTATTAGTCTACAAGGAAATATGTTTCAATTGACGTACCACAATGTTCGCAGGCATACGTTTCAGTTGAGAGCTTCTTAATCCCCATCGAGACACCGTGCATCAGGGTAAAATGTGTACGCAAGCCTTTTAGGTTATTGAAGACGCGATGACAATCGGTGCAATTGTAAGCTGAAATTGCGAATAATTTATTTTATTTCAAAAAATTATTAACATACTTGAAACCATACCTTTTTGTATATATCTATCTGAAGTGTTGAAAGTGAATAATTTTTCATTTGAAAATTGTTTAAGATGAAAAAAGCGTCTACCTACCCAGCTCTTCGGTTATTTGATGTTCATTCGTGAGGTGAGCTATAATGTCTTCATCTTTGAAGGTCTTAAACGTGCAATCAATGCATTTGTATGTTATCTCTTCGGTTAAAGACAAATTAATTAAATTAAATATAATTAAAAATTTTTTGTCTTCATATATCTACCATGGTAGAGATTTTCCATAGGCACCGCTTTAGCTGCAATAAAGTTACAAATACTATAGAGAAGTTCTATAAAAGAGTTTGAAACAGGACACATTCTGCTGGTTGCAGTCTCCCGAAGTGCTCGCTATTTCATTTGAAAATTTGCATTCAAATTGTGTCCAAAAGATTTGATGTGCATGTATACAAGAATGATAGAATAGAAGATTACGGCATGTGCAGGTCCGCTATTCCTCTCTCGACAAAAACTCAGCACAACTGATTGGCTGTGACGTCATAAGGCGCTTTAAAATATTTTTTTTTATGTAAAATATGCATGTGCAGAGGCAATAATTTATGAATTAAGAGGATTTTAATTATTTTTAATAACATATAACTTAACAAATGCACTTGCAAGTAAACGAGGACAAATTATTGAAAAACTCGTTCGATAAAAAGTACTTAAGCAGAGGATTTTCATGTACCAAGAAAGGGTGAGAGAGTTAACAGTGAACAGTTACATTGAAGTGGAAAGACTAAATATAAAGAAAATTAGTGTAAGAACTATTTAAATCGAAAAAAAATAATAGTAGTGTAAGAACAGTTTAATTTAAAAAAAATAACAAAAATAAAATAATAGTAAAATGAGTGATAAAGATAATTGTAACCACCCGTTTAGTGCGCTGAGTGACATGACGGACATTGACATTACAAATAATGGCTCGGAATCAACTGAGGTTCCAGCAACAAAGCCGACTAAGTTTCCGAAGAATAAAAAAAGCAAGCAGTTTCGATGTATCGTAGCGTCGTACGTTAAATAAGGGTTTTTTTTTTTTATAAAGTAACTACTTGGATTTGGAACAGAAGTAGGCCAAGATTAAGAAATTGCCGGTCAAATAAGAATTAAACCTTTTTACAGTCTTCTCACACATAACAACAGTTTCAATAATCTCAGAAAAATCTTCAAAATAGGTAAAAAAAAATGCAGCTAAACGAATTAACTTAACGGCTTTATGCTTTTAATTAAACAGAGGTTGTGTTTCTTGTTTTAATAATGACGAAAACAATTTTTTATTTTGTCAAATTAATTTTTTTACTTAAACACAACTGCAATATTTCGACTTGTGGATCTTGAGGGTTCATTGACAATGAGAAATTATGAACAGAATTTTGTGTTTTCAGTTATTTTGAGAAGTTAAGTGAATTGAGGATTAACGATAGTTGGAGTTAAAGGGGGGTGCACTGTATTTTTACCACACATACATCAATTTTAAAACCTCCTCGCACTAGCAGAACTCGCACAAAAATATTCATATCAACAGTCTATTCTTATATGTTCTTTGGTATGGGTGTGAAACACGATCTTATTCGTGTGGGGCACGAACTCGCGTGGCATTTTTGAGAGTCCCTAATGTCAAGAATGATAGAAGATAAAGATTACGCCATCCCGCGCATAAAATAAAAATGTTCTGCGCATGTAGGAACTCTGACGTCATGCTGCTCGTGTTCTTATTGGCTAATGATTTTCAGTTGTCAAACTTAAAAAATGTGTGTAAACATGACAGTGTCATGTAATTTGATAGATAATTAAAAAAAATTTAAATTACGTTAATATTTTATTAAATTTTCTCTTTCGTTTGTTGATATTTTGAGAAATTTCGTCGTTGAGTAACCTTATTCTAACCTTATCCGGAAAAAAGTTTTTTTACTTTTTCATTGGATTCTAAGTCCAAGTTTTCCAACTCGTTTTCAGTATTTTCCGTTGGTAATACGTCTCCTTCAACGCTAGGTTTAATACTCTTGAGTATAGTACCTGGAGACAACACAATTCAAACTAAGCACTGTATTATTTCAAATTTTATGTTGGTGTTTACCTGTTAAAGAATTATGTATATTTTCTAAATCGGGCGTATTGTCGATCTCAACATTTGCATTACTGCTTAAAACTCCTTCGTTAGACCAAAAAATATTAACATTTCAAAAAACGTACAATTTCTCACTTGTAAATTATCTCACTTGATTTTCTGCTATTACTTTGGTGGCATTTGCCCACTGTAAACCTCATGTTTACGTTTGGTTTCTTCTTTTTTTATCTTGCAATTAGTTTTAATTGCAAGGTTGCCAACTCTCATATAATACATACATTATTGTGAGCGGGTACAAACAAATTCATGTATGGTGCAACCAGTTATGTATAAAATTTAAATAATCGGAGCAAAAGAACATTGTGTGTATATTTAATAATGATTTCGAATGAAATCCAATTGATTTCTTATATAAAATATTTCTTATGTTGTGTTCCAATCGGAAATATTTTACCCGTTGTTGTTACACATGGAGTTGGCAACCCTTAGATGGGATCAACTACGTCATCTAACGGGAAATCATGCGCATGGCGTAATCTTTATTTCTATTATTCTTGCCTAATGTAAAGTAACTAAAAAGCAATCAGCTTACTCAAATATATCCCTGGCCTCACACATACACTTGCATTCAATTTCCCATTGATATTGATGTTGGATTTACGAAGTTATTTGTGTATATTCTTCTTTAGTATCGGTGTGAAACACGATCTTATACGTGTGGGGCACGAGCTCGCCATCGTGTTTTTGAGAGTGCCTCATGTAAAGAAATCAAAGAGCAATCAGCTTACTCAAATAAACCCCTTGCCTCACTGCTCTTTCGGCCTAAACTTTTGATGTGTCACATACCCGCACTCACCACTTTACCCATTCTTTTCTCAAAATATGGCACTCTCATTTTAAAATTTCATGAATGCCGTAGCGTAAAACGTTATTCAACGCTAAAAAGAGTAAGAAACGTCACAAGGATAGCGACTGTTCTGATGAGGCGGAAAATAGAGATTTCAGTAAAAAAGTTATGCTGCAAATCAAGGAGCTAAAATCAATTATTTCTGAGCTGCGAAGTGAAAATGAAGCGCTCAAACAAAAAATGAAGGCAAGTTGATGATGTGGATAACTTAGTGGGAATTGACTATGGGTTACCCCAGCCTCCTGAAGTTAATCCGCAGCCTGAAAATTTAAGCAGCAAAGGGGCAGTGTTGACTACTCACGTGCCTATTACATCTGCCCCAAGGAAACAGTAACAAGCTAAATCTGGAGGAAATAACAATTGTGCCAAATCCGGAAAGAGGAAAGAAAAGGACATGCCATTATTTCACATTTATTTATATAAATATTAACATAAAATGCAATAAATATTAAAATATTTAATATTAAACACAAATTATCACATTTCTCACACAAAAATGTATACAATTTGGCTGTTCTCTCATCTCGTGTCCGCCTTATGACGATATGCGCAGAGAGAGGAAATTTTCGTATCAGCATTGGCGCAATCTTCCATTTTATCATTCTTGGCATGAATTGCTGTTGTTGTCTCACTGTCGTTAATCGAATAATTTAGAAGCATTTTGAGACAATGCCCCAGGCAGGATTTCATTGTTTTGATTCTCTCATTTATGATTTATCATTAATCCAGAAACTGAGTTTACATTGGTTACAAATGGTTCAACAAGTGGAGATATGATTCTTTGCGACATAATTGAATACAAAATTTTCATAAGCATATTTTTCGGTTCGAGTGTCTTTCATTTCTGTCTTGTTTGTGGCACAGAGAGTGTACAGTGGTAGAGAGAAGCTGTTGCTTTCTTAGTGTGTCCTGCTCACATACCAATTCAAATGGAATATATATATAAATTTTTTTTTATATTTGATACTTACAGTCAATCGTCCTATTAAGCATATCATTCGTTGCCACAATTTTGTGCTCCTTTTTATAATGTTTACGTAAACTCTCCGAGTAGCAGGTGAAATAGTTACAAGCACTACAGCGAAATGGAGTAATGCCTGAAATGATGCAAGTTTCAAATAATTCTAATCGGGAATGGAAATCGAATAGAGTAAGGGATATAGTAATGGATCAGATTATAAGAGACCAGTGTGGAGTACTAAAAACGATATCTTTCTGAAAGTCCCAAAACATACATTGCTGAGCCTTCGAAATTTTAATTTTATTCTCACTAACGTCCTTGAAAAAAATTATTTATTTAATTAGTTTAAGATATAAAAAGCAGTTATACACTGCTTAAATTTTAAATTTAAATCTTTGCGTGAAGTCCTCTATTTAGTTTCTTAAATACATAAGTACATTAAATCGAACATTGAACTAGTTTTAGTAGGGCATAAGAAAATAGGATTTAACTCACCTTTGTGTCGATTTTTATGCCTGATAAATATATGCATATCAGAAAATCGTTCATCACAAATCGTGCACACCAATTCATTGTTATTATTAACTTCAGCTTCTTTATCATCGAAAGCTTTCTGTAATTCTCTTGTACATTTAAGTTGCTTAAATTCATTCCGTACTAAGGCCAGATCAGAAGCACCTGAAATTTATATATGATTTATATGATATATAGAAGATATTCTATGAAAAGATAACTTTAAGATGATAGGTCAGCTTAGGCCAAGAGAGAAACCGGCAACGAAGGCCGAAGTCGTGTTAGATTGCTGACAGAATATCTGTGGCCCTGAGATGATGTATCTGATGCTCTTTTCATAATAGCAAAGTGACCATGACTATATTGGATTAAATGCTAAATGCTTTATAAATCTTTAAAGAAAAGTCTTATGAATATATATAAAAAAAATCCGGTGAATTTTTTCCATTCCCCCTGGTTTGTAAGGAATCCATAGAAATATATAAGCAATTTGCATTCAAAATAAAGATGATTATGATTATTTTATAGTCATAATTTCTTAAAGACTTTTTATATTCGTAAAGTATCATCTTTAAGGTTTCGATGTGTCCATACGATTTCGTGTTCCAGAATAATTGAAGTAACATAGATTGTTTGATTATTACACAATGTCAGATTGTTTGATTATTACACAATCCAGCGGTACGAATCCGAGAATTGAGCGTAGTATAAACAATATGGCAATTTCATAACAATATGTATGACTGATGATTGGCAATTGTATAGCAAAATGTTTCGAATGCCATAGAAACTAGAACAACTGATATGCAGATGTACATAAATCGACTTTTTTTTATTTTTTAATTGGCAGAACTTAATTTTATTCAGTTATTTAACTTTTTATTCAATGTTTTCATATAGTTCGGGGAGAGGAAGGATTCTTGAATTGGATGGTTTATTTCATTTTGCTTATTTACATAGTTTTTGATTACTTCGTTTTCTAACAAATTCAGCTTTTGGAGATATTTTAAGGCGGATTTCATCATAAAGTTGTCAATTCTCTCAAGCTCACTATTTTATATAATATTTTATTAGATGCCTTTCTTCTATATTCGTCTTTGTACGAGGGGTACTATTTATATTTCGGAAACTGGCAACACTAATGTCAATAGTTAAAATCTAGCAACACCATAATAAAGTTTGACATTTTTTGGCATAAACGTACTTACAACGTGTTGATGTACAAGTGCTATTTGTTTTGTTTACAGTGAGTTAAGAAAATCAATTTGGCCAAAAAATGGAAATTTCAAGAGAAGGTTTTCGTTGGATTATTTTTCACAACTTTCGACGTGGATTATCTCAACAAGAATGTGTCGATGAACTCAGTTCTTTGTATGGCGATAAAGCACCATCAAAAACCACAGTATATCGCTGGTATAGTGAATTCAATCGTTGTCGCCGACGAACTCCGTGAAGGTCATCCAAACTCGGTTGTTGTGCCACAAAACATCGATGCAGTGTGGGTATTTCAAGACGAGCTAAATCCAACAAAAGTTGTTCGTGGAAGAAGGACAGCGAAGCAAATGGTCGCCTGCTTCTTCGGCCGAATGGGTCATGTGGCCACTGTTCCGCTTGAGCAACGTAGGACGGTCAATTCTGAGTGGTACACGACCATTTGTTTGCCGGAAGTCTTCGGAGAAATTCGTAAAACCAACCGCCAAATACGAATCATTCTCCATCATGACAAAGCGAGCTCTCACTCATCTCGTCAAACAGGTGAATTTTTGAGCAGTCAAAACATCGAATTGATGACTCATCCTCCGTACAGTCCTGATTTGGCACCCAATGACTTCTTCTTGTTCCCGAATATCAAAGGTAAACTGCGTGGTCAACGATTTACGAGCGCCGAAGAAGCAGTTGAAGCGTTCAAAAACCATGTTTTGGAGGTGTCTCAAGAGGAATGGAAAAACTGCTATGACAAATGGTTTGAACGAATGAAAAAGTCTATTGATCATCAAGCGGAATATTTTGAAAACCAATAAAGCCATTTCCATTTAAAAATGTTTGTTATAATTTGCTATTCCCGAAATATAAATAGTACCCCTCGTATGTTATGTGTTGCGTATTCGTGCAAATTCTGGGTATTTTGCGTTCGAACACGCGTAGACGCTCCATTTGACTTGACGAGATGTCAAACCAATTAGGGAATGCATAGGTCAAAATGGCTCTAATCATTTGCTTATAACAATTTAGCTTTATCCTCGATTTCAGATCTTTCACTCTTTTAATCAGCTTTATTGAGTAGAAAAACATGGACTTAGCTTTGCTAATTACGTAGTCAATATGTCTATAAAATTTAAAGCTTTCATGCAATATTATGCCCAGGTACTTAATGCTATCACAGTTTTTTATTTGTACATTATTTACTTTTATATTAGGAACAAATTTTCTACAGTTGGGGTACAATTTCTTTTTCACACCTTTGAAGATTATAGCCTCTCATTTATTTAAATTCAATTTTAGCTTCCATTTTTCGAAAAACCTGCACAGTGTTGTTAAGTAGCCATTGGTGTCTATATTCGCTTTAGTCATTTGAAGCCAGAATCAATATATCATCTGCATATACTAGTGTGCGCATATTTTCAGCCGGCTCAGGTAAATCCGCTAAGTAGGTATTATATAAGATTGGTCCAAGTAGCGATTCCTGTGGGACGCCCGCCGCAATGCCTTTTTCAATAGAGTTTTCATTATTGTTGGTGACATAAAAATATCTCTTCGATAAATAGTTGTAAATTATTCTACAAATATTTTTGTCAAAATCAAAAACTTTACACATCTTGAAAACAATCCCTTCAATCCAAGCAGTGTCAAACGCTTTATCAAAGTCCAGGCTGACCGCTATGGTCGCGTTCCTTTGATTGAGGTTCGTGCATACAAAATCAGAGAGCATTGTTAAAGCATGAATGGTGGAATGGCCACTACGAAATCCAAATTGAGAGTCTTTTAAGATTTTGTGTTCTACAAGGTGACTTTTTATTTTTTCACTTAACATCCCTACAAATAGCTTGCTGATATTCGACAACAATGATATGGGCCTATAGTATATATATCCAACTGCGGGCTCTTATTACGTTTAAGGAAGGGACTGGGAAGTAACCATTTCGGGCTCGAGACTTATCACCACAAAAGGTAGAGAATTGTATAAACCACTCCAAATGACAGGACGCAGCTCATTTTCAACTAGGACACCGACTTATTGGCCAACAGATCTACAAAAAACTCCTGATGTTATTGACTTCTTTATCGCCAGAAAGATATCAGCCAATTACCTGTGCATAGAAAACGGGTTAGATATGAATTCTGACCATTCTCCAGTCTACTACAATACATGAAAATGTAGTTAATAAGGAACCACCACTAACGCTAGTAAATAAATACACTGATCGAGAATACTTTAATAAAATCCTGTCCGATCACGCCGACCACCATGAAGAAATGAACTGTACTGACGAGCTAGATGTCGAAATTCTGAACTTGTCAAATGCTATACAACTTGCAGCCTGGCGTAGTACAGCAGTCAAAAGAAAAGTCACAGCAGGACACAAGTAAACAAAAGAAATAAAATAAATGATTACAGAAACACGCAGAATACGTCGACGCTGACAACAAACAAGGTCTCCATCTGACAAAAGCTGGCTTAATAAAATATCAAAAGACTTTACCCGTAAAATAAAAGCATTCAAAAATAATTCTCTTAGCAAATACCAAAGTGAGCTATCAAATGAACCTAACACTGACTACTCGCTTTGGAGGTGTACAAAAAATTTTGCACAACCAACCGTGCAGTTCCCCTCAATGAAAAAAGCCGAGAATTCATGGCCAAAAGCAACACAGAAAAAGCTGCAGCTCGGAGTACTTTGAAAGTACCTTTAAGCCGAATGACAGATCGAGTGTAGTGGAAATGGAATCTCTGGACCATGTTAAATATGTCAAAATCCCTCCGGTTACAGACGTTGAGCTATGAACAGAAATAAGTAAAATTAAAGTCTAAAAAGTCGCCAGGATTTGACCTCATAACTAGCGAAATATTAAAACAGCTCCCTCAAGATGTAATATCTAAAATAACAGAAATTATGAATGCTACTTTTAGATTGGAACACGTTTCTATCTACTGGAAAACTGCCGAGGTAATCATTTTCAACAAGCCAGGGAAGCCAGCGCACGATGTAACATCATATCGGGCTATATCTCTACTGCCCATAATTTCAAAACTTATGGAAAAGCTTCTTGCTAAACGGTCTCAATCACATAATTGAGCAGAGAAAAGTAATACCTGCGCACCAATTTGGTTTCCGCACGAAACACTCAACCATTGATCCAGTCCACAGAATAACTTGAAACGCCCATGAAGAAAAAAAGGTACGTTCCGCTGTTTTTCTTGATGTGTCAAAAGCTTTCGATAAATTATGCCATGGCGGGCTCCTCAATAAAATTAATGCTCAGTTACCAACACAGTATTATAACATACTAACATCATACCTGTCATATGGCTTTTTCTAGTCAAACAGGTAACCATGTACTCTGATCTCAAGGAAATAAAAGCTGGTGTCCTTCAGGGTAGTGTATTGGGACCCATCATATACCTACTCTTCACATGTGACTTACCTAAGGACGACACAGCCATTCTATCGGTTGGAAAATCAATGTCAGAGTCTATCGCACAACTGCAAGATTATCTAAATAAAATTTTTGAGTGGACAGCCATTTGGCGAATTAAACTGAATGAAACTAAATCGGTCCATATAGAATTCACATACAATAGAGCCCGATATCTTCCATTATATATGTGATTCATTTTACCCACGCAAGCATCAATTTCCTGGCAATTTACATTTCTCTGAAGTGGTAATGTATAAGTACTAAGCTCATCCTCAAGCATATCATTGAATCTGGTAAAATCTGTTTTGTCCCAGTTGTAAATCATAGTGGGAGATTTCTGCATTACATCTTTTGTCTCTAAAATTAGTTGAATAGCATCATGATCTGATTCAAAATCAAGCGTTTTTAAACAGCCCACAAACTTATTTTCAAAAACCACACTCACAAAAGTTGAAGTGAGAAAAAAGTCCCAAAAGGAGCTACTAGCTACTCTTGTTGGCAGTTTGGTGGGAATCAATTGCAAGGATGGAGGGTTATTCAACCAATCCGCTAAAATTCTTCCACTATGATTTGTTTCCGTGTTGCCCCAGTCAGGATGTTTAGCATTAAGATCGCCAGCTAGCACGATTTGGTTAGTGCTAAAGGAGTTAACAATTGTATTTAAATCGGAACTACAAAACTGGTTTTTTATACATTGATACAAATGCTATTTTATTACCCTCCGAAATGCTAAGTTCAATCGCTATATTTTCTATATTTGAAACTACAATATTTTTTTCCTCAAACAGAAAATGCTCCTTTATACAGATGGCTGTGCTACCACCGAGACCATTGGGATTGTTGGGCGATGTTGTCTTAAAAAAGTATAACCTTTCAAATGTACATTATGCCTAATATTGAGCTTATGCTCAGCAATGAGAACAATGTCGGGTTTATTTAAGGTCAGAAGAACATTGAAAAAATGCCGCTTCTGTCTAGATATTAATGAATTAACATTAATAAATAAGCACTTTAATTTATGCATCGAGACGTAGGGTAATCAATAAATTAAACAATGCCTCAGTTTTGTCTTAGTCATTCGATAAAGAGTTATATTGGGCAGAAAATTTTCCAATTTTTTGAAGACACCCGAAAAAATCTTTCCCCAGTAATCTTTTACAATCCTTGTCAATATTCCCAAAGTTGAAGTTCAGATTGTTGTTCGTGGTTGTTTTGATGGTTGGTTTATTTGTCACGATTTCTCCAATTTGGACGCGAAAGATTCGCCCCTAACAGTATATGAATTTACCATTGGAGAGATCAATTTAGTTTTTGTGGTATTTTTTTTTTCAGCCCATCGTTTAACTAGCTCTACCCGTTTAGGGCAATTTTTTGCATTTGTCGTGTGGCCTTCTACGTTGCAATTAGCACACTTTACAGGCAGACCAATTCTCTTTAAGATTTTGCCAAAAGCTGGGTCTGTGTATACAAATTCCTCAGTGTTTAATCCTTTTGCTGGAATTTCACATTTTTGAGGGCCATGCGACTCCCCACATTTAACACAGCGCGAAGGCATGTTGCAGTTACTCGCCACATGCGAGAAGCGTTGACAGTTTTTACACTGTGCAGGTTTGTCTTGCTTAAAATTGTGAAAATTGACTTTACAATTTAGTATATATTTAATATTTTTGAATTCTGCAATATTTGAATCTTTAGAAAGCTGAATAAACCAATTAAAATTTAATTTCTTTAATTTTAAAATATGAAAATTTAGCTTTAGATCATTGAGATAGTCTAAAAGCTCATTTTCATCATAAGTAAATGATAATTTTTTAATTATAATTCAATATGGCTTCAATTCTTCAGGGGTATAGGTGTAAAAATGTGAATTCTTCTTCTAATTCTTAGGTGGCCATTACAATCCGTAGTTGGGTTACGGCCGATTTGAGTACCTCTTGCCAGGCGCCTCTGTTTCGCGTGCGCCTTTTCCAATTAGTCACACCAAGCGTGGTCTGTGCTTCCTCAGCTTGATCTAGCCACCGGAGGCACGGTCTCCCTCTTCGTCATCGACCTCTCTCTTCGAATACCTTTTTCGCCGGAGTTTCTTCAACCGTACGATGGACATGACCCAGCCAGCGTAGTCGCTGAATGTTTACACGATGAACTAAGTCATTGTCTCTACGCGATCAACTCATACAGCTCGCGGTTCATTCGAATGCGAGAGTCGTCGCCAACTCGAACAGGACCAAAGATTTTGGGAAGAACAACCAACGATTTTTCGAGGAACTTTTCTCTCGAGCATCCCAAGAGCGGCTGCCTCTGTTTGCGATACCACCCATGCCTCAGCGCCATAAAGAAGCACATGTAGAATGAACGTCTTGTAGAGTGTCAGCTTCGTCGATCGAGAGAGGGCTCTGCAAACTAATTGATTACTGAGCCCATAGTAGCGCCTATTAGTAATTGTGATTCTTCGCTTTCGCTCCAGACTGACGTCATTATTGGTGTTAACGGCGGTGCTAAGGTATGTAAATTCCTACACTACTTCAAAGCCGCACTGATAAGGTCCAATCAGTGTTTTTTTATGCGGCTTCAATCTTTCGCACAGTACGCTCGACAGGAATGAGACTGATGAAAAATGTGAATTACTCCCTTTTATTAACAGCTTAATTTTTGTCATAGTCATCCATAGTAGATGAACTAATGTGTGTAACATTCTTATTTATGAGATCAAAACTAAAACTTTTATGTTTTAGGATAGTAGATAACTCACTTGTCAGCTTCTTCTGGTCCGCATTGTAGCACACTAGAATTGGCGGCTTGTTATTCTGCTTCTTTGGATTCATCCCGCTGACAGCACCATCGGCTTGGGTTTCAAATTTCTTCTCTACTAGCTTTTTGGTACTTCTTCTGATGGATGGAAAGTCTTTGTTGTATACTGAAGACTCTTCCATATCTTCATATTCGCTATGCTTATTGGGGCATATATTGCGTATATCAGCATTTTGTGTACTGGCTGCTGTATCACCTTGAAGGTTGTTCGTCATTAATTGCTTTTCTAGGTGATCAACTTTTCTCACCAGTTCAGCGTTTTGCTTTAAAATGCTTTCAATTTGTGCACACATGGTATTTGGATCACCATTTCCAACTATTGAGTACACTTTCTCGTAACACTGGAGTTTTTGAGTCAGCTCAGAGACTTGATTTAATAAGACCAATTTTTCGCTTTGCATGCTAGAGTTAATGTCACTATTAGACTCGTCACTTAAGGCACGTCTTTTCTTCTTATTTTTTGTTTCTTCACCTTTCCTCATTTTCAAGGATCGAATTTTTATGGCATGATCAGAGACAGCATCACTCATGTCAGTATCTCCTTTTAAAAGCGACGAATCTCTAAATTTGGAGTCGTTTTCGCTGATAACAAAAGGTTTTCTTTTTCAGTTCAATGTTCACTTCACTTTTTTTTCTCCTATCAACAAACGTTCGTGTTAGTCACAGACAAATTTTCTCACTCACTTTAAAAACAATTTTAATTCAATAATGACCGTTAACTGTTCACTGTTCACACAACTGATGATGACACATGAACAAAATGATGATGCTCACTGTTCGCGATCACTTTTCTGAATCGAAACCAACCAAAATCCACTTCTAATACAGTACTACGTTTATATACCAAATAACTGCGCTTTATCTAAATTCGATCTGTAAAATGCAGATGTCAACCTGAAGTTATAAATGCTATTTTATGCTTTATAACTCGGTATAACGCAACTGCCGATTACTTAAGCAAATATAACTTTAGTTAATCACTTTTTCTCAACAGATATACGAGTATTTTATCACTATCACTCAGAGAAATCTGCTTAATCAGCGATATTTTGCACCATTCGATTTGAGTTAATATGAGTTTCCTTGTCTTTAATAGTATTTTATACATAATATAAGTAAGTATAGTAATAATTATAATTACCATCGGTTAAATTCTCTTTAATTACTTCAAAAAAATCCGCTGCTTCATTTTGCGGAATATTCAACGTAGTTTCAGAGTTATGATCATATCCATCGATAGTTTCTTGCTCTGGAATTCAGAAATTTATGTTATGAAATTTTCCAATAAACATTTTCAAATTGACAAAGATTATTGAATACGAACTGCGCTGCATTCTGCTATCATCAGTGGGCACTTCAATCGTTGAGGTGTCAGAAAAATCCATTACGACTACAAGTAAAATGGAAATGGATCTCCTCCAAATTATTACAATGGTTTTTCAGTTGTAAATGAAATTCAACAACGATTCGTAATACCTTCGTTATTTGGATCCACTTCATTTGTTTCATGGTCCTCGATAATTAAATCATTTGTTCCAACATTTTCATTTATTACCATTATTTCTGTGAAATTGTTTACATCTTCACTGCAGGTATCTGTGGGCTTGGATGCAACTATTTGGAAAGAGAGAGACAGAATAATTCTTTATTATTGATCAATATATTATTATTATTATACAGCGGAACAAAAACAAATTTTCTTTCCTGCGACATAAGTTTATGGAGTCAATTCAGATACATACGATTATGAAATACTCAGGCTATAAATTATTTTGTCTGAATTGACTCTGGTTCTCATAGGCCATTCAACTACTCTTAAGGAAGAATATCCAACTATTAAACTTGTTTTAGAGAAAACTGCATTTCATCAACATCAGTGATGATGATTTAAAGATGGTAAATTTTTTATTGGATCATCAAAGCGGATTGACTACATATCCCCGTTTTCTTTGTCTGTGGGGCAGTTGAGCAGGAAAGACTGGCCGTTGAGAATGAACATGACTGTGGGAAAAGCTATCATAGTTCATGAACCGTGGATCAGTCGAGAAAAAAACATGACTGTAGGAAAGGCTAACATCGTTCATGAACCGTGGATCAGTCGAGAAAAAACATTTTTCCGCCACTACATATTCAACTTGGACTTATAAAACAGTTTGCTAAAGCTTTAGATAGGAATGGCAATTGCTCCAAATATATTGGTCAATCATTTCCTGGTCAAAGTAGAGAAAATGTAAAAGCAGACATTTTTGAAGGGCCACAAATCCTTATAAATAACGATGATTTCAAAAACCACATGACTCAAGTGGAATTGGAAGCATGAACAAGATTAGTATCAGCTGTCAAAAATATTTTGGGGAATCACAAAGCTAAAGAATATTCTAAATAGTAGACAAAAAGCGCATTAATAGCCACCCTCTGTGGTCTAGTGGTAAGCATGACTCACACCCCGAGGGTCGCAGGTTCAAATCCTGCCACGGGCTTGGTCTCCAAAATGCTTCTTTCTATAAAATCCTTTTCTCTTCGAGTCGAAAGCGTCTGTAACTAGTACTCATTCCCCCAACACCTTGCATTCATAATTAATTATTAAGATATAATAATAATAATAATAAAATCCAAAAACTAGGAGCCAATATGAGTGTCAAATTGCATTGCTTGCACAGTAATTTAGATAAATTTCCTAACAACGTGGGTGATTATACCGAAGAACAAGGGGGGCAGTTCCACCAGGACATCAAGATTATGGAGGAAAGATATCAAGGCCGTTGGAATCGCCATTTGATGGCAGACTACCGCTGGAACTTGCAAAGAGACTGTGCGAATACCATAGAAAGTTCCATACAAAACGTTTTTCTTCACTCTTATTGATATGCTTTTGATTTTTATGATTAATTTCATTAATTTCATGTTTGAAATCATTTGATAAATTTAAAAGAAATGTTTTCAAAATTATTCTCCTCTCTTTTAAAATTTATTCACCAGTATAAATGGATTGCATAAAAAAGTAGAGTCAAATCAACAAAAATATTATTATTTTTGTATTCAAGAGATCAAAATGATCGAAAATTGACGAATAAACCCCATTCCGCAGAATCAGTGTTCCCCTGTGTTATTATTCATTACCCCATGATTAATTATAACCGCAAAAGCTGGGGGAACATGAGTATTAGTAACTAAGGCTTTGGACCCGAAAGGAACAAGATTTAGAAAGTAGCATGTTTGTGACCTTGCCCAGGAAAGGATTTGAACCCGCGACACCACGTGTGTGAGATAAATATATTATATTTAGTACTAATATAGAATATATTACTTTTCAACATGGTTTTAAGATGGATGAACGAATTCGCAATGAAAGTAAACAGAGCGCGAATCTAATCATCTGTATTCAAATAAAGCTAAAGGGTTTTCCAACAAGAGGTGTTATTTTGAATCACCCGGTATTTCGGTAGCTGTCACTTTTGAAGCTTTTATTCTTTCACATTTGACAAGTAGAAACTACGCCATTACTAAAAATGGAGCGATACACGCTTCAACAACGCATTGAAATTATTAAAATTCACTACAAAAATGGTGAAAATCTTGCAGTCACAGTTCGCAGAACTAAAGCATTTTTGGGTCGTCGTGAAGCACCTTGTCGGACCGCAATACAGATATTGGTGAAAAAATTGGAACTGTTGGGACAAGTTAGTGATTTGAAGAATAAAACCCGTGCACGTCGCTCAAGAACAACTGAGAATATTGCTGCTGTAGCCCAAAGTGTTAAAGAAAACCCAGGTTTGTCCATTCCTCGTCGTTCTTTGGAATTGGGCATTCCACAAACGTCATTACACCGAATTTTGCATAAAGACTTGGGTCTTAAGGCTTATAAAGTTCAGCTAACACAAAAACTCAAGCCGGCCGAACAACAACAACGTCGTGTCTTTGCTGATTGGGTCCTTGAAATGTATGAAAATGATCCGGAATTCCATCGAAAAATCATCTTGACTGATGAGGCCCATTTCCACCTCGGCGGCTACGTCAACAAGCAAAATTGTAGCATCTGGGGCTCGGAAAACCCAAGAGTTATTGTTGATAAGCCTCTCCATCCTCAACGTATGACTGTTTGGTGCGGTTTATGGTCCGGCGGGGTCATTGGACCTTACTTTTTTCGAAAATGAGGTTGGATCAACAGTTACGGTGAATGGATTGCGCTATCGAGAGATGATTAATGATTTTTTATGGTCGGAGTTGGATGGTATTGATCTGGACAACGTTTACTTTCAACAAGACGGCACTACGTGCCACACAAGCAACGAAACTCTTTTACGGGAAAAGTATCCGGACAGTGGTATCTCTCGAAGAGGTGATCACAATTGGCCACCGAGATCTTGTGATTTAACACCGTGCGACTTCTTCCTTTGGGGCCACGTGAAAGATAAGGTCTACGCCAACAGCCCAGCGTCGATTCAAGACCTCAAAGATAGAATTCGTGAGGCTATCGAGGACATAGGGCAGCCACTTTGCGATTTGTTATGGATTTTTTTGAATTTCATGAAAAGGATATGGTCCTGTTAGCGTGGTCGTGGTGGCCATTTGGCTGATGTTGTTTTTCATTATTAACGGCATACCTTCCTCTTTATTATGAAATAAACATCCGAACATTTATCTCAAAAAATGGCATTTTCTTTGAATACCAAAATAGCACCTCTTATTGGAAAACCCTTTATTTTTATATTATAAACCATAACAAAATTCAATATGGGAATGGGTCAAACCCCCAGAAACCAACCCGTGAATGGGGACCAAGTAATGTGTATTATCAAGAGTGGATTGTTTAGTACAATAAGCGGGTAAAAATGTATGAAACTTAAAGAGAATGACATGCATGAACTAGAATTTGTGATAATAATATAACAAAATAACAATTTCAGTATTCGTGAGTAACTTCGAAAAAAAGATTCAAGTAAAAACTGTTCTCCCCAATCCTATAAGTCAATGGTGATCTTTAATTTGTTTTTAATTGGCAATAATGGATAACCTCCTCGTATAGTAGAGAACATTCTAGAAGAGTAGGTCTATTTAAAAGGCAACGTATAATCACAGCCAGTCAGACGCGAGTTGAAAGCAGCAGTTATAAAAAGTGATACTTAAAAAACTAATTAAAAATATTAAATTCTATATTAAAAATTGTATAAAATTTTACATATTGTCAATTTTAGTAAAGCTAAATAATCAAACACAAGTTTCTGTTTTTTTGGCACAATCCAGTGATGACATTAGAAACTAATTTTCGTAAATATATTTTAAGTTTCAATCATTAAGCGGATTATATACTCTAAACTTATAATTATTCGAGCCGAAAGCCCTGTCAGCTTGGCCTCCTTTTTTCTTTTTATATTAATAATTTATTTATTATTTTGATTAATTTAATATAAATAAATAAATAAAATTATTAATCGGAACTTGGCCAATTTATGATTTTTTGTGACACAAACAATCCAGTGATGAAACCAGAAACTAGTTTTTCTAAATATTATTATTATTATTATTGTACCTTACACCATAATCAATTATGAGTGCAAGGTGTTGGAGGAATTAGTACTAGCTACAGGGGCTTTCGACTCGAAGAGAAAAAGATTTTATAGAAAGAAGTATTTTGGAGACCAAGCCCGTGGCAGGATTTGAACCTGCCACCCTCGGGGTGTGAGTCTAGCATGCTTACCACTAGACCACAGAGGGCGGCCTTCTCTAAATATATGTTAGATTTCACTATGAAGGCAATCATAGCAGTTAACTTATTAGGCGGAACTTTGCCGTACGGATTTACACACTCACTAACCTTCGGTTCGATCAAGGAGACTGAAACAGATTTGAAATCTGGAAGAGTTTAGTCACTATCCACATGTGGAGTTAGCAACACCAATCTCAATATTGCAAAATATGAATGCGTTCGAGTCAATGCCTTCATTTCACTTTGAACAAAATCTACGTTTGGTGTGTTCTTTTTTGGTGACTTTATTTTTAGGGTTGAACTTGGATACATTCTGTCACTACCTGTGAAGTGGGTCTGGTCCTATTTCGGACATCTCGACTAAGTTTAATGAGAAGTATACATACCGGTAAGATCGCCGATGTTTGTTTGTTGAAGTTGTCCATGATCATAGAATGTGCATGCCTGTGAATGTGGATTCCTTTCATTGGAAATTGGCCATGTATTCAATTGCGATTCATCCGGCTAAGTGTATGTATAAGGAACAACTTGTTAGAAATGATTTGAAATTCCAGTTGGAAAGTAATCACCAAACATACCATAAATTCAAGATTGCTTATTTTATTCACTGCCTTTGTAAACTGAACTTGTGTCATCTGCTGACTACGCAACGTGGATTCCGAATCGCGTACCAGATTGAGGAAGTGATAAGACACCAACAGAGCTTTGCTGCAGCGCAAACAAATTTGCTCTGGATACTTCAGTTTATCATTCCCGGTGCACAGAGACACATCCAGCTGTGTGCAATTGCGCAAGCAATCCAAGTGTGAGGTTCCAGGCAAATGAGGCACGCCAGATGCCAGCGGCACCATGGGACGTTGTGTGTCTGATGACAGGCACGTGCGACATAGCGCGGTAGCCATTATTGTTGTTTTCATTGTTCTCTTCAGCATTCAATTTTCTGGCTATTTTCGGTACTTATACATATAAATATATATATTTATTGATTAATTAATGTTTTAATATTATTAATTAATTATTGTTTAAATATTTCACACTCAAATCGATTGAATTTTGCGCTTACCTACTGGAACTGCAATATACGCGTTGACCAAAAGAAATATTGGAAAAAGAACCGGTGCAGTAATTATTCTTCGGTGCAGCGTTAATGTAAATACCCTACGTTCTGCACTCCAATTTGATTACAAGTGAGTGTACAAGGTATGGTTTCAACGAAGTCTGGTAAAGCATTTATTCACCAATGTAGCAGTGTTGTGGTGGAGAGACGAGCCGCTGAATCTAGTGGGTTGACATCCTTGTCATTTTTGCACTGTAGTAAAAGCTTAGTTGAAACTATTTTCCTATTTGTTTTTTGGGGAAATAGCATAAAGTATGTGGCTACTTTGGCGGCAGAATCAGTAGACTCAATCTCAGATGTGCCAGAATTTCCGAGGAATGACTCTGCCACTTCCGAGGTTTCACTCTTCCTAACATTACTGTCAAATGTTGTTGTATATAATTGATAGATGAATATTGAGCAGTACTACGAGGATGTACTTGTATCTGAATAATCATTTGGCATAGTTCAATAGTGAAACAGGTTTCTCATTCATATTTTGAATATTTACAGTTTGGTTATTTTTTTGGTGTAAAGAAGTGGCAATGTCTTGACAGAGAGTATTCAATAAACAACTCTGGGTTGAATAATTTTACAGAAAAATCACATTTGGGATAATAAGCAAAAGTGACGTAATTGGGGCTAATAGAAAGCAATAAGGATTCGGCAGGAGCAATGTTGCTATCAATGTCGCCCGCTTTAGCAAAGTGATTATTTTTTGTGCCCGTAATTAGTAGGATCGGCACTAATGTGATCTCTCTTTAAGCTTATAATTTGAATTATAAGTTATAGTTGCAATTAAAAAAAAATACTAAAAGTGATGTAAATAGAATAACCACACATGCCATACACAGATTATGTCCTAAGGCTCTATTCGTTCGATATTCTACTACAATTTATTAACCGTGAAATGCTTAGAATGTCTCCGAACACAACGTTTGTACAAAATAAATGAATGTACAAAGCTAATGCAACCGCTTACTATCAGTGTAGAGCTCATTAGTCGCAGATTTCTCTCACTCAACAGAACCGGACACAGCAAGTGCAATCATAGGCTGTTCAGGGGCGGTAGAAAAAGAGAGTTGAGGACTGGGTTAATATAAATTCATATTCATTTATTTAATATTTAAAAATACATAGTAAACGAAACTTAATAATAAATATTTATCTTAATATTCATTAACAGATTTTAATATAATATAAGAACAATAACATATTTAATTTATATTGTTATTTTAAAGAAGTTCATATTTTTACAATTGCCATTGGAAAAATTTCATGTATTTTATTTATTGTGGAAAATCCTAAAAAGCCACATACAGACTATCTAAAAAGTATATGGAAGACTATATGGTTCCTTTTTGTACATCATTTTCCGTTTTGGTTGTCCTGGTGCTCCAAACATTCATAGTAAAAAAAATGAATAAATCTGAGTCTACAGTGTTAAATCGGCAATTGTTGTCATGTTTGTATAATATATAAATATATATATATATAATATATATATATATATATATATATATATATATATATATAATAATAATGAATTTGCATAAGAGTACATCAACATAATTTAATTTGTTTGGGCCTCTGATATAATTCCTGAAATAAGGATTCCATACACAAAAAACGCGTCCCCTCACTTAGAAAGAAGAATTAATAAAACAAAATAATTGATATCGCAAGCTAAAGGACGAAAAATTACACCACGATTATTCCGGAAAATTGAGAGTTGAATTTTGTCAAAAGTTTTTACAATGCGGGAGTGACGAAGAATGAGAAGAAATGCAGATGAACAAACCGAACTAAGGTGAATTTTTATGTAAAGGTGAATGGAAGAACATTTTTTAAACTGACTTTCCCTGGTGAACTGCTAAAATTGCATTTGTTGAAGAATGCAGTTCAAACAAATATGCAAAGAGATGCAATTTGAGATGTTTAAAAGGGATTTCTATTTTACAATTTTTATTTTATGAATTTCTGCATTCCTGCATTTTTATCAGCTGTGCAATAAAGCTGCTTACAAGAGAAGAAATTATCCTTGAATCGAACTTACTATAGATTCGCCTTGTATCCACCTTACTGTAAATCAGAGAACACAGAGAAAGGACGTGGTGAATCCACTCACCACGATTCTGAGTGGATTCATGTACAACATCCGTCTGCTTTATCGTTTGGCGTTTAAGTTTCTTTTCTCTGTGTTCTCTGCTATAAATTCACCTTGTATCCACCTTACTATAGATTCACCTTGTATCCACCTTACTATAGATTCACTTTGTATCCAACTTACTATAGATTCACCTTGTATCCAACTTACTATAGATTCACTTTGTATCCAACTTACTATAGATTCACTTTGTATCCAACTTACTATAGATTCACCTTGTATCCAACTTACTATAGATTCACTTTGTATCCAACTTACTATAGATTCACCTTGTATCCAACTTACTATAGATTCACCTTGTATCCACCTAAGTATAAATTCAGCTTGAACTGATTTAAGGATTGTTTAATTTTTTGTTAATATTAACTTTGATTTTTTCCTTATTTGCATTTGTATGAAGTGATGCGCCAGCAAATCGGTGATCAAATCGAAAGTAATACCGACTGCTAAATACAAAGTCTCATAGTAAACTTATTACAAATTTCCTCAGAAACTATAAAAACCAAATTAGAAAAGCCGATTTTCTGTGTGTTTTGTTTTTACCTACAGAATGAGAAACTTTCGAATCAAGCAAGATTCATATTCGAATGAAACTAAAAAGGGTGTTTTTACCAAATTTTTTGTTTTCCTAGGAATACATTTAAAGTGACACTTTTCGCACTATGAAGTGATAGTTTTGAGACTATGAAGTGACAGTTTTGAGACTATAAAGTGACAGTTTTGAGACTATGAAGTGACAGTTTTGAGACTATGAAGTGACACTATGAAGACATTTCTACTCACGAGACTATGAAGACATTTCTAGTCACGCAATTTTAATAAACCATATCACTACGTGGGATTGGCTGATAAAATCCATTGATGGTGATAAGTTGCGTTACAAAAAAGTTTCTAAATCTCGATTGATACACTTCTTTATTTTATGGAGATATAAGCAGACTCTTGTTTATGTTGATAATCGGAAACTAGAATCGATATTGATGAAAAAGTAGTCGAAAATGGTGCTTGTCGAAAGTGTCTTGAAACATGTATGGCATAAATCACAACATTTGGTCACTAAATATCTGTATGGGTGCATTTTAATCCACTTTAGGATCCATAAAAACTCCATTTAAGTATCTTTCATTTTTATATATACTCGTATGTACATACATACATACACTTATTAATGCATGCGCACACATTGCTGAGCCTGGTAGTGGCTTTTTGGAAACTGCCGATTTAGGTGACTCTTTGAAGCGACCGCTGATTTGAATAGCGAGTACGAGTATAGTCCAGACTCACACCAATTTCTATTAATGTGGTTTCGATTAAACTTGAATTCGCTCTTCGGTTTAAGTTGAATTCGCTCTTCGGTTTAAGTTGAATTCGCTCTTCGATTTAACTGGAAGTGGCCTTGTTTTAACTAGAATTCACTTTTCGCTCGTCCTGCGGTTTAATTTGAATTCAATTACCGATTAAACATTAAACTGAATTTTACTTCGTTTTAATTTGAATTCGCCTTCGATTTGAATGAGTTTTAATTTGGCTTCGCCTTCGATTTCGTATTGCCATTTAATAACAATAGTTCGCATGAAGCGAATTGAATGCGAAATTACAAATACGCCAGCGAAATTGGAAACTATTCCCACTCTCTAATCAAGAGCCTCAGCAACCTGCTAATGGTGGTTATTAAGACAGATATATACATGTTATTTTAATAAAAACCAAATATATCTTATATAAATAAAAATAGTAGAGCCAAAATAAACAAATCAATAAGCAATTCTTATGTACTACGAAAAAAAATAAACAAAATCAATTTATAAAAAAAATATGTATGAACGTTTTAACTTAGGAATAATAGTTATGCATGCATGTCTAAGAGATACAGTAAATGATTTCAATCCTTATTTAAAATTGAAATACTTTATTATAAAATGTTAACATGTTCCAAGTTTTTATAACATAAGAAACTGAGAGAAATTAAGTTTTACTTCACATTTCTTTGGGCAATAATATGAAATGATTCTTTGTTATGGTGACTCTATAAATTATGCAAATAATGTATGTACAGGAATAAAATATGGAATACTAACTATATATTTATATATATAATGTGTATATGCATGTGTTACAATATGGATGGGTGGTGTTATGTAAGTGTAAAATGAGTTAAAATATCCTTAGATAATTTTTCGAATCGATACATTTTCCACACTTACAATTATTGTACCAATAAAAATAAAATAAAATCAATTTAATAAAATTGTAGCTTCCACATCGGAGCGCCGCAACATGGAACCATCCGAAACGGGTACAGTGAAATCGTGGCGATTCGTGTAGCCAACTGTCTGACGATAGATTTCGGCAATTTGCTCCTCGGTTAGCGTTACATTGTGCATTTTTTTGCAATGTTGACGTAAACTAAAAGGAAAATGCAAATAAATTAGTTGAATCAAAAGACAAGAAATCAGGTGGCGACTTACGAGTCACGCTTTTTTAAAAAGCAGCCGCAATAGTTGCATTTATATGGTATATTGCCATTATGGTTCCAAGCGTGTATGTTCAGCTGAGCTAGGGTGGTAAATTTTCGTCCACATCCTTCGACTTCGCAGGTGACACGTTTGCCAAAGTGCTGCACATCTGTGTGCCGCTTCAAATGGTGCGAGTAGCGAAACTGTTTGCTGCACATGGTGCATTTGTGCGGCATTTCGCCGGTGTGCGACAATCGGTGGTTTTCTAGTTCGCTGCGGCACGTGTACGTTTTGGGGCATTCGGCGCAGCGGTATTTGCGCGCAAAATGCCGCTTCAGATGCAGCCTTAGCAATATTTTCGATTTATATGGACGCTTGCATATATCACAATTAAAATTATTATTATTATTGAGCAGCCCATCACCACCACCATCATCACTGGGTGGGGGGGACTGATGTTGAAGCTTACTCTTGTGTATATTTAACGCTTCTTGGGAATCACAGATGCTGTGACATATTTTACATTCGTATATGAGGGGATATCCTGCATTTAGTGGTGGTAGTAGTAGTGAATTATCGATATCGATTTCTGTTTCTGAAGTGGTGGCGGCGACGCCGGCGGTGATGATGGTGGTGTTGTTGTTGTTGGTTGTGATGGTGGCTGTATCTGTTGTTGGTTCATTTGTTATTGTATCAGTGGTATTTATTATTGACGTTTGTGATGTTGTTGTTTGCTTTATGTCTACTTTGCCTGCATACAAGTTGATTGATTTTGATTAACTTTCTAAATCATTCTCAAGAAACATTTTTAATTTTTGGTTTTGTGTTTGGTTTTTAGAAATGGCCTTGTATACCTTACCACTTCGGGAGCCAGCAGACGACGACATATTTCTGACTGGCGTTGTTGGGCGTTGTTGCTGTATTATTGTTGCTACAGAATGACTACGTTCTAAGTGGCGTATAAGACGCACTTTTGTCTGATATGAACGTATGCAACGTGGACATTCAAAAGGCAATTCTATAAAATAATAATAAAATATATTAAACAAACAAATTTATTAATAAAATTATAAGTCTTCAATTTCTTATCTATATAATATGTTCAATAATATTCAATATAGACTGTTTTCAATTCCATAATTGATCAAAATAATACAAAATAAGCGAAGACCTCAGATGAAATGAATTGTTTAAGCACCAGAAAAATCCAAGTATTAAACTTTCACATTTCTAATGCCAATTATTCAAAGAATTCATATTCCATGAATTGCCTCAAGCACGGTTTCACCTCAATGGGTGCGATAATAAGTAGAAAGCATGTTTTTTGGGGCACGGCAACTAATAAGTTGTCCACCAGAGGCCTTTACTAACTACCTAAGCTAGCGGTTGGTACAGTTTTTGGATTCGAGATGTCATCGAGCCATACTTATTCACCATACCGATGTAGTGAATAGAGTTTAAGCTACCGATTAGGGGCTTTTGGATTGGAGATGTCATCGGCCCGCGCTTTTTCACCATACTGCTGCTGCGGTGAATAGAGTTCGCTATTTACAAATAATAAGAGCCTTATTGTGACCGGAACAGGTAGATTTTGCTTTTAACAGGACGAGTGTCCATGCCACACAACTCGATTTCGAAAAAATTTCGATGTTCATTTAATTTCAAGATTGGACTATTTTAATTGATCAAAAATGGTTGAAAAGATCGATTCAAACAATAGGTGTGAAATGCAGAGAAAGAAAGATGAGGTAAAAAGTAAAAGGTAAGCAAAAATTAATTAAAATTTTGATATTTTTGTTGTGACAAATTTGATTTAGCGAAGCATTAACATATGGTATAGAATTATTAGAGGATAAAGGTTAGATTCTGGGAGCCACCGAAAAGGTATTTCCTTAAAAGCATTTTATTTAAATATTAATTATAATTAAATTACTAATAGGTTAGGTTGGAGTGGCAGCTCTCTTCACTTGCTCACTGAAGCACACTTAAAGGCTAATATGCACCATAAGAAACTGGCGCGATTCCCCCAATCAACCGTGTTGTTAACCATTTATGATACCGCTAAGAAGCTAAGGAAGAATGGGCCCAGGAATGTATGTCTTCTTCTAGCTATCGAGGGGCACTAACACATAAGATGAAGAGCTGCAGCTGTGACAGAATTCATTGAATGGCAAACATCGTCTTTCAGCAGGTCTACGAATCAAGTAGAGTTCCGTGTTGATGGGGTTTCTGCTGCCGTTCAATAGCTGACCAGTTCGCCTCTGATCCATGGTAGTCCAAGTCTGTCTGGAAACACCACAAGTGCGTTCCTCTACCCAGGATCCTTTTGCTTTCCCGAGTTGATGTTATTTGATAGTCCATTTTGCGGATGTTACAGCAACGGTGAAGAGGGTTTTAAGACATCTTGATAGTTTTAGCAGTGTGGACATTTTTCCAAATTCATTTTTTAATGGAAAAATTCAGAATCTTATAAAAGTTAAGATGGCATATTCCTGCTTAAATACAAGGCAGAAGATATTAAGTTTGCTCGGGTCCCTTTCCAGTTTAAGAAGCAACTACCTTCAAATGTTTGTAATCCAGTGCAACTATAAAATTTATACATCAGGAATTTTTCCCGCGTGAAATATCAAAACCAACAAATTTTAAAATACCGGAACAACATTTATGGGACAGTTCAAACGAGAGCTACAATTCAAATCGTGTTCATGCCTTCATCTCGACAATAAATTCACATTTGTTTTGACAGCTTAGTTTACATTTGATTTTGACGTTTCCATAGAGTTGTTCGCGCCGCAATTGAGTCAACTAACTGAGCTGAAAGGGACCTCAGACACTCGGTTCCTAGTGCATGCGAGGCGAAACCACCCTAGTGCTAGTATATTTAGGTGGAAAGAACTGCTTTACAACTATTAAATCCCTTATGTAGCTGTGGTGAAAGAAATATAAAAGTGCTTTCGGGAGGCTGCTACCGTTTTAGTGTGCCCTGCAGCTGTCTACAAAAGTATGTCACGTGAATACCACATACAAGTGAATATGGATTTGGTTTGCTTGCGTTATGTATTGAAAATTAATTGGCCATAGCGCAACTGTACGTACAGTGACGTAAGCACAATTGGCGATCGCATAATTTATGATGCGGTAAAGAGAGAGGCAGAGAAGGACAGAGCAGTGCTATAATTTTTTTTAGGTGAAAGTTCTTCGATTTTGTGTATATTTACGCTGTGGACTTCGATCATTGTGCATATTAACGCTATGAAATATATTAGCTTTCTTTACTTACTCTGTAGGATATAATTTTCTGGAAAAAATAAAAAGCTTTTAGAATAGAATAAATTAGTATAAATTAATATAAATTACCATCGGTTACGCCATGACTCGTACTCAAATGAATTTGTAAATTATTGCGATCCATAGTTTCATAGGGGCATTTTGCACACATGAGTGTTAGGGCTGGAATATATGGAAAAGATACCACTAAATAAATGATGGCAAATGATTAAAATTAATTGAATTCAATTGAAATATTTCCACACTAAAGAGGCTTGTATATCATTTTGTTTTTGCATCCGAGTTCAGCGGCTAATTGCAACGGGTTATAAATAAATTTTTTTTTTTGTATAATTAACGCAATTGAACGAAAAATTCAAGCATGTGAAATGACATTTAGTTTATTTAACATTATTTTAACATGGTTGTGGTCTCTTCCACTAAGATCTTAAGTCTTTTAATACGCCTCGGTTGAAACTAGTCCCTCCCACACAAAATGTAAAATGACATATGCTTCGGTAATCCCTGTGCTCCATCTTTTGGCACAATTTGATGAGTGTTCCATGGACAGTTCATTCCTACTCCACTGCTTCTTCAATTATGTGTGCATGTAAACTTTTGTCCCTTATTACATTCGGGTAGGATGTTTTTTGAGTCTGATATTCTATGATTCCCAACAAGAAGGGCCCAAAAGCAGACAATTTCAGGGGCAGGTATAATCCATAGTTTCATTTTCAGAGCTTTCGTAGTTGCAAATAAAATGTCGGTTAATATGCAATTTATGCAAATGTAAACTATATGAAGTGTTCAGATAGTTTCTCGCAAATCATTTATATGCGTCTTCCAGACAATACTGAGAGCCTGAGTTATGCTTTAGTTATCAAAATTAAATCAAATTATCAATACAATTTTGCTCTATAATTTATATATTTCGCGTCACTTACGCATTTATTTGTATGGCTTTTTTTACTGGACTCATAAAGCAGACCAGGGAGCTATGAACGACATTGCAGCGTTAGAATCGGGACACCAGATCATAATTCGTCATTTAACAGTCTATTTTTGTTCTATATTATACAAATTATTTAATATTGTGTCATAATTTAAGAATACTTGGTTCAAACTCTGACAAACAAATAACTTTTAGCCAGATCTATATGGAATTATATTAATTTTCCTAGAATTTGCAAAACTATAGTAACAAATAGCCTCTAAACTCGTTAAAGAAACAATAGAATATATCTGCCAAATATGATTTATAGTATGTGTATTCATGCAGCTCTCACCTTTTTGCTCCTCCAGATTCAAATGTTCCACTGGCATCCTATCAACGGTCACTGAAATAACTTTACATATTATAAAAAATATTCTGTCATGCATTTATAGCAACCTGAGGTGCAAAAAAAGGCTCAGAAAAGATTGTTATACACACTGAATACGTTTAATAATCCACTGCAGCAGATACTTCCGCAGAAAATTTGGTATTAAAAAGTCAAATATTTGCACAAGAATTATTTATTTTTAATAAATTTGTATGCTAGATAAAAATTCAAGTTTCCAAGATAGAATCGAACAACACAGGAATCTGAATCAACACGAACAGCAGTTCTTTATCAGTTATAAATGTTCTTTAATTGGTATTTTTTACCATTTACTCGAAGCACATTTGAAATAATAATGGAGAAACAGTTCCACATACAGAGGCAAAAAGAAAAAAGTTCGATTTATTGGAGGAATATATGAAAAAATCATTTTCACTTATAGAGGTGTAATAAAATGGTTATAGATGGATTGACCACAAAGAATAACACCACTTAGGAGGAATTTCTATTTACCCAGGTATTTTAGTACAGTGTAGATTAATTTTGAAAGTCATGAATATTTAATAACTTGAAATTTTGATGTTTTAAAGAAATAAGAAAACTAATTTCCTTAATAAAAATAGAGAATTGTCAATAACTGATTCTTCAAATACACAAAAGAAATAATTTTTAACACTAAATTTTATAATCGAGTCAGGGCTGTACCAAAATCGTGTTTAATTTAAAAATTGCATGTTTTCGGAGCCTATTTTTGGTTGCCCTAGGAATTCATTTGTGTCCAAACAAACCTTTATCACCCTTCGCCTGAATCATATCTCTGGTCGGTACCTTTTTATGCACTGCCTTATAATGTCTGATGAGTGCACGCTTTGTATTATACAAATTGGTGCACATTTCACAACGATACGGCGCCAATCCTAAACAAACAGCACATAAAAAATAGTCAAATTAGTTGAGCAAACAAATCATAAATTGTACGTCATCTGTAATTACCTCTATGCACGAACATGTGATTTTCAAATTGATACTGACTAAAGAATTTCTTATTGCATTGCATGCAGAACGGACACTGCTGCTGGGTACTACCGCTAGCACTGTCATTACTTTGTTCCTCTAGCAAATCTTCGAAATCATCCTCACTAGTGAGGAGTAAATCTTGAAAATCCTCATTGTCATTATCATTCTCATGCTCATCGTAGTCGAAATCAGCAAAGAGAGCATCGCCATTGAAATCGAATTCTATGTCATTTTCGATAGCATTGACGGTTTCCACCATAGAAACCTGTGGTAATTCATCTGAAGGCACAATATAAGACATATCTGGGAGTGTACTTTCGACATCCACTTCACTGGGTGCTCTGATCTCATTCTGGGAACCCTGCTGATTGACTTCAGCTGAATTCTGCTTCAACTGAAGACTCTCTTCGATTTTGTGCAGTCTATTGTGCTCCTTGAGTTTCGAACGCCAATAGAAAAGCTTATTGCAGATTTTGCAATGCAAACCATTCGGGAAGTCAGCTTTACTGAGTCGGAATTTTTTATCTGGAACTGGTTTCGAATCAATATCGGTGCCCTCTGTTCACAAAAAATTGCACAAAATAAGTACATAATAAAAATTATTAAATGTAAATATAATGAATATAATTAAATGGCAATGAACAAGTGTAGATTGAAAATTACTCAAGAGATAAAATTAACAAGATGCCTGATGAGATTCTAGTTCATAGACAAATGTATTGCACAAATGAGCTGTTTTAGCCCATAGCTATAGTCCTTTAGTAAGAAGTAATTTCCACAATATACAAGTTCAGATGTTTATGATACAAAAACCAACAAAAAAGTAAGTTATATTACCGAAACTTGGCCGCAATTGTACATCCGTAGCCTCCACTTGATGCTTGCTTAAGTAGTGGCGACGTAAATTTGTCTTCACACTTGTTTCATAAAGGCACAGGTCGCAAGTATATATATTGTTTGAGGCCTCCTCGGATTTACCTTTATTTTTGGGTTGCAATTGTTTGTACGTAGGTTGTGTCTTATGCTTGGTTTTGTAATGTTGAATTAGATCAATTTTAAAGAATGTATAAAATGTGCATTGATCACAGAAGAAGTGGGGAATTTCTAAAAAACAAAACCTGATATCTTTCTATAATGACAAAAGTTCAATTAAAAATACTAACCATTGTGGGTTAACATATGAATTTTAAGTTGATCTTGTGTACTAAAATTATTCGCGCAGATTCTACATTTGACTCTCTTAACTGTTGGTACTGTGATCATTGTTGATTGTATGGCATCTTCAATGTTAGCTTGGGCTAAAATTACAAAACGTTAATAAAATAAACATTGTGGACAAATAAAAAACGTATTGAAAAATAAATTACCGTCAGTTTCTGGTAGTTCTGGGCCCACACTCTCCTCGATTATAATATCATCAACATCCATATTTACCATAGCATTGGCAGCATCATTGTGTTCCAATTGGACCATATTATTTAAAACCATCTCATTATCTAGGGTTATACCATCTTCGGCAGCATTAATGTACTCAATTACCACACCTAAAAATATATCAAATATAAATTAAAGAGCTTGATAATTATTACATTCAGTAAGCTTTAAACCACTCCTCGTCGTTAGTACTAATCTAAACTATCCCATCAACTGCATCACCGTGAAATCTTCTGTACAATACAAAACCATACGTTAAAAGCTCTTATATGATTGCATCTGCGATCATCGGGTAAAAATATAGTTGATCGTTTTTCTAAGATATTGAGGTTGTGTGCTACTCTCATCAGTTTATTATCGTCTAATTGGTAGAAGGCAACTCCTTTGATAACATAATTCAAGAAATCGATTAATTGCAAGAACGCAATGGTGTAAAAATTGTCAGCAAATATATAAATATAATACAATAAAATGTATTTAAAGCTTTCTAAATGTAATGTAATCCAAATCGAAAATATTACTAATAGCGTTTGAATTACTATTAATGATTCCATTAATTATTACCATTGCCCATTACTTCTTGTACAGTTCCATCGGCCATAACAATGAACTCATTGCCTATGCTCATTTCATTGCCTATGGTAAAGTCACCCCCAAAATCTTGCATTTCCGTTGGTATGCCATTAATAAGACTACCATCAGCTGATAATATATTTGATGATTCTATTGACTGTTGTTGCAGTAGTTGTTGTTGATGTTGCTCTAGTTCCTGTGATTGTTGTTGCGCTATCGCCAGCTCCAGTTGCTGCTGCTCCAGCTGTTGTTGTTGCTCTAGTTCTTTGTCTTCCTCCTCCTGTTGCCGTAGTAGCATTTTTTGCTGCAGCGCCTTTTGTTTCCGTTGTTTCTCGATATGTTCGCGGTGTTCCAAATCTTTTTGTTCCTGCTGTAACCTAAACTGTTGTTCCCATTCATTATACTTTACACGGCTTTTCGGCTGTGCTGGTATAATTGGTATTGTCGAATTATGTATTTTCTCCATCTGCAAGTAAATATCATCATGCACGAGATCTTCCTTACTCTCCCCTTTAGCGGAAGCACTGGTTTCTGGTGTGGTATTGGGCTTCAATTGATCGCGTGTGGCCTGTACACCGTGTTTGTTGGTGTAATGCTCGCCAAGTTCGCGACGTTTTTTACATTCGAAATTACAAAATTGACAGCAATATGAAATTATATCTGTGGGAATTAGGACAGAAATTGTGTAGGTCGGTTTCAAGTTAATTGCAATTATAACAAGAAAATGCTGTTTTAAATAGAGCATGTTTTTTCTACTTTTTATGCTGAGCAAACCTATTTTGCTGTTGCATTTCATATGTCAACTCGAGAACTTACCTAAATGGAGTTTCACATGCTCTTTCAATGATTTCTTTGTATCAACTTTCTCACCGCATATTTTGCAACGATAACGCATTGTTTTGTCTTTTGAGACAATGGAATTCTAAAAAAAACATAGAAAAAAGAACAAATTTAATTAATGATGAGCCTAACGATAAAAGAGTATACTTACATCAGTGGCACCCGACTTTATAGCGCCATGTAATCCATTGTTACGCTGAAAGGGGCATAATTTTTGGCGGAGAATTTCGTGCGCCTCAACAGCATTGCGTATAAAATTATAAGCTACTTGCAATGCGCTGCTACACTCAGTGCAAATATATATAGGGTACTGTGACACATCCTCCAAACGTGTACAGTAACGCAGGCACTCCATAAAACTAATTCTCTGCTCTTCGTCGTCCGCTATAATGGGCGCATCCAATTTGTAGAATTCTGCGTCTGACGCCAAACACGTTCGACACACTAGTCGGTAGTCGATCTCGCTCTCTTCTTCCATTTTATATAATGATTATTTGCACAAACTATTTTCACTTTTCAATATTCTATTAATTAATATATTTTATGTATTTGATATATTTAACCTTTACTTTTATCACAAGAATTAAATTTTTCATCAAATATCTGTTTTACGACAAAACGACGCACAATTCAACGAAGTGAAAATGTCAAAAACAGGAAAACGAGAGGGAAAACAAAGGTTGTGGTTGCTCAGTGTTGCCATACTTAAATATAAATCTTATTTGGAAAAATTATAAGAACTATTTTTTATTAGGCATTTTTTATGCTATTAAAATTGAAAAGAATATTCCAGAACATCTTGCAAATGGTAAAATAATTTGTTTAGTTCATTGGGTTAGTTAATTATATCGTATTAGTACGCACAAAAATATTATGGATGACGGTACAATTAATTATGTAAAACATTCAACTTAAGGGGAACAGCAGTTCACATTGAAAGTATAGTTAACAATATTCCGTTTGTGCATTCACCTTAAAAATAAATTCACCGTGTTGATGACTGAATGTTGAAAATAAGTGTATGTGATTACTTAAATTAAAGCACTGACATCACTCCATAGCTGTGTCGTCCTTTTTCTGCCTGATATATTTGACCTTCTAATACTTAATACATACGCAAATAAAAAAGAAAGCTTTGCAAATAAGTCAAAATAAATCTAAGTTGATGCTTCGGCTAGTTTCAATAAAATACAAATTAATTTTAATAAAATATGATATTTTAGAAATGTGGCATTTGAATATGGCCATTCTATTACTGCAAATTGATCAATATTGTGAAATCTTAAAATTAATCAATAGTAGGGTCAGAAGGCTGATGATGCTTGGACGTTAAACAAGGTTAATACAAGCAAATGCTAATTTGTTAGTTCTGTTAAATCACATTGGATTTTTGTTGTTATACCTAAAATGCATATGAAACAAGTATACCGTAAGTCAATTTGAAATGACTAAATAAATTCTGCAGTGAAATATCAAAATTTGTAATTGCTGCAACTAACCTCGGAGTATCGCAATTGTGATAGCCTTACCATATCAAAAAAATATCGCGTGAATGTTTTAAATTAAAAAAATATGGTTGCACTATCCATATATGGAGATGGATATAAAAAGTTATTTGTTTTAATTGTTAATGTGGAATTCTTCATTAACTCGTTTCGATTTGCACTTATTTACTCGTTTAAACCCAACTGGATAGACATTTTTATGCTATAATTTTATTGTGAAACAATGGTAAGGCAACAAAGTGAGAACAGAGTAAGCGTAGCTACCACCCACGGTGCCCTTTGTGCTCCCACACTACCATGCTTTTAATGTGATTGGTTAAATTTTGCTGGTTTGCACATGATATTAAGCATGTAACATGCCAAAGATAATTTTCTATTTGCAATAAGAATAAAAACTTTCCAAACCATGAGTAATTTGGATTTTTCCCCGTAAATAAATGTATTTAAAGAAATTTTATAATAAAACAAAATAGATAAGAAGCTCACTCCATTTGTTTGACAGTTGAATTAGATAAGCGGAACTTATCAACGCTCGTTGGGAACACCACGACACTTAACGATTTAATTGATATTGGTTTGGGAACCACTTAAAACTTAGCGTTATGTGTTTATAATCGTTGACAGTACGTTTTTCGTGGCAATTGATAGGTGCAATTTGTATAGGGAAAGGAACAGTTTCTATCAGAGATTATCCCTCGTTTATATCTCCTTAGTTCTTTGTGAAAAAGTGTTCTAACTTTGTGATCTTAATATTAGCTACTTACCAAATGATGTTAATGGTTTCGTGTTATCATGACCATTTCATTACTCAAGGGTCTAGTTTGCGTTTACTGCACGTTATATAAAAATTGTGTTCTTTAAAAATTTAATTATATGTATATACAATTTCAGAGCAAATCTTATGGCGCCGGTTTAATTTGCTTATCTCTGTACGTTTGCACACTTAAGGGTCCTGAGCTCGAGTCCTACAAAAGGTGCTTAAAAAATGATTATCTTTTGTTTGGTTTTGCATGTTTGGAGTGGTCCAATTCCACAAAAAAGCGATTATTTTTTGCCTAACAACGACTTTGGAAGCTAAAGGTAACTTTATATGTAATTATTCAACACTAAAAGAGGCCTTTTAATGGAATGCCTTTGCAAAACTTTCATCAATGAATTCGCAGTCGGCTTTCGAGGTCTAAATAAATTTTGCAACTCAGAACTAGTTTTGATTAACTCGTATATAGATAAGTACAAAATTCACTCTTATACACAGTTTACAGAGCTAACTATTTTTTATTGTTTCCAGGAGAAATTTCCACCGGCGGTTGGACTGGTTTGTAGGAATTGGAACTATTGTCTTTTCGAAATTCGGAAACGTAGAAATATATTCTATATTTGTCAATATTATTATTACAGCGGGTGTTGGGTTGTGTACTCTTTACAATTTGCTTTGCTTACTTGAATTCACTGTATTACGCACGCGGTCCGATATACATTCATGTGTATATATGAATGTATATCTTATGTAAATGAATGATATTTTCAATATATAATTATTTGCTTTGCACACAAAATTTCTATAATTCTTTATTCATGAATAACCACAATTTTATTTACTTACTATGTTAATAAAAAATCAGATAATTTCCAATACAATTTATTTGAATAATTTTAATTAACACCTTGTATGAATTTTGAAAGGAAATCGACCGGTTTGGGTTCTTCCGATTCTTTCCAGAAGCGCATAATATGACCTTTTTGCTTCCAGATTTGAACGGTTTCTTTCAATTCTATTTGACCCTATAAATAAAAAATATATAATTTATTAAAAATTTAATTTTAATTGAATTGAGATTTTCATTCAAATCCTGGCTACGTTTAAACAAATAAAAATAATAAACACGACTTCTTACTAATCGTATGACATTTTAAAGTGTTATATTAATATTAATATAAAGATGGATTGAATCTTAATTTTAGTGAACGATTTATTATATAAATATAAAGGCTGTATATCGATGCAATAATTTTGTTGAAAAATAGTTCACTCTAAAGCCCATTTATTTTTTAAACTATACTGTTCGTCCGTTTTAAACTATACTGTTGCACGTCCGCAACATAATTCAGAAGAAACACTAAATTATTCGGCATCACATTCGTTTAAATCTTAAATATATTTATTATATTTGGTTAATTCTAAACGATTCTACAGCATCCAACATATATGGTATTCCTCTGTTCCGTAGGTTTTGGCGGTATTTGAGCTGATTCTACCAATAATAATGTCGAACAGTATTCAAAGTAAGTTTATAAAGTAGGATTATATACTCTAACTTTCTATCGTTAATGGATTTCTAAGGCCGTTGAAAGAAATCAATTTTTACCAAGTCGTCTCCACACATTGATTCAAATTTAAATTTCCTATCTCGAGCTGAAGGCCCTGGCAGTTAGTGCTCCTCTTTCATTGCAAGATAATAATTAATTTATTATTTTTCATGTAATAATGATAATAATTTAATTCTTTCACTACTCCAAAGAATTTGTTTATATTACTTTTTTGCCCAATTCTCATCCAGAATAACTTGCCTTTGGAATGAATCACTATGAACTATCATATATGTATTTCGACTTGCTTCTATTCCAGTTTCTAGTTTTAGTTTATTAATTTTTAAATAGTTATTGACAAAGTATAAGGTCCTTGTTAATGCATTCATCCTCATTGTTATTAGAAGCAAACGAAAGTTACTAGCAAATGTTTCAATATTACAAAAGTTATTCGCAGTGTTTTACATAAAACACGAGAAGCAAAGTTCTTAGAATATCTAATTGAAGAGTTTGATATATACTCCGAATATATAGTTTGTTTTATATATTATGCATGTAAGTTCCTTTGACAGCATATTATGACAGCTTCTGTGTCAGCACTTCCATTTCTATTGTGCCCGAAGGCCATTGTAGATAAAAGAACGTCGCTATCACTTTTCTTTCTATTGAATTTTGATTTTCCAGTTAGCCTTCAACCGGATAAGTATTGGTTCACAACTGTGATGCTGCCTAAATCCGAACTGGTGATCAGAAAGTAAATTATTGCTCTCCATATAAGCTTCTGGCTCGTAATGTACCACGTTTTCGCAAATGCTGCTCTCAGTCACAATCTTTCATTCATAGATTAGAACTGCTTATTCCGTATTATGCTTTGAATGCCCAACAATTTGAAATACAAATCAATAATTTTATGGCGTTTACGAATAAGCAATTAGCTTATGTGTATAATTACTCGCATGTACAATCCTGAGAAAAGTAGTGACCCACAAATTTGATGCCGCCACGTATACTTATTACATTTGGCTTGCAGCATTCCAAAGATTAATTGTCAAACTAAAGCGCTATGGTGCCTCACATATTGCTCCCAGGTTCCATTATGAGATATAAAAATGTGAAGATATTTAACTGTACACTAGTTTTTATCTATGGAAAACGCTGATACTGCTCTTTCACAATCTGCTGGTGATGTACTTACAAAGTCTTTCATAGTATAAAATTGGTCCCTTGAGAATAGCTCAATAGTTGAGAAACATTTTGGACAGGTCAACTTAATTTCTTATTCTCAACAAGCTAGTTAGTCACTGGAGGTAAGTAGCAAACTATACACATACACTCTGCGAGGCATATTTTGTCGCTCACCTTAATCACTAACATGTCGATTAGACGGACGTCGGTTATGTGGCAGTTGTTCATGAACTTCTCACGTAGTTTTTCGCGGCACTGCTCCTCTGACTTGGGGATGTCGTAATCCATTACTGAAACATATTAAAAGCAATAATAACAAATTGTAATTAGTTTGAGCAGATCGTTGGGTGATAGACGATGACATAACAGCCACTGGGACTCTGACTGTGTGTCCTTCACGGACTTACCAATGTAGGGAATCTGCCGATACCATGCTTTGTACAAGTTAAGTACACGTTTGCGGGCTTCCTCTCGATTAACAGATAGGATTGGACGCACATGCTGTAAAGTTTTCTTGACGACTTCGCGACTAGCCATTTTTGCTCTACGAAAATGTTTCTTTTTTTTCAGCAACCTAACCCCACAACAAAAAAAAAAACTATTTGAATAACAACACCAGCTGATTGTCAAATATAGTTTTAAGCGAGTGTGGTTGGCAATGCCATAGGAAAGTTTTAGAGTAAGTGGAGTAATTGACATATTTTTATGAACTGAATGAATTTAATTGATATATTTATTTTGAGATATAATGTATTTGTTTAAAAATCAAAGCGAATTGGTAGAAATGGTAATCGGTTTGCTATTGTGCGCAGCTTGGTTTAATTAGAAAGACTGTTAGAATTATCTAATATCTCTTTGGTGGATATGATTTTGACAATTAAGAAATGTATATATTACAAATATTTTAATTAAAGTACTTGTAAGTGTTCTAAATATTATATGGGTTACCCGTTTGCATTTATGCAACATTTTCTTTACATTAACGATAGATTTTATACGTATGCCATATATTTAATGTATTCTTTAAGAAATTAAAGTATGGGTCGGAGCCAGGGAGCATTAATAAGGTGGCTGAAAGGCTACAACAACAATAATGGCATTAAATTAGATTGTTGAATTTGACAGTTGAATTTATCACTACTTTTAGGGAAAAATATGGAAATAGGAAGTGATTTCCAGGTGAAATTCGAAAGAGGATTGTGTTACAGATATAATAATATATCCAATTATTATATTCATATCCATTATTAGATTATTAGATTATATTCATATCCCAATTAGATTGATATGTTCAATTTGCTTGTTGGGGGGGATGACACTTTTTAATCCAACAATTTGATAGAATAATGGACTAATAAATTTATGAAAGAAGTATTTTAACAGCTTGAAATAAGTTTCAACTCAGGATACATTGATAAAGTAAATTATAATCATATCCATTATTAGTTTCCCCAATTAGATTGTTGTGTTCAATGTGCTTGTTGGGGGGCGACACTTTTTAAACCACCAATTTGATAGAATAATGGACTAATAAATTTATGACGAAAGTAATTTAACAACTTGAAACTAGTTGTATACTAGTTTCAATTCAGGATACATTGAGAAAGTAGCATACGAACCTCTTTCTTGGAGAAAACATCGCTATTTCTTGGGGAAAAAGTCAATGTGATAACAACACAGAATCTCTGATTTCCTCGTAGTTTATCACATTGTTGGCGATGGAGTTCTCATATAGGTATTTTTTCGGTTGTTTCTACCAGTTTATTGCAATCTGGTGTTAACAGAAGTGATATTGAAGTACATGGTTAACATAGAAGTAATTTATTTTAGTTCAATAACTATTTATAAATTAAATATACAATATTTTCCAATTGATCTATCAAAGCAGTAATTTTAGTCTAGTTCAATAACTATACAAAAATGAAAAATGCGCCAGTTTGCAACTAGTTGTCGAACTAGTTGTAAACCATAATATATAGTATGTTTATACTGCATTAGTTTGAAACTAGTTTAATATTGATGCATAAATCGCCTTCGCTTGAGACTAATGATTCTTAGATTGGCCACTCACATATCGGAGAGGAAATTATTTCGATCCAATTAGTTTTATGTTATTTCTGAACTAATTAGTCTAGTGCCCTGATACGAATCGGAAAAGTATTAATATTATAAAATATACTCTACCATTATTTCGACCTATGCCGCTTCAACAGTGAATATATATAATATTTTACTAAATTGGGTTTTCTATAAGGCTACTACAGAATTTTTAAGATGGAATAATGTTCCCACGGAAACTTTCTTTACTTACATATCGTTGCATCTCCTGTGATGATACACCACAATTGTGGCAAAAATGTGTAAGCCCAAAATTTCTTGTGGAATTGTTCACATTTGGTCGAATTGGGTCTATGGAAGAGAGTGGAAGCGCTTACAGAGATAGTGAGAGAGTGAGATCGAATTTCACAGTCTGTGAATCTCCCATCTTTTAGAGCTTTAAATGAAAGTAACTAACGGGTTTCCAATGGGTTCCCACACAATTTCATAAGTTTTCATACTTTAATAATTTTTTTTACTTTTAATTGGATGCGGTTTACTCGTTTATAAAGATACAAGAATGTATCTGTGGATGTGGTAGTTGGTTGGATGCTGTGTGCTAATTTGTTGTTTGTGAAAAATACGTTAAAAGCTTTCGTTGGCTTGTGTGCGCTAGTGTGAGGCCAGTAGGAATTTTTCAAATGGCCGCTTTTGACATTTTTCGAAACATTTTAGGGTCCATGAAGGCATTAGTTATTAGTAGTTAATAGTAGACTATAAAAAGGAAGGGTAGACAATATCTTCTTGGTAGCAGTATACTTCATCGTATAAATTAATCATCTAAAGGTGGTGGTTTGGAGGTAGGTCAAACCAAAATCTCTTGTGGAACATATGAACCCATGTTCTTTTAAGAATTTTCTGTATCTGATACTCCCAAAATCATAACCATGATGATATTCTCCATTTCACAGAAGCAGTTAACAATCTCATTCAAATAATTTTAGTATAAGTCTACAGATATCACTACCGTTGACACCCGATCTCTGCTAGTTGTTCAGTTCATTTTCCCTATAATAAAATATACTGAGTTGGTATATAGCAAAGTGGACTCTCACTCGAAATGGTGTTCAACAATGCTACGCGGTATTCGTATGACTTGCGCAGATTTAGCTTGTATCAAATGTATTCTTGGTTGTAGAATTGATGCTTAGAAGAAGACTAGCCACTGTGTTCATCTGCGCAAATTGATCCACTCTAAGTCTCCCAGGTATCTCTACGAGAAACTGCAGTTCAGTCGATCTGCTAAATGGCAAGTCTTGATTGTTTCTCAGTTTCACTATTACAACTTCACTCGAATTTTTTTAATAGGGCACCATCAGATTATGCAATTCTTTGTCAAAGTCCATTGAGGCCACTCCTTGGGGAGCTGCTTTATACGTTTAGTTACTGGGCATTTCTCTTGTCAATTTTAGTGTTCTTTGGTGTTGTGTTACCAGTTATTTGCTTAATTTTAATCTTCTTTTGGAATACTTTAAGTGATTGTAAATAAATTATGCTTAATATTATTAGCGTTAGTTATGTTAATATTTTTCTAATTTCTTCTTTAGTGGTAGCTGTAAATTTTGTTAGTTTAGACTTCATTTAATTTTAAATTTAATTTAAATTGAAAGTCTTCAGTATTCGAGTTTGTCGACAAGTACACACTGGAGGTGCAATGTGGTTATGTCACCGTAATAATTATCTTATCGAGAATTTTTGAAAAACTTTTTGGCAGTTCTTAAAGTTATTTCGGAAATACCACTATCCTACTCAGATACCTTTTTATTCCCAAGTAGATATTTTGTTTTAGAAAGCAATAGCACACCAAATATGAACCTTCCCAGGAATCGAATTGAAATTATTATTATTGATTGGTGGCTCAATTGTATAATACCGCAATTAAAGACAGCTAATGTAGTTAATGATCTCTTAAACTGATCATGATCTCACATGAAGAATATATTAATTGATATTTAAGTGGTACTTCTCGTTACATTAGACGTCAGAAACGCTTTGAACTGCGCTAGGTGGGTGGACATGATCGAGGGACTCGAAAATCGCTTTCAGATACCAGCTTATCTGAAGAAAATAATGCGGAGCTATCTTGAAGATCGAATTTTTATAGACGGGACCAACAATAGTACCCAAAGCAAAACAATCACATCAAGGGCAGCGCAAGGGTCCATCCTCGGATCAGATATTTAGAATATAAGGTACGAAGGCATTTTGCGCATAGAGATGCCAAATAACCCTCATCTAGTCGGATACGCAGACGACATTGCGGCTGTCATCTCCGAACGCACCTCGGAAGACGCCCAAAGAAAGCTCAACCAGGACACGATCAAAACGCAAAGGTGGCTCGATTCACACGGTGGGCGACGGAAAAGACGAAACTGCTATTTCTTAGGAGAAAGCATATTTCAATCGAAATTGTTATGCGAGTTTGCCACGAGACCATCAAGACACAAAAGGTACCTGGGAATTCAGCTTGACTTCAAGTTCACCTACTGGGCGCAAAAGCAATGTGTGGCGGCTAAGGCAGCACGGGTAACGGGGCTTCTCTCAGCAGATGAATGCCAAACATCGGAAGGCCGACATCCAGTAAGAGGAAGCTTCTGATGACGACAACGCACTCCATTCTGCTTTATGGTAGTAGCGAATTGTGGGCCGACAAGCTGAAGGTGAACGCCCGAAGAAAAGTTGTATCCTTCGTGCAACGAACCGCAGCTCTGTGGGTTGTTTCAACTGTACCGGAGCTGGCAAATTCTGGTAATTAGTGGTTTAATCCCAATCGATCTCTTTGTTCACGAACACTAGCACCTACGAGAAGTTAAGATTGGTAATAATACCAGGGATATAAAGCAGCAAACCTTGCAGCATTGGCAAGAACGATGGGCTGCCGAGAGGCGCGGAAGGTGGACAGCGAGACTCATCGCCATCATAGCGGAAACGTGAATTTCTACCTTACGCAGTTACACAGTCTGGCCACGGATACTTCTGCAAGTATCTACACCGAATGGGAAAAAATAGAAGGGCCTGAGTGCATATACGGCGATAGCAATGCGGATGATGCAGAGCACACCTTTTTCAAACGCACAAGGTGGCAAAACAGAGCGCCCCACGCTTGAAATGGAAATCGGGAAAACTTTAGCCATTGTTTCATCATGCAAAGCAGCAAAGAAAACTGGGACCACGTAGATAAATATGTGGAAAATGTGCTCCGGCGTGAAGTGCGGGACCTGGACGCATGAATAATGTTGAGAGTCTAATAGGGACGAAGTGAGAATCTCCACCTTGAAGGAAGTATGAAAAGGGTTCCAGGTGGAGAGCTGTTCTCAGTGATGGAGGGGGATGTTTTAGTGAGTGCAATCCTCACATACAAAATCTGTGATAGGCACTTTTATCCTCTTTACCCGAATAAAAAATTAGTTTAAAATATCATTGATCTCATATATACAATAAAATAATTAAAATAAATAATAATTATTATATAATAATATTGAAAGATATTTATTAATGTCCGCGCAGAAGCAATTTAATATAAACTGGTACTTGACGCCTAGGATAATTTAGCAATCCCGTCTGAATCTCTTTCCTACCGGGCTATTACAAAAAAGCTTTACACACAGAGCCTGAGCAATTGTTTCTGGGTGCATGGAACCGCACCAAGTCAATGAGGCGGTTTGAGTTCAGTTTCAAACGTGCAAGTGATAAAACACGTTGCGCATGCGCACAGAAAATAACAACAGCAGCAAATATTTCGTAAAACGACGGCGCGCTTTCAAATTGACTGCTATAAAAAAGTAAAAAAAGAACACAACAACAACAACAGCTACAACAAAAAAGAAATCAATTTTCACTGTGCAACTAATTTATTATGCAAATATAGTATAAGAACGAAGTAAAGCAAAAAACAAAAAAAAAATTATTAAATTTTTATTCAATTAGCACAGAAGCTAATGTAAAAAAAACAAAAAAAAAACCGAAAGAAAAAAGAAAGCTTCGCTTTAACAAAATTGTTAATATTAGAAAGAGTTTTGGAATTTTTACGTCGCTTTTGTTTTTGTATTTTTGTTGTTGCTGCTTTTATTGTTGTTGCTTTTGTCGGTATTTATAAGATAAGATTGCTCCAAGTCGCAGGAATTAAAATAAAACAACAATTTTAAAACGAACTAAAAAGAAAAAAATTTAAATTTATTTTATCTGCTAAAATACGCGAACGAGTACATAATAAAAAATTAAAAATTATTGTATATAAAAAAAAAGAAGAAACACAAAAAAAAGTAAGAAAAGAAAACAACAACAAAATTGGGTGTATTCTTGGAACAATTGTAAGTGCTCTGATAACGCGTTTTCATTTACGTGTGTAATTATTTTCGACGGTGCTTCGATTTAATTGTGCTACATTTATTTATAAAAACGTCGTCAGGCAGTGGATACGAAATTACGGCGCAGATACAAGATACTCGTAAATTTACTGTATAAATTTTATTTGAACTAAGTTCAGAGAAATTTCAATTACATTTAATTAGGGATCGAACAAGATATCCTCCAACTTGGAGTTTGTAATTTTGTTAGTCGAAAATTGAGCTGAACTTAGGGGTTTAGTGACAATTCTGGATTGTAGCTCGTACAATGATGATTTTTGGCGGCACTTTTTCTCTGTCGACTGGGTTTAAGGTTTTAGTAAATTTCTTTTGCATTACATTTGGTGATAAACGGTGTTATCAATGAGTAACTACGTCTTCTCTGACAAAATAGTAAATCGACGTCGTAAAGTTTCGAACAGTGTAAAAAGGGACTTTATGGATAGAACTGGACAGAGCCTAACAACTTAACTTAGTATTCAAAAGTGAAAGATCATAATGTCAAGGTTTCGAACAGTGTAAAAAGGGACTTTGTGGATAGAACTGGAGAGAGCCTAACAACTTAACTTAGTATTCAAAAGTGAAAGATCATAATGTCAAGGTTTCGAACAGTGTAAAAAGGGACTTTATGGATAGAACTGGACAGAGCCTAACAACTTAACTTAGTATTCAAAAGTGAAAGATCATAATGTCAAGGTTTCGAACAGTGTAAAAAGGGACTTTGTGGATAGAACTGGAGAGAGCCTAACAACTTAACTTAGTATTCAAAAGTGAAAGATCATAATGTCAAGGTTTCGAACAGTGTAAAAAGGGACTTTATGGATAGAACTGGACAGAGCCTAACAACTTAACTTAGTATTCAAAAGTGAAAGATCATAATGTCAAGGTTTCGAACAGTGTAAAAAGGGACTTTGTGGATAGAACTGGAGAGAGCCTAACAACTTAACTTAGTATTCAAAAGTGAAAGATCATAATGTCAAGGGACTTATTAGGACGCCTTCATCTAAGTTCTTTGAAAGTACACTGCAAATAATCAGCTGCTATTTCAAAGTACAGATGGGGCAATGCCACAATCTAATTACGACTACTCTCAGATAATCTCACTAATTGTAAATACAAGTCAGAAATTAGACGCCACTACTCCCGCCTTTAATTTTAATTAAATTAATGACATCCTTATCACTTCACTGTCTATCATTGGAAGGAAGGTATCGTTAACTATTATTAGTGTTGGACCAATTTGATATTTTGTGTGAAGCCTTTAACCGCCCATATTGAGGTTCTTCATGCATTTTTTTTTTCGTTAAGTAATTTTACAAACTTTACTCTGATATTTATATAATTGTTCCCAACAGAATTTGGGGAATTGTCTCGACTCAACCTCGTTCTACACAAACGATTCATTTACAATGCCAAATCTCTGTAGAATTGATCCAGGCAGAGTTTAAGGCAATCGGCATATTGGACAACTCTGACAGCGAAAGAAAACTAATACTCAAAGTACGCAATAGACAGCCACAAATGACTGATATAACTGAACAGCATATAAATGAACAGTTCATATATATGAGTGCTTAATCATAGAGACATCTGGAGGGGAACGAATTGGCTAGCTATACCTCCGGTGCTTGGCTGTTCCACTGAAGATTGGTAAGGTGAATATCAGTGAGGAGGTTAAAAGTTAGGGAGTGTAATAGATCTGGTTTAGACTACCCTGGAACTACGCCAGAAGTTTGCTTAATCCATACAAATGAGTTATAGCAATTTTGGTCGGGGTTTATAAGAGTTCAACAATCCAGAAAAGTACTGTTCCTCATATTAACCAATCCACAATTGTAACCGTCCTCGGGTTGAACAATAATGTTTATTCAACTGATACGATTATAATGCGGAATTATAGATGTAAATATTATTACAGAATGGAAATGTAGGTGGTTAATCTTCAATATAATGATAACTTCGTATAGAAAGTGATAAATCGAAAGGGTCGCAGTGCTAAATTTACTCTGCAAGTGATCCTGTTTCCTTTGCGTAGTGTGTGACAACATATTGGCAAAAATATCTCTGAGTGTATGCTTGACTGGCACCTGTAAGTAAATGGTAATGAATCCGGTTTGGATATCTTTATCGGGTTTTTTATTTACTGACTCATCATCAAATTAAGTTCAATTGAGGATTATCTTTAGAATCTTATTTTATGAGAGAGCTTATTTTAACATTAATTAAAAACAATTCCCTTGAAGTGGCATAAACAATACTTGCGAATACCCAAGTTAGCTCAGCACATGTTTAGGTACTGCTTCTATGTGTGTTACCTATATTTGCATGGGCTCTAAAGCCATATCCAGACCGACCTTAAAAGTGTATTTACTTTCGCAGAACTTGACTTGTACGAGAGGGTAAAATGGGTAGCAGAATGCTTTTCTTACTGGAAAGTAATGTTTCAACCACATTTTGCATTATGTTTTAGCAAGTTTCTAAAGCATTTTATCTGAGTTCATCATGATTGTTCGATTTTCAGTGTTTGATCTATAGTCCTTCATTTTATGATGGAGACCTCTCTGTCAAGTATATTCTTAGTAACTGGTTGTTCAAGGCAAGGAGCCAACCGGAAATCATTATTTCTGAGCACTTAATGATATTTTCCTTGAGCGTTCAGAACGGATGATCTATTATGACCCGATAATATGTTTTAAAACGTCGTCCTTTGTTTATTTGTCCGTTCCTCTGAAATTCGCTCAGTTTTGCTCAGGGAAATAGCATCCAAGAGAACCTTCTCCAACAATGATCAAACTAAGAGAACAATTAGAGGACATCGTTGGTTTTTTGTGTTAATTTTTGACTAGAAACGGGGACTTACTTCCCCAAGGCTACCATCTTCTTATATGATTTGGTTTTAATCAGCTAATATATTAATCTCTGCTTTTGATGCTGGAGAATTGACTGAAAAGGTATTTGTTGTTATTATTGTTTTACAATGTAGTGTTTCCTCCAAAAATTCTGGATAATACATTCAACTGTATTTTTCTAGAGCATCATTACCAGTCAAATGCGAATTGACAGACATAGTTGTCAACAATCTTAAGTGATGGCCCTCCAATATGTTTGGAATCAATGTAGATTCCAAAGGTAAAAGCTTCTCTGAGAGTCTCGGCTTATGTGGCAAAAATTAAGAGAGCTCCCATAAGTAAAGTTAAAAAACAGCTGATAGGAAATCACAAGAAAGGAAACAGTTTTGATTATCAAAATTACAATTTGTGATTTTTCTTTAATATCAGCACAAACTATATCTTACCAACCAATATTACAGTTGGGTTTGCCCAGTTTGGATGGGTTAAAAATAGTGCTGAGCGCTGGATAATGCTCTGTGGGTAGTTATGAAGAGGATTTCAGCTGTTTTCCTACACTTGACAGATATGACGAAAGCTGACAGAATGATAACTGAGTACTTATTTTAGGACATTGGTGTGAATGAATACAATTTATTTGACAGAATGATAATTGAGGACTCATTTTAGGGGGCTTTTACCTTTTCCACCGACTTTGGTGTGAATGAATAAAATGTATACATGACCTACTGTCAAGCGAAAGCTTTATGTTGCCAAGCTATAAGCACACGCTCAGCCCAGTGTGGATGGTGTCGTTTGATGATAAGCTTATTTTCGGTTAAACCTGTTATACAGACCGGTGTGGACATGTGTTGAGGCTGCTTTTGCCTATTACAATACTTGTAGTTAGATAGGAGGCGCTTAGATTATAACTTAACTTCGTTGAAGTTTTTCATTAACGAATGCAGCAGTAGCAACAACAATAACAACAGTAACTATAACAATAGTAACAAATTGCACCAGCACTAGTAGCAGAGCAATGAAGTACATTTAACAATAGAAGTAAGAATAATGGGCAAAAATTATTATCAAATCGATAACGCGTTTACAGACGAGTGTGCATATGTAGTTGCCTGTGTGTGTTTGTGTGTGTGTTCGGGATTGTTAGTGATGTGTTTGTATGGCAATTTTTTATTTATTCTTTAATTGCCGCTTTACGTTAGTGGTTGTTTTTGCATTTTGCCACATATTTTTCACGGCTAACACCGCCAGAGCACACTTCAAATACAACAAGTTCAGTTACGTTTCTGCTGCGTGCCGTTTTGGTCTTTAAGGTAGTCAGGCAACTGTCCTGTAAAGCTATTTAGAAGAAATTTCTCTATATTATTATTTTCGTTTCAATTTCCACAGTTTTTTGGGTGAATTCGTAAAGAAAATAATAACGACGAGAACGCGTTTGTTTTTCGTGCGCTTGTGTGTCCGTGACTTTGACTTATTCTCACATTTTGTTGGTGTTTTTGTATTTGTTATTATTTTGCTAATTGTTGGTGTTGTTGGAGTGACATAAGTCAAGTTATTTGCATTTAGTGTTTCATTAAATTACAACGTGTTTAAATTAATTGGAAATATTTATTATTATTATTTTTGTTTGAATTTCAATTTACAGTCGATTGGAATTTTACGAGTGGAAGCGCGTGGAGAGTGCATATAAATTTAAATTTTTCTAGAGGTAAGTCAGAGTTCATGTGAAATTGTATGAGAAAAATATAGAATATTGTTCCTAGCATGGGCTTCGGAAGATTTTCCTCCATAGAGAAGTTAATTGAGTTAATTTCACAGTCAATGTTGTAGGGTTAGAATTGAGTGCCAGCCAGGGAGTGTCAACAAGAATGGCAGTTGGCGTTCCGAAGACAAGAACTTTTTGAACTGATACTTTTAATATACAAAGTCTATAAAGTCTGAACTTGATGCCTCAGCTAGCTTTGTTGTTCAAAGAGCTAAAATAAGCCACTCGTATCTAATGCAGCAATCCACACTTCCGGCACATCCTATGCTTTCACATAAACACCATATCAGCCATTGGCTTCCCTATCTTTTAACTAGATAAACAATTTCCATGTGCGTGTTAATCAGAGATTTGTTTCTTACGAAACACCCCGTTACAAAGTGGCGTATGCAAGATGTGGATTAACTCTACGAGATAAGAAAGTCTCGTAATTATTTCTCAATGTCATCTCCGATTATTAACAACTTTTAGCATGTCATAGAAAATTTTGTCTTCATCAAGAATGAGATCTTTGCTAAAAAAACGTCACATTTCAAAGTTGAAATCTATTAACTATATTAACTATATTAATGTTTCCCTATTAATTAAAACTTTGCGTTGTGGCGTTATTGTATTCTACTCATAAATAATGCGTGGTTAGGCCAAAGACAATTTACTACAAAATACAGCAAATTGTCTTTGGTTAGGCATACTTTTGAATAGAGAGAGCGGGAGATTCATGAGTTAGATACGTTTTCTTATATTGGGTCTGAGTAATAATATTAAGTTGTTGTATGTGTGCTGATTACTATGGGCATATTTGACTATTCAATACTGACAAAACAAGGTTAAACGTTTTATTCGGTTGAAATCAGTGTTTCTTTACCACGAAACTATTTGTTTGACGTCATTAAACAATTAGTAGAGGAAGGGAATTTTCCTTACCCGGTTATGAGTCAAGATTTTTCCGAGAACAAGTTTCTGTAACATTATTAAATCAGTCACTTTAAAGAAAAATGTAGCATCGGAGTATATTTTAAGGCTTATTTAATAAGCAAAAATACTCCTTATCAAAACGAGGACGTTGTTCATGATCATATTTTAAAACTTTATTTGAGTTGCAGTTAAAATTGTAAATAATTGTCGAAGTATAAACGCTTCTGTACTTTTGTTTAAACGTCCATATCATAATCATCATATAGTATTTTTTTATTTTTTTAACTTTTTTTTGGGTAGAGTGGGTAAAAATGCCTGTTGCATCATCAAAACTGTCGTCACAGATTTGGTATGTGAGGATTGCACTCACTAAAACATCCCCCTCCCTCACTGAGAACATCTCCCCATCCTGGAACTCTTTTTATACTTCCTTCAAGGTGGAGATTCTCACTTCGTCCCTATTGGATTCTCAACATTATTCCTGCGTTCAGGTCCCGCTTTTTCCGCCGGAGCACATTTTCCACATATTTATCTACGTGGCCACAGTTTTCTTTGCAGCTTAGCATGACGTCCACATTGTTTTCGGTGGCTAAAGTTTTCCCGATTTCCATTTCAAGCGTGGTGCGCTCTGTTGGCCACCTTCTGCATTCGAAAAAGGTGTGCTCTGCATCATATAGTAAAATGATTTTGATTTGGACATCATAATCATTATCATCAACATATATGATATCTCTATAATTTGTGGTTAGACAAAAGACCACGAAACTATCATAGTTATTATTGTTAGTCATAGTTAATTATGACGGAAAGGAGTTGGGAATGAGTAGTAGCTATTAAGGGTTCCGTCGCGTCGAGAAAATTTTTTTAGAAAGAAGCATTTTTGAGTTCAGGCCCGGGGCAGGACTTGATCCTGTGACACTGTGAGTGTGAGTCTAGCATGCTTACCACAAGACTGCAGAGGGCGGCTTATTCTACTTATATTTACCAACGTGCTTGAGAAATTAATTTATGGAGTTTGATGAAACCACTTTTTTTATTATTTTAAACTTTTCTCTCTGGTTATTTTTATTATAAAAGTGAATTTTTTTATACTTCTGTTCATAATAACTTAATATTTATTTATGGTTTTCGTTTTTCTCACTGTTTCTTTAGTTTTCAGTCTAAAAGCATATAAGGTCTAAAGTAGAGCAAATAATAAAAGTCGGTGTAGTGGATTTTGCATCTGTTCTGGTCTCTTTTTTTTAAGAGGGTGAAAAACCAGCAACACGACTTGTTCACTCTCTGCATAATTTTTCGCTCTATTGTACTAAGCAGAGAACACAGAGAAAAGAAAGTCTTTTTCTCTGCCAGCGTCCGTAGCGGACACACCACGATTTTGAGTGGATTCACCACGATTCTGAGTGGATTCACCACGAATTTCAGTGGATTCATGTGCAATGTCCGTCTGCTTTATTTTGTCCGTTTGACGTTTAAGTTTCTTTACTCTGTATTCTCTGGTACTAAGTTAGCTTAGTAACACTCTTTCTCTCTCTCCATCTCTAAGTCTATCTTCGAAAAGGCACGTACTCTAATGTTTGTCTATAAAGTGTGACTCATAGTTTTCATGTTTATATAATTGTTCTTGAAGACTATAAAAAAATTGTTGTTTGCATAATGAGATAATCCCCACTGAGATCAGGTGCTTTGTAAGAAAATTATAAAAATATTTATAGAATAAGATGAAGATGTATTTGTGTGGCATAAATTGATTCGTTAAATGGCCGGTATGCACAGTATTTCATATAATGAGCAAGTTATCCCCGATGATTTCTCAGCCAGCCAATCAGTTCGATACAGCAAATGTAAATTCCTCTATTATTTTTATACTTCATTATATCTTTATCATTAAAGAGCACCTGGCTGGATATTGTTATAGTAATAAATATTTTAACAAATCTTAAAGATTAGATTGGTATAAAAATTAAAGCATACCAATTTATGGTCCAAAGGTTCATTTTTTTTTAAATTAGTTCAAACTCTTCTTTGAAAAAGAAAGAATATGTAAAATAAAAATATAAGTAAATGAACGTGTATAAGAGAGACGTAAAAATGAGAGTTTGTGGATTGAGGTCATCTGATCTGTAAATTAAAATTGTCTTCCAAAGTCATTAAAACAGTTTTCTGAGCATGTTTTGCATGTGTCCTCAGCGTATGTTTTGTTTCTCCCTCTTTCCGGATGTTTGTAGCACAATCCGACCAAGAGGAGTTCTGCAACTGCTTCCTACATAATATTCATAATCTTCTTTGTTTTAGTATCGTTCTAAAAATATTCCGATTGAGATGTGTGCGAATTTTTTATAATTAGCGGAGAACGGAAGCGTTCTTGCTTTGAGTAAAATTAGAACTATAAAAAAAAAACTGGATATAGTTGCAAAAAGTATGCATAAAAAATTAAAGAGGTAGTTTCAGGTTTATGGTAAAAGGAGGACTGAACTGTTCTTAGAGTAGTACTGGAAATATTTAGTTGGAAAAATAGTGCATAAAAAGAGAGGAGGTTGCAACAAGTTTCTGGGAAATGGAGGGCAGAACTGTCCTTGGAGTAGTGCTGGTATGCATTAAAAACTAAAATTCTAGCAACAACTGATTTCTGGTAGAAGAGTAATAGAATGGTTCTTAGCGTAGTGCGATTATATCGCGATGTAGTGATACTACCATCATTTAGAAGCCTCGTTATATTTTTTATCTCGTCATCCGTTGTCTACTGGTAAACTTCCTAATCTCGCAGACAGCTGGTTGCGGTTTCGAATCCTGGCCAGTAAAGGGTGCCGATGTATCTATATCTCTATATACGAGGTGTGATCAAAAGATAACCGTTATTTTCATCTTTTCGTGAGTTACGTATGTTCGATGTTCGCATTTTTTTTCTGTTATGTTGGTACACATGTCTGTTATATATGTTGGCAATACCAACCATTTTGGATTGTCAGTTTGTTTTTGACAGATAAAAAGGTTAGTCGTATTTTGGTGTGCTCTTCGATTTTGTACTACTCGAAAAAAATGGATCAAAGAAACTGTATTCAGTTTTGTGTAAAAAATGAAATTAAATGCGCAAGGATATTTGAAATGTTGACTGTGGCATTTGGCGAGTCTACTATGAGCAGAACACAAGTTCAATTGTGGTATAACTGGTTTAAGGAAGGCCGAGAAGATGTCAATGACGATGCTCGTCCTGGTCGCCCGAGCACGTCAACAACCGATGAAAACATTGACGCAGTGAAGAAAATGAGTTTGGATAATCGTCGAATCACTATCAGAGAGGTTGCTGATGATGTTGGCATATCGTTCGGCTCATGCCAAGCAATTTTTACGGATGTTTTAGGCATGAAACGAAGATTGTTCCAAAATTGCTAAATTTTGAGCAAAAACAACGTCGCATGGACATCGCTCAGGAGCTGTTTTTGGCCAAAAACAAAACCGTTATCATGCCTCAACCACCGTATTCACCGGACTTGGCCCCCGCTGACTTTTTCCTCTTTCTTTATTACTTTATTTTTTGATCACACAATAATGGTTCTTTTTTGATCACACCTCGTATATCTCTCTTCTCTATATATATATATCTCTTCTCTATATATATCTTTCTTCTCTATATATACTCGTATATCTCTCTTCTCTTTCGAGTAGTTGCTTTCTTTCTTTCTTTCTTCTTCGAAGAGTGGTTTGATTCATACTTTAAAAACCCTGATTCACATAATTAATTACGGTTTAAATAAATGGTGATACATAAACATCGGCAACATCAAAATATTGTAACGATCGAATACTCTGAAGAAGAAATACATGATTGGCTGATTGAGAAGATCGAATGTCTCGAAAAATTTGAATACTAAATAAAATAGTAATAATGAATGAAGTCATGCTTGGAATTCGTTTCGCAGCTGTCAAGAATAGGATGAGGAAGAGACGGTTATCCATCTACTTTGTCACTGTCCGGCCCTCTCGGAGCGCAAACGGAAAACCCTAGGGTGCCCCTCTTTAATGAACAAGACCATCTCAAAACAATCAATAAAAAGTACTTGTGGAGATTCGTTCTACTTTCAAAATGGCTGGAGTAAGGCTCCACATGGATTCTCAGGGAGTACGCTTTCTATCCTAACTTAGTCGCCCTCTGTGGTCTAGTAGTAACCATGCTAGACTCACACCCCGAGGGTCGCAGGTTCAAATCCTGCCAAGGGCTTGGTCTTCAAAATGCTTCTTTCTGTAAAATACTTTTCCCTTCGAGTCGAAGGCCTCTGTAGCTAGTACTCATTCCTCCAACATCTTGCACTCATAATTAATTATGGTGTAAGATATAATAATAATAATAATAATATCCCCTAACTTGTGGTATCTTAATGGGGCTGAGTATGGTCCAATTATGTCTTCTGGCCGAGTAACCGTGCCATTAACAGCCACTTAAACCTACCTACCTACCTTGGATTTCTTTTCGATTAGTTTTCCCTGGAAACAACACTATCCTAATACGCTAATCTACTTCCCTAGTTCTGTAAGAGTTTCAATTAGAGTAAAATGAAATAATGGCTACCGTTATTCAAGGCTTGAATAGTCAGTTCAGCTCTATACCGGTTAGTGTAGAGCTGAGATATCACTCTCTTAAGTTGATCATGTATAATCGCAGGTTTCCTAAGATCTGAATTGGTATGCGTGATTCTGAATAATGACTGAAATGATTCAAAGAATAATTGCATTCAGAGAGGTTTTCGTAGGTGATTCCAATACACCAAAGAAATTACTGCAGCAATTATTTGATTCATCTACGTGCCACTTCGAAACTAGTTTCTCAACGTTAACCTTTCCATGACCGCCGAAAATGTGGCTATCAGTGTGCGTCAGTGCCAACTCAGTTAACATAAAGTTTATAAATGAATATTGTTTTTTATTTGTGGCAGTAAAAGACGAAAAAATAAACTGTTAATAACTAGAATTTGGTGAAAAGTAAAAGTGTGGTAATTATATGCAAGGCGCAGACACGAACACACAAGTTAGTAAGCGTGTGTTTAGCCGTATGTATGTACATAAATTTTATATCTCTGGAACTTTTGCTTTAAACTTTTCATTTTGTGGGGCTTATAATTTTTTTTTTTGTATTTTTTTCTACTATCTAAGCGGCGGCGTCATTTTGCGGTTTGATTAAAGGCAGCTGAGAAAATATGTGCAGAGAGAAACGAGGCTCAAGATAAACTTTTTTATCCCATAGACATGGGCATTGGGGAAAAGTAACAATTTTTGTATCCAATCCTCGCTCCACGCTACTTCCCATTAAATCATTACATTAGTCACACACACATACACACAAACGCATACGAGCACACATTTACTTGTAAGCGTACTAATTTAAATAAATATTTGCATTAAGTTTTCGTATCGTTTTATATTTTGTGGCTTTTTCGATTTTGCTGTGGTTGATTGGGGAGCTTTGAACCCATTAACCTGCGGTGTTGCCACATGCTAACGTACTCCACACACTTGTGAGTTTAACCATTTATCATTTCTCGTTTGGAATTTCACTTTCCTTTTAGTCGCACTTCGATATATAAATATATACATACATACATACATATGTGTACGCAGATTTCTATTTCGACTCGTGATTGAGTAATAATTTCTTTAGCTTTTAATTAGAATCGTTCGTCGCCTGCTTCTCTTATCGGAAGTCTCTTGCGTACTTTTGACGAAATTATAAATTAAACCATATCTATATTTAAAAACTTCCCCACATGCTAATCTAATCAGCATAGTTTTTTTTCGCTAGTAATTGTTTAATCCATCTCACCCATAAACAAAGAAACAAAGAATTGTTTAACTCTACACTGTCATAAATTTGACATTATTTTGCAACATTTTTAAGCTAAACGAAAAAAAATTAGTTCAAGTATGAATTTAGTGTGTGTACACTAAAAATATTTTGGTAGAGACATTTGAGGGGTCGCAGGTTCGTATCCTGCCCAGGACATGGTTCCAAATATGCTCATTTCCAAATCTTTTTCTCTTCGGGTTGAAAGCTTTAGATGCTAGTACTCATTCTTCCAATTCTTTCTATAAATATTATTATCATTATTATTATACCTTACACGATAATTAATTAAGAGTGCAAGGTATTGGGGAATGAGTACTAGCTACAGAGGCTTTCGACTCGAAGAGAAAAAGATTTTATAGAAAGAAGCATTTTGGAGATCAAGCTCGTGGCAGGATTTGAACCTGCGACCCTCGGGGAGTGAGTCTAGCATGCTTACCACTAGACCATAGAGGGCGGCCTTTCTATAAATAATTAATTATGGTGTGAGGAACATATATAATAATAATACTTTTGGTACAATTTGGAAAAGCTATCATATAGGAACACCAAATCATATAATAGTATAATCTTTTCTTAGCTAAATTATGGAGAACCTGTAAAGTAGACCCCCCAACCACAACCCTGCATGTTGTATTTTCCATCAGAAGTGTCCAGAAAAAATATTCGTAGATATATGATACATGATACATGTCTGTCTTTAGTTTTCGAGATATACGTCAGACAAGGAAGGCGTTTAAAAATAGAATGGAAGCTCACAATTAATTGTAACTCTACTAACCACTTTGATTGTTGCATCAATTCCTAAGTGCTTGGAGACCTCCTTCTTCGGCGGCTCGCCGGCCTATCCCACTCTCCACTTTCGACGATAAAGTTGAGTAATCCCATTATGTACCTTATCTATGTTCATTATATAACTTAACCTACTATATTTTCGCCCCATTATATATTCTAGGAGAATATTAATTTCTGTGATAGGATTAGTAGATCTGATTTTAATGTACTTGAATTGCTATGTGGACAAATTTATTGACTGGAAATGAATATGTGGAGATATGTATTGACTGGAAATTAATTTGGAAAATTAATTGTTTGGAAATTATTGTGTAGAGAAATACATTGACTGGAAATGAGTATGTGGAGAAATATATTGACTGGTAATGAGTGTGTGGAGAAATGTATTGACTGGAAATTAAATGTGGACAAATTTATTGACTGAAAATGAGTATATGGAGAAATTTATTGACTGGAAATGAGTATATGTAGAAACGTATTGACTGGAAATTAAATGGGGAAAAATTCATTATTTGGAAAGTATTGTGTGGAGAAATATATTGACTGGAAATAAGTATGTGGAGAAATATATTGACTGGTAATGAGAGTGTGGAGAAATGTATTGACTGGAAATTAAATGTGGACAAATTTATTGACTGGAACTGAGTATATGTAGAAACGTATTGACTGGAAATTAAATGGGGAAAAATTCATTATTTGGAAAGTATTGTGTGGAGAAATATATTGACTGGAAATAAGTATGTGGAGAAATATATTGACTGGTAATGAGTGTGTGGAGAAATGTATTGACTGGAAATAAATGTGGACAAATTTATTGACTGGAAATGAATATGTGGAGATATGTATTGACTGGAAATTAATTTGGAAAATTAATTGTTTGGAAATTATTGTGTAGAGAAATACATTGACTGGAAATGAGTATGTGGAGAAATATATTGACTGGTAATGAGTGTGTGGAGAAATGTATTGACTGGAAATTAAATGTGGACAAATTTATTGACTGGAAATGAGTATATGGAGAAATTTATTGACTGGAAATGAGTATATGGCGAAATTTAGTGACTGGAAATTAAATGGGGAAAAATTCATTATTTGGAAAGTATTGTGTGGAGAAATATATTGACTGGAAATAAGTATGTGGAGAAATATATTGACTGGTAATGAGAGTGTGGAGAAATGTATTGACTGGAAATTAAATGTGGACAAATTTATTGACTGGAACTGAGTATATGTAGAAACGTATTGACTGGAAATTAAATGGGGAAAAATTCATTATTTGGAAAGTATTGTGTGGAGAAATATATTGACTGGAAATAAGTATGTGGAGAAATATATTGACTGGTAATGAGTGTGTGGAGAAATGTATTGACTGGAAATTAAATGTGGACAAATTTGTTGACTGGAAATGAGTATATGGAGAAATTTTTTGACTGGAAATGAGTATATGCAGAAATGTATTGACTGGAAAGGAGTATATGGCTAAATTTATTGAATGGAAATGAGTATGTGGAGAAATGTATTGTCAAGAAATAAGTACGTGGAGGAATGTATTGACCGGAAATGAGTATGTGGAGAAATTTTTTTGTCTGGAAATGAGTGTGAAGAAATTTATTGACTGGATAAAGCAAAATTAACAGAAAATCAGTGTAGGAAATATTGTTGTTAATAAAACATGGAGTAACTGATAAAGGTTAATATACGAGTGTATCGAAAATATTAGACAATATAATAAGAAAAATTAGAAGAATGGACGAACAAAGAATGTGCAACAACAAGTTATCAAGATGGAACTAATAATAATAGATAATAAAAGATACTGCATATTAGCCTTTTTTCTGAATATAAAAACTTGTTTATTTATTTATTTATTTATCTCTACAAATTGATCTTAGGACATTAAGGTAATTACCTTTTTGAGCTCTCCTAACGACATGAAGTATATACTCGTATATATATATATATATTTTTTTTTTTTTTAAATAATTGTTTAAAAATATATAAAAACTATTGCAGAATGAATAAGATTAATAAATATAAACTATTATCAGTAAGAAATAAAATAAAAACATTTCTAATAATAAATATAAACTATGATCATTAACATATACATACATATACATATACTCGTATATATAAAACAACGTATATTAAGACTTTCAAAAATGATATTGATATTAATATTCTTGCTATCTTAAATAATTTATTATTATTATTATTATACCTTACACCATAGTTAATTATGAGTGCGAGGTGTTGGGGAATGAGTACTAGCTACAGAGGCTATCGACTCGAAGAGAAAAATATTTTATAGAAAGAAGCATTTTGGAGACCAAGCCCGTGGCAGGACTTAAATAATTTAATAACTCTTTTACTACGAATAGAATAAGGTTTTAGGCTATTCCCCATATTCCATCATTGTCGTACAAGAAAATAGAAAAAAATCGTGTGTAATTATATTTAAAAATAGTTTAAATTTTATTCGTATATCCTTATCATGTCCTTATCAGTTCCGCACTTTTTGACTGTATGATTCTTGTGATAATGTTCAAACTAGAAAGGGAAGATAATTAATCCCTGCTATCCGCTGATTAATCCCATGCTACTCTATAAAACATTCACGAATACAATCAATATATTTTCAAACTGTTGTGCTGGTAACTCTGGCCCAGAACCAGTTTCTCTCATAATTTGCTCAAATGCGGCGCACGACCTCTCACAGTAGCAAGGCCAGACAGCAATAACAAAGTGCATTAGACTTGCATGAAAGCTAAAACATGGTTAAACGACATTCGGTTAAATATGAAATCAAGGTTTAGTTTAAGGTTTTTTTTGTTTTTACTCAAAGTCCCATAAATTCTGATGTATGGACTGGGGAAAAAATGTTTAGCAATTTAAACACTGGGGTGCTAATCAACATTTTTATTCGGAAGGTCTTTCTTGGTCAGTTTATTTTTTACATGCCATTGAAAGAACCGACCTCTTTAAATTATCGTTGATCGTTGGTCATATTATATCATACTCGTATATTTTCTTTGAAGAGTTGATTTTCAAACAATATCATAGGCAATGCATCAATCAAAAATCACTTCTCTTTCTTTTAATTTCTTGAAATTACCAAATATTACGTATTATATATTAAGTGCAAAATATCGGTAACACTTTCATTACGTTGCGGAAATTTGTACACCTCGAAATCACTCACTTCACTGGTTATCTGAGTTACTCCTCGGTAAACAATAATGTAGAAGATTAAAGTAAATATAAGAAGCAGGAAATATATTTTTTGTGTTTAAGTACTGGGCCGGGAGTGAAAATGTAACATACCCATATTTAATGACTGACGTATCGCCTGGCAAACACAAATGTACATTGGTTTGAGGGTCCACACCCATTTTTCTGTGAATCTATCCAACTGTTTCCTGCGCTAAGAGCAAAAATATAGTATACCCATATTTAATTACTGACTTATCGGCTGGCAAACATAAATGCTCATCAATTTGTGTTTAGTGATTTATAATAATACGATGGTGAATAGCGACTTCAGGAAGAGCCTTCAGGGACTAATGTCCCACTAGTCGAAAAATTATACAGAACATTAAGAGAACTTCTTTCATAGTAATTAAACACGTACTTTTTGAAACTTCGTATACAACTCAGGAACTCAACCACGGGATAAACAAACATCACCATAAACTTGTTCCATCAATTGAAACGTTTCGGCAAAAGTTGCAACCAGTTTAAACCAAATCTTAATATTAGTTCGTTGGTCCATGGTCATTTTAGTACCGATGGCATACACATACTGTCATTTTAGAAGCAATAATTCCGCTTCTATAGGGTGTTTATTTTAGTTGTGTGTGGTTTTCAAGCAGAAATAAAACGATTATAATTTAATGTTATGGCCAAGAATTTACCTTTATTATAAAGATAAGAGTTTGCCATTATGTTTTAAAAATGATTTCGGGCAAGTGGCTGCCTCGAATAAATTCCAGCCGAGAGGCCCAATTTTCGACCACTTTTTGCAGCAATTGAGACCGTATGTCAGCAATAACGCGCCGAGTATTCTCTTCCAAGGCGTTAATCGTCGCGGGCTTATCTGCGTAGACAAGCGACTTCACATAACCCCACAAAAAATAGTCCAGCGGTGTTAAATCGCACGATCTTGGAGGCCACGCCACAGGCTCACGACGCGAGATAATGCGCTCACCAAAAGTTTCCTTCAATAAATTGATTGTTTCGTTGGCTGTATGGCATGTAGCGCCGTCTTGTTGGAACGAAAGGTCGTCCACATCAACATCCTCCAATTCAGGCACGAAAAAGTCATTAATCATGTCTCTATAGCGTTCCCCATTGACTGTAACAGTATGGCCGGCTTCATTTTTGAAGAAATATGGACCAATGATTCCCTCTGCCCATAGAGCACACCAAACAGTGACTTTTTGAGGATGTAACGGCGTGTCAACAATGGCTTGTGGATTATCGTCACTCCAAATGTGACAATTTTGCTTATTAACGTACCCATTCAACCAAAAGTGAGCTTCAACATTTTCTTCTGAAAATCGGGATCGGTGGCCATCTCGTTTTGGGCCCATTCACCGAACGTGCGACGCGTTTGATGGTCGTTCGGCTTTAATTCAGTGAAATGGCAAACCAAACTGAGCATAAATCAAGTGACAGCTGTCAAAAAGACAAATTCCGAAAAAAGTATTGCCAGATTGAAAACCACACATCTAAAAAAACACCCTATATTAGCCCAAACGTCATGAACATCAGATCTATCTTTATGACGCATGTAAATGCCAATAGATGGGCTCTCTAGAAATACCTATTTTTGTTCTATTTAATTTGTTCTGCACAAATATTCATATTAAGTATACATACATAAATAATATTTATTATTCAATAGTTATTAAATTAAGAATAGTTCCATATTTTAGATCATAAAAATTTTATTCTATCACCATTAACTTTACTAAAATAAATTTGCATATGTCTTCATTTAATTTTTATTCCCTGTCAATAATAAGAAAAAGTGTGGTTATATTCAAAGAAGTTTCTATATTGTTGGGGCAATATCTTAATTGAATAAACCAAGTCAAATTATATTCTCTGGACTTCACATTAATGTGTTATATAAGTTTTATATTTATTAGAGAGGCATATCAACCTTTTTTTTTTAAAATATCATTCGATCACCGCCTAAAAGGCATAATTTTGGTATATATGTAATTTTCATCTATTCGGAATCTATGCAAGTAGCTTCTAATATCCATGCCAAAGTATAGTTAGTATTTGGTTTCTCTTCTATGTAAATAATTTCCATATCCATTTTATTAACTATTTAGTACTTCTACTTGTAACGTGTTGTTCTGAGTAGATCTACCACTTGTTGGGCACCTTCCTATCATGTTTATTTTGCGTTGCCATAAACAGCAACATTCCCGACAGTGGCCTACATTTAAAACTGTTTTATTTACCAACCCTCATTTACGTTCGCTTCGGCTCTTGAGGTTATGCAATCGAAGTGTAAATGTTGGCTAAATGGCAAATGGCCTTTGCATTGTGTTTATTTGCGGCTATTCAAAATTAGTTCATTAAAAAATAAAGTGTGTGCATTTGGAATGACGCATTACTCGTGCTCCATATCTTTTCTCAATAATCTCTATCACGTATATTCATTCGCTCAATAATAATAATAATTATTATTTGCATAAACTGGTTTAAAAAGTTTTTATCTTTTATTTCTAAATTTTGCTACAATTTCGTAAATGAACTCATTTCTTGTGTGAGTGTCTCGCACAGTCCAAATACTTTTTGCAGTCGAACTTAAGTAAATACCTCGTACGTAGAGTCTGTTTCTAGGCACTTGTTGACGTATGCGGTTCTTTTTATTTATTTCTTCCGAAAACCTATTCGCAACCTTGAATCTGTTTTCATACGTTTGGAATTAAGTTTGTTTTGGCTGTATTCGCACTTTTATATTGAAAGTGTTATTAAATAAAAGTAGAGTGGCACACGAATTTTTATGCAGCATTTCGACTTCACTTTGAACGAAGGTTCGAATCAGTTTATTTATAACTATAAAGTGTGAAGTCGTCGTTAACTCATTTTCGGCTTTTAGTCCTGTAATTTTAAGTGGCCAAGATGACACCCTCAGTTACTCCTTCTGCTATGAATTAGAAAGGCAATGACTCAAAAATAACAATAAACCAAATTACAAATTAGCTGCATACTGAATCCAAATGACAAATTCATAGGAGATTTCTGCCTATAATAAAAATCATGATTTCAAATACGAAGAAATATTTCTATGTTGATTCCAAAGACATTTTTTATCTATTCGAACAGTTTTCTATGTAAGTTCTCATACTCAGCCTTGGGTCATTTTGTGGACCTGACGAATTAGTCTATTAGTCGGTGTAATTATACTTTTATCCTATAAAAAAAGCCGCCCCCTGTGGTCTAGTGGTAAGCATGCTAGACTCACACCCTGAGGGTCGCAGGTTCAAATCCTGCCACGGGCTTGGTCTCCAAAAAGCTTCTTTCTATAAAATCTTTTTCTTTTCGAGTCGAAAGCCTCTGTAGCTAGCACTCATTCCCCCACCACTTTGCACTCTATACTAATAATACTTTTATCCTAAAAAATAGGACTGTTTTGTGCAGTTGTAACACCCAAAACTAGGAGGGGCAAGTATCGTCATATATATATGTAGATGATCATCATAACTTTCTGAGTCTCTTTGTTTTGTCCCTGAGTCTTTTTGTCTTTTTGCCCAAGGTCAACTTTTGTGATATCCTAATGGAACTTTGTAAAAGTACACAAGTCTGGACCTTGAGGCAGTATCAGATATTAGTATAAATCCAATCGGACAAAGGATATAGTACCTAATTTTCTAGATCTTACTTAAAATTACCCTATCAAAAGTTCTACAGATGATAGGTATAAAAATAAAATTTGATTCTAAATTAGTTTGAGATTAAGTAATGCAGAAAATGGGGAGTGTTCTTAGACTGCCACGCCCACAATTCACACATATTCATACTACTACTACTACTACTACTACTACTATACTTTACTATAAAAGATTCATTGGCAAATGGTATCATGGTGGTTCGCTTAGCCAGTATAAAGCATTGAAGCAAAAATGGGAGGCTCATTCACATACGAGTATACGGATAACTCGAGATCTATCTAAGATATATCAACAAAATTGTTTATTATACTTTAAAATTAAATTAATGATCATTGTGTGAATAACATTTACGCTCATTTTTATTTAAAGATCAGCATTATGAAAAACGCTCGTACAAAAACTCATTTAATTATTAAACAAGTATTATCTTAGAGCTGAAGGCCTTGGCAGCTAGTGCTCCCCTTACAATGTTAAGTTATTGTTTTTCAAGTAATAATAATAATAAATAATAATATTATGTTATATAGAGCCAATATCGGGTCTTGGTTTGAATTATACGCCCTCTTTATTTGTATGGGTGTGGTTTGCCCATCTTATGGGGGTGCATAACTTAGGATAAAGAGTAACTCTAAGTATGATTCACCTTCATGAGACTACAATGGTTAAATAAAATGTAGCTCCAGAGTTAGAAAAATACTGCGAGTATTTGTACTAAAAAAAATTATCGTTCAGTTGTTTTTTTATACTTTGTTGTGTTAAAATTTTCGGTTCGCATTAGTTCAATTTATTCGCAGAATAGACACATGGGTGTGGCATTCCTTACTCTTACCTGGTAGTCCACTCATTGCGTACAACTAATTTGTTGGCACTCGTAACTTGTGCCAGGAGGCTTAATATTCTTGTTGTGTACAAAGACACGAACGGTTTTTTGAAAATGTCTAGACTGCAGTTCCAGAGGATGTTTATAAGATGACTGTACCAGAACGGCGTGGTTATAATATTCGGTGATAAAGACACAGAAGTTACTAATTGAGTTTGTGGTATGACTTATTTAGTGATTAGGATCAGGGCCGTGCGCACGGGGGGTTTTGGGTGTTGAAACACCCCCCCCAGAAGGGCTTTTAGCTACAATAAAAGGGCTTTTAGCTTCAATAAAATGTAAATACATATATGTACGTGAATAAAAATGTATGGGTTGCTCTCATCTGGTGTTTGTGGTTTGACTGATGGCCTTTAAAAAAAAAAAAAAATTAAAATTTATGTATATGTAATCATACAATTATATGATATAACATATATTATCTGCATCCACTTGTTGACAGATCTCTTTGAGCTCCTCTCCTTTTTAAATGAAATTTGATAAAAAAAAAAACGCCCCCCCCACGAGCAAATCCTGCGCACGGCCCTGATTAGGATGGATGAATAGAATTTTTTGTAAATTTTTTGAGTGTCCTTATTCAAGCTTGAAAAAATGTTGCTTTATTTTCATTGTGCCTTATAACCACTCAGATTAGTCATTGATTTCTATGATTTGTTGTTTGGTATTTTAACCCGTTTCAAACATACTATTAACCAAAAGATTTGATTGGAGTGTGTTTTATTTTTCTGTGGAATTGTATTTCTCTTTCAAGTCTCAATTGTGTTGACCAAACTTGATGTTGTGACCATCTTTCATAACTTTCTGTCTTCATTATCGTATGATTGACGTAATTCACATTCTATAGCAAACTGTCAATCCACTGTTCACACTGTTTGACAACATCATCATTACCTTAGGTATCTCTTTACATAACACACAGAAAAAAAGGGAACAGTTAACATAAATTGCACCTCCCTGTGACACAATGAGAACTTGGCACAAGGCATTCAATAATTTCGGTATGCATCATTTTATTGTCACATTTAAATATCACTTTCCTTTAGTAAATAATTCATTTTATGAATAGACAAAGCGGAAAAAGAGGTTTTATTGTGATGAATTGTGTCGCCATGGGCGCATACACGCTTTATAAAACTCTCTGTTGTTCCAACTATGTATGCATTTACATACAAATGTGTATGTATATACATATATATGTTTGTATATATGTATGTTTGTATATATGTATTTTTGTATATATGTATGTTTGTATATAGGTATGCTTTTATATATGTACTTTTGAATATATGCATGCTTTTAAGTACATAGGAAAGGTGTTGATGTAAGATCGAAACTGTGCGAAGCGGGAAAAAAATAACTGAAATAAATGGCTGCACTGTTTCAATATTGTTGGAAAGTGGGCTTGGCTTGGTTAATGAACGTTGCTCGCAAGTTTGTAAACAAAATAAACCAGTGTGTCTGTGATCTCCGCGAGTCAGTAGTCGCTGAAATGACTCATAACACTGTGGGTATATCTGGGGCTTAATATAGTATTTGTGCAAGATATGGGGTAATACTATGTAAGTACATTCATGCCAGCAATTAAATATGACAAATAAAAGCAACTTGCATAATGCTGAATAAATCTGTTTTCCCAGTTGCCAAGATACGCTTTTAGATTTGAAACGGTCAAGCAAAGCAAGCAAACACTACTTTTATGGACGAAACTTAATTTATTTCTTAAGATAGAGTCTCCTTTCAAATGTATTCATTTTTTCCTACCATATCCCTCGAATAATAAAATTTGTCGAAGCCTTTAGAATACGCATCTATCTCAGCAAATAGCTCTTCTTTGGACCCAAACTTCTTTCTTCAAGCTTGAAACTATTTAAGAGTTGCAGGGGGCTAAAAATGATCACTATGGTGGATGAGGAAGCCTAATGGTGGATGAGGAAGCCCAATGAATACAATTTTATCTTGACGACTGCAAAATTGAGCGCCTTTGCAGTGTCCTGGTAGAAGATCATTTATTTTAATGCTAGCCAAACATACCCTGATGGACGCAGCGGGTTGCAAATTTGCCAGCAATTATTTAACGGATATTATTAACGACTAACAATATTGATTTCATAGTAGTGTCGCCAAAGGACGAATACTTTTAAGTTCTTCCCCGTACTTTGGTCACAATCCCATTGATTTCGCAACATCATTATTCTTTCCCATATTCAATCATTTGTCAAAGGAAGAAATGAAAGGATAACGATACTATGCCATCGCTGGTTACCTGTGAATGAATTGCAAAGTCTTTGTTCAAGAGAATCTTCTTCCTAAAATTATTGGAGGGTCCCTTCGTGGTTGGAAGGGAATTGAAAAACCATTGTACCAGAGTGTTTTGTCTTTGTACGAATATCGACTACAATTCTTCAAAATGGCAGCATGAACTGCTCATTCGGATTGGGACATTTTCTTCAATTTAGTTAATATGCTGATTACCTGTGGGTGAAGTGGAAAGTCCTTATACAAGAGAATCTTTTTACTAAGTTTCTTAGAGAGTTCCTTCGTGGTTGGAAGGGAATTGCAAAGGCATTTTACCAGTGAATAAGTACGAAAACTTCCACTGCTAAGCTTCAAAATATCTCAAAAAGTGATCATTCATTGGAATACTTTCGTAAGTCCTGTCGAATTCTCTGTTCACCTGGTCTACGAGTAAATTACATATTTGTATTCGAGAGGCACATTTTTTCTATTTATTCGAATACAAGCATTTTACTTTTGTTGACAAAGTGAAAACTTATTTTATTCATTAGTATTCCACTCCATTTTTCCAAGCATTGCTCACATTTATTTGTTCAATCCTTGGCAACTTCACACATCGTAAAATAAATAAACTCATAAAGTGACCTTAACATTAAAGCAATTTTAAAGATATATGAACTTAATGTGCTTGGAATGTGAGTAACAAAATTTATACATCATTTGAAATTTACACTGAAAAAACAATTTATATAAAATTAATATAATTGAATTGAATTCACTGAATTCTGAAAGCAAATGCAACCATGAACAAAACATTGTAACACGCATTTAGTGACTTGAGACAGGTCAAGTTGAGGATACTTGTAATTTCCTTCTTCTGGATAATATAGGGAAAGTTCATAAAAGCGTGAGGATATCACTATTTCGATAACTTCTACTTCCAAACATCATTTGCGTTGAGATCCTGCCGAAATATTTGGGTCCTCACAAAACACTGTACAGTCGTCAGTTGTACATTCCACTGCTACATAGCCTTCTATGGATCGACAATAGGCTACTGAAGGTTTCTACGGAACGTTTAGATAAGTTTCGCGTCAGACAATGATCATTTTGAGCTAACATTCTTACGAATATTTTGCTGAATTCCCCACATACCTACTTCAAGAACGATTAATTCAATCAGTGGGCTTAGTAGTTATATTCTATAAAATTATATGTTATGTGAGGATCATATATGGAAGAGACTGCAGAAGTCTAACTTGATTTTAAATCATCTGGAAAAATAAACTAAGCGTCTTAAGGGCTACTACTGCTGGATCAGTAGTGACTTGAAGTATGCATTAGCAGAAACTTTCGAATAGTTTACAGCATTCATAATAAAAAAATTAAAATAAAAAATCAAACCAAAAACCAATTATAGTAAGTTTACACAAACTCCTGTTCCCGCTTTGCTGGTCATAATTTGTGTCCTTTCTTTCAGTTAGAATGTTTGTTCTAGATAGATTCTAATTCGAAGAAGCTCGTAAGCAATCTTGCCCAAATTTTCCCTAGCAATTGTAGAGTAGATAAAAAGTAGAGCGATTGTAATTAAGTGTTGGGACGAGTTCTTGAAATTTAAGACCCAGGGTAAGTTTATACGATTGCAATTTATCTTTCACAAACTCATCACAAACCGTTTTGGGAAAGCACCATTCTATTCCTATATAGCTCTCACAGTGTGCGTAATAAATAGCTCTCATAGTGTGAGCCATTCCTAGCATAGTTTATGAACCGTTCCTTACATAATCTATGAACCGTTCCTTGCATAGTCTATTAACCATTCCTTGCATAGTCTATGATCCATTCCCACCATAGCCTATGAACCATTCCTAGTATAGCCTATGAACCATAGCATAGTCTATGAACCCTAGCTTGCGTAGTGCATACTTGCTCTCCCCTAAATTGGGTGATATCGTGGAGAACTGTACGAATAACTTCAAGTGAAATTTAACCAACTTGCTGAACATAAATTTCTACATATGTCATTTTCGATTTCAATCTCTTCGTCGTATCTGCAATTGCATGACAGAACTACACTTCTTCTGGATGGCTGTTGTGTTATCTGTCCACATTGCAAAGTATATACTTATAATATTTACAAGTATTTAATAGAGTTTTCTTTAAGTGTAGTCTAATTTCATTGCGCCTTGATAAACTAACCCAACCCAGCCTGTGCGTGGTTTCAAACGTGGCCATTTTCAATCACATGCTCGCAGTTAGTTTCTTCGTCCGTTCGTCCGCCAGACCGTATGTTGATCAGTTCATACGTGTCCGATAAATGTAATGAAACTTAAGCCTAGAGCAAAGCCCGACAATTACATTTTCAATTAACTCATTTCTTTTGTTGTTGTTGAGTTTGTTTTGATAAATTGCCAATTACGAATCCATCACGTGCGTCGTTGCTGTTAGTAGTGTTGTGGCAGTTCATTTGGCTCGCTGCGCGTTTGTTGTTTACCTGTACATTTGGATGATGTAATTGACTCAATTTACACAAATGTGACTTTATAAGCTGCCAATTTACATGTACACAAATTTTTTTCTGGCACTATGGAATTCGGTACTCTCCTTCATTGTAGTTAGGAAAAGTTTTCTGAACGAGAGGAAAAGTTTTCTGAACGAGAGGAAAAGTTTTCTGAACGAGAGGAAAAGTTTTCTGAACGAGCAACAGAGACAAGTAAACAAACACAAAATATTATATATAAAAATGTCTTATTTGGCAAACACCAAATACGATATATAAATAAATATATCGTATATGACAAATCCATGATCAAAATTGACTGCCTGCACACTTGTTTGTGTTTCTTTTTAGTTGAGTCACACAGTTTGAACAACCATCCGGTGATTAATTTGTGTGGAATAGAAATATAGTTCTTGTCTTTAACCTTCTTCTAGGTCTATATCACTTCCAGAATAAATTTAATCACGTGGACTCTTTATATGGCCACTTTTTCTTATAAAGTTCGTATATCAAGTATGTACTGAATAGGTATAAAGTGGCGACTTTCTATGTGCTCTAATAATTAAAATCATGGGAAGTAATCATGAACGTGGGCAGAAATATGTGATTTAGGAGTGGTAAAAGTAAAGTTGTGATGTTATCACATTCGGCACGACCGACTGTAGCCAGTTTTCATCAGTTTTAAAGTTTTCGTCGTTTTTTTTTGTCACTTCTACTGCGAAATTGAAAGCTTACTTTTTTGCGTGTGACTTCAAGATAAATTCTAATTAACAACTACACACAAAGTGAAGTTCTTGATTGTGTACATAAAATCAACTAAATCCAACTTCTCGAGGATTCACAAACACTTGAGTCCGTTATTTAGTTCACGGTGATTCGATTTGTGTTCATTGAACAGTTTAACCTGATCTGATGGATTTTTTTCAAATAATTTTTATTAGTTGTTTATTTCTCGCGATAAGATAAACTCATAATAGTCACAATTGCTGAAATGGTTATGTTACGGAAAATAATTAAAAATTAATAAAACAAGTTGATTATAAGCAGAAGAGTTCCTGGCAGTTATAAGCAGACAGAAAGAAAATGTTTTCGTAATTTTTAAATTACGAGAAAATAAGTAAAAATTAATATTAAAATCATGGCACTATTTTGAATATGAGATTTGTGCGCATACTGCTTAATTTCCCACTCTGCTGAACATGGTGACATTCCCTTCCTTACTTTGGCTTTAAACCAACATTTAGTTTGTTGGAATAATTTTCGATCCCATTAAAATTTCTTCTTTCTTTACGAGTTATTCTAAATAAATCGAGTTTTCGCTTGTAGACTAATTGACTAAGTTTTCGCTCTCCAAGTTCCGTTACTATATGTTGGCTTCTCTATCTCGAGCAACGGTTTATGAGTTTATTTCTAGATGGATTCCTGAATGTTTCCTCAATAGTTTAAAGCCATTATTATTTTTGACATCTTTCATTATTATATGGACATCTTTCGTTTGCTCCATAAACTACAAATTCATAGTCATATATTGTGGAACAGTTCTTGGATCTTGGAGGCCTTTGAATTGCTTTCCGAAATGCATTCTTTTCGTCCATAAAAGCTAGAATGAATCCATTCTTTTTTTGGTGCTCACTTGTCAGAAGGATAATTGTGCAGACTTGTCATAGATCGGTATAAAATTTTCCCGATTAACACCAGAGACTCGCATTGAATCTCTGGTGTTAATCGGGAATGTTCATCGGGAATATTAACATGGTACTACAAACGCCCTACGAGTCCTTTGTGAGGAAGGAGCCACCTCTATCTACTTACCTAATTGTGTGTTCTGTTATTGTCATCAAGATATATTTCTTACATATTTATGTGTTCTGTTATTGTCACCAAGATATATTTCTTACATATTTATGTGTTCTATTATTGTTTTCAAGATGTCTTTCCTATCTACTTATGTCTTCCATGATCATTTTCCAGCCATCTTTCAATACTTTAGTATCTTTTGCTTTACTGTATAATTTTTGATAACCTTGTTTTGTTTGTCTTCAAATGTGGTCTATGATTGATAGTTCCTTGTATAATTTTTTTGTATTTACAGCTAATGTAGGCAAACATTTTTTGCCACAAGAAATTTAAATTATTGAAAGCAGTCTGCAATCTACTCATATCATTGTGACCGTACTTTTTGCTTCGGTTGCATACGGGGATTTTCGCTAATGCACTTCACGAGTATTTCCCTTGATTGATCCATAAAATCTACTGTCGCTTTTAGCATTCATACTCGTAACGTTTACGTAACGTTTCAATTATTATATAATTAGCCACTTTCTGAGTGTGTTTAAGTGACTTGCTTGCTTGTTCCCATTATTCGAGCAATACTTTCAGCTAATCTACTGCAAATACTTGTCTGCCTTTTGTGTGAAACTTTATCAGTATTTACCGATTATAGTTTAATTGGTATTGATACAAGTTGCACATAGGATTTTCATGCTGATATCAGCACAATATCAGCTAAATTGATAATTAATTGATGTAATTGGGTCTAAGGAAAATTGTTTGAACAATACAAACAGAGATCAAGCAACTAGCACAGTAACTCTATAAAACACACATTGTATCAGTTACAATTGATAAAACGCTTGTTTTTGTTAAAAAAAAATATTTGTATTATAAGTTTCAATATAAATAAATAATAATAAAAACTTAGCTTCAATAGAATAAACTTAATACTCAATTCGAATTTTTGACTCTTTACAGGTTTGAATATCATTGAAACAACATACCGTCCAAATGGCTGAAACCACAAACAAACCCAAACTTCAATTACGCTCTGGAGCCGCATTGAATGGCGCCGAAAAGACACCATCGCCAGCAACGAAATTGCTAATTAATCACGGCAAACCCAACTTCACCATACAGCGTGGCCCCACGAAGCAAAACGGTGAAAGCAATCAGTGTGCTTCTCCAGCTGAGAATAACTGGAATCCTAACTACACCAGTCATGGCAGCATTTCCAAGAACAACTACTGTAGTGAGAATGCCTTCAATAGTGCCAATGGCAGCGACAACAACAATAATAGCAACAACAATAACAATGTTATCATAAAGAGCACCAAATTCAACGGAGTGTTCAAGCCCAGCTTTGTACCCCTTGTGGAGAAACAGACACACCAGCAAAACGCCGCAACGGATAACGAAGCTGCACGGGTAACTCTGAGACGCACGAAAGGGCCGGAGCCACCAAAAAGAGAAGAAGAAGAAGATGACACTGTGCCAGAGTTTATACGCAGACAGCGTAGAATCCAGGAACGTTTGACAAAAGAGAACATACTCGACTTTGAGAACAGACGCAGCGGCTACTTTACGCACACCATTATTACGCCCACCTCACCAAATCGCACCTCATTCGTAGAGACCATGTCTAGTCCGGCCATTGTGCCCTCTTTGGAAATACCACCACCAGCACAGCCAAAGAAGCAGGAGGAGGAGGAGGAAGTAATTATAGCAGAAATACCAGTCGAAAATAATGCTGCAGTGGCGGAAAAAGAAGAAGAAAGCGACCAAGATCCGGCTACTAATAATGTCTCCCATTTCACTAATGGTGTTGGCAATGGTCATGTAGAAGAAGAGGAGGTGGCCCGGGCAATTGAAGAAGTTAATAAGGCGGTCGCCGGTGAGGATGACGACAAGATCGTAGAGGTGGAACCTGATCAAAAGACAATTGTTGAACCGGAAGTTGTACAGGTGGAAGTTGAAAAAAATTTGGAGCTACACGAAGCGACCACCGCTCTTACTGTCGAGCATAATGCAGCAACAAACTTAGTTGAAACTGTTACTGTGAAACCAGAACACCCTCAGAAGGCAGTTGATGAAACAATATCTGCCGCAATCATAGAAGAAGTTGCTCATACTGTCAGTGAACACGCAGCTGTAGAGGTTCATGTTGAAGCAGCTTCAACAGCAGACCCAACACCAGCAGCAGCTTCGATTCCAGCTCCAGTACCAAGGGTTGTTGAGGAAATCAAGCAAAATGGTCACATTGAAGTTGCACCTAAGGAGTTGCAACAAAACGGTCACATTGAAAATGTTGTTGTGGAAGTCATCAACAGTACTCAAAACGGTAGCATTGATGGTCCCAGAATTCCCAATCCAGACCCCAGCGGTGTGTTGGGTGTCAACTACGAACCAAAGACAGTGGTTTCATTCTCTAAGGATTTGGGTAGTGAGCCCAACAACCATCCAGATACTGTGAAGATAACTAAGGAGGGCACAACTACTATTGCCGTAGATCCGGAATTGCAAGGATTGACGAAATTGAAATTCGATATTAAAGCTGACGAACAGAGTGAGTTGCAGGTGACTCCAGTCTTGAAAACGGAATGAAGTTTGATACCAATTGCTTCTCGTTGGACAGATACAAGTATATGAGAGATGTGGATAGGTAACTGGTATTATGTAGAAACAATTTTACGCAGGCAGTAGGAGAATTAGTATATAAATAAATGTATTTAACTTCCGGTTTTATTTTATGTATATTTCTTTTATTTTTTATATTTTGCTTTAAAGATATTTTTGTTTTATTCTGATTCCTTTTTTGTTTTATTCTAATTTCTGTTTTATTCTATTTTTTTTTTTCTGTTTTTTTAAAATTTGTTTTATTCTATTTGTTTATTTTTATAGTAAGTCTTAAGACTAAAAAGTTGCCAAATTAAAAATGTATTTAAATACGAAGCGCTCTTGTAGGAACCTGAAATTGGGACACTTCGAGAAATTTGTGTTGCATTTTTTTATTTCTCTTTTAATTTAACATAAATGCCATGTTATTTTTTTAATATAAACTTTATATAAATATAAAAAATAATAGTTAAATAAAAAAAAAAGATAAAATTTATATTTCAATTTTAATTGATTCCAAAAAAGTGGTTCAAACTTTCTATAAATTGAATTGAGAGAAAATAAATATTAATTTCAATATGTTTTTGAAGGAAAACAATAAATAAAACATTAAACTATGAATCTATTAAAGGAAATTGTAATTTAAATTTCACATAGATTCAAGGTGTACCGATTAAAATAGAGACAAAGTAAAAGTAGAAACATAAATTTATGTTGTTGGTGAAATTAATTTCATACTCCGAAAATATGTTTCAATTGCGTTACAATTTCAACTCCCGGCAAAATTGCTTTTAATTCCATTTCAAATTAAACTGTAATTCAATTCTGTTTCAATTCCATTTCGTTCCGGAAGCAAACATTTCCGAAAGTAACGTTTTCATGTTGATTGCTGGGCAGTTTCAGGTAGAAACTATCTATAGAAAACAAAGATTCAATAATGTTTCAATTCCATTTCGTTTCTGCTGCGAAAATTTCCATATTCATATCCAATATCCATTTCATTTTGGTTGCTGGGCAGTTTCTATCTAACACTGCGGCCACACGATCAATTTCTTGCCCATCAAGTCGCAATACACTCATACATTTTACAAACACATACATATTTCTAGTACTTGATCGTCGACTTGATTATCAATTTATGTTTCAAGCGGATAATCAATACGCCTTTCAATTATCTGTCAGCTGTTTCGTGTGGGTACTGAGTAATAAATGAAAAATAACGGAAAAACCAGATTAAATTTAAAAAAATGTATCATCAAATGAAAAAGGAAGAAATGAGAGATTAAAAAAAAATGTATCAACAAATAAGAAAGGAAGAAATGAGATTTGTAGGAATTCCTCCTAACTAGGTACCTCAGCGTGATACACAATTTCAAGCGCGGAGTTATAGCATCTCGCATGACTGTATTAATGTTCTTAATACTATCGTGAACCTTTTTTTTTTTAAAATACATGCAATAAAATAAAAATATAGATAAAATAAAATATTTTACTTATGTGACGACGGCAATTTGAAAATAAATTGAATGCCATCTTGCCCATCAAGTTGAATGCAGCTACGACACAGACGCAACTTGAACAGGTTTTGACAGACAATACATGTGAGAACTTGATGGGCAAGAAATTGATCGTGTGGCCGCAGTGTAGACAAAAGATTCAATAATGTTTCAATGCCATTTCGTTGCTGCAGGAAAAATTTCCTAAAGTAACGATTTCATTTTGGTTGCTGGGCAGTTTCTATCTAATACAAAAGATTCCATAATGCTTCAATTCCATTTCGTTCCAGACTTGAATATAACTGAAATTTAAATGGTGTTCGCATTCGAGTTACTTTCCTTTACACACACGTAAATGTATTTCAATTGCACCGAAATTTTATTAAATAAATAAACATAAAATTTGGCATATGTGTTTCTACTCACGATCATTTCTTATCTAATAATTTTCAATGAAACATGTCTTCAAGGGCATTTTCGTTAGTGCTATAATTGTTGGTCTGCTACATTCCTTCTCTTTATTTAAGTGATTGTAGAGCAATTAAAAAAAAATAATAAAAAAAAATTACTACGCCATAATTTAACATTATATGTAAGCATGAAATATTTTGGAGCATATTAACTTTTATAAGCTCCCATGATTTATTGTTGTATAATTAGCATTGATTCATGTGACAAAAAAAAATTTTTTTGAAGATAAATTTAAATGTTTTGATGTTTCCGCTCATTCCGAGTGGATATGTGGGAGTATGTCAAACTATATAATATTAAAAGCTTTATATTATCAATTAACATTTTACAAGTCCTGTGTATATTGAAGAGAAGTCTTATTATTAAAAATTATAATTTATATATTTTATGTATTTACAACATTATCGTATATTATGCACAAATAATTACAATTTTATTGTATCTCGTTGTATTGTACTGCAATATAAATAAAAAATGTTATCGAAAATAGAATTGAACGACTTTTGAATATAATTCTCAATAAGCTAAGGTAAGCATTTTGGGTCGCTTTATTTGGTTGGCATGGATTTACTACTGAATATTATATAAGAACGAGTTTTCAGTCGTATATGTTGATATAAATGCCAGACGTATGTATAGATTATAGTTCTTTCTGCAGGAAACACGATTTTCAGAGGCAGGAGAGGCTCATTTATGTTTGGGATATAATTTAATTGTGTGTGCCGAATAAGTTTGTGAGTTCTTATTCTTAAGTAAGAGAGTTGAGGTTGAAATAGAGAGTTGAATGTGAAGAATACTTATAAATGACTTTTACAAAATAAGAGTGGCAACAGTTACAGTCGGGGCTAATCACATTTTTATTATAGATCAATTAATTCAATTGTTGATAGTCTGGAAGTTGGATACGCCTGTTCTACACGAAATCCCACACGTAAGTAGATGGTAACAATGGTTAGGTTAGGTTATCGTGGCCGCCGGTACACGGACTAGCTCACTCAGATCACCATGGATCCATTGTGATACCACCGCGTAACAACGCACCTTCGATTCACTCGTCGAACCATTTCTCTTCTGAGTTTCCACAACTTCTACAATGGATATTGTACGGTGTCTGCAATTTCTCTGCATGAGTACCCACGAGCCCGTGACCCATGAAGGCTGCTGTCCCTGCGGTCCCTGTTTATGAGATCCCTAGATCTCGCTGTGTTAAAGACTGACCAGGTCGCCCGGGATGTATTACATGTTGTAAGTGTCCTCCATCTATTGCCCGCTAAGGTAAGACAGTGCATGTAGATGCCCCTCTTAATCGTGCCTATGGAAACAGGTACTAGTTCCACATGGGTTAGATCGAGAGAGGCTCCTCTGCGCGCCAATTCATCAGCCTTCTCACTTCCATCTATATTCCTGTGTCCGGGGACCCAGATGATAGTGATGTCAGCATTGTGACCTAACGCCCCAAGTTCCTCCCTGCACTGTCTGACCAGTCTGGAGTTGATGGTGTTTGATTGTAGGGCTTTTATGGCAGCCTGGCTGTCCACAAAAATAGCAAGTGTGCTCCTTTGCCCTTCTCTAATGTGGTGGGTGATCTGTCGAAATGCCTCTCTGATCGCGAGTACTTCCGCCTGAAAAACTGTAGCTGTATCGGGTAGGCGTGTACAGTAGTTAATGTTAGCGTGCGGGGAAAAGACCCCCACGCCCAGGTCCATTTTTGACCCGTCCGTATAAATGTGTATATGATACTCCATTTGGAGTTTCCTTCTCGACCACAATTTTCTTGAGGGAAATGTAACTTTGAAGTCCTTTTTGAAGTCCAGTTGTGGTACTATGTGATCTGTCGTCATTTGTGTTATTTCCCTCAGCACTGTGTATAGCACCTTACCATGACCGTTCGCTCAGACCAGCAGTTTGTCGCTTTTAACCAAAGCGCACTGTTGCAGGCTACGTTCTTAATGTGTAGCAATAAGTTGAGTGCCTCCGCTGGACATGTTCTCAGGCTCCCTGCAATGCCAGTGGCAGCTGCTCTTTGAACTCTACTGAGTCTCTGAAACTTATAACCCTTATCTAGAGCTGGCCACCAGACGATTGAACCGTAAGTTAGTATTGGACGCATGATTGCTTCGTACATCCAGTGAGTGATATGGGGGCGTAGTCCCCATTTTTTCCCAAACATTTTCTTGCATGCGTAGAAAGCTACGTGGGCTTTCCTGACCCGTAACTCTATATTGGTTCTCCAATTTAGCTTGGGGTCCAGAATAACTCTTAAGTATTTCGCTTTCTCCGCTAGCTTTAGCTGTTGTCCATTAAGTGTCGGAAGTTTAAAGATCGGAATCTTGGTCTTGTTAGTGAAAAGAAACAATTCTGTATTTTCTAGATTCACACCTAGTCCACATCCTGTGGCCCAGGAATTCAGTTTGTCCAGCCCCTTTTTCATAATAGCACTTATTACACTGGGGAACATGCCTGATACAGCTATCACTACATCGTCCGCGTATGCTACCGTCTTAACCCCCATTGAATCTAGCATGCCGAGGATGTTGTCAATTACCAGTAGCCACAAATCACCCCACCTAGTGGTGTTCCTCTACTGACGTGTTTGTTGAGAACGGTGTTACCCAGCTCAGACTGAATGACCCTAGTCCTAAGCATTGTAACTATCCACTCCCTAAGAACTTCCTCAACCCCTACCCTGGTGAGAGAGTCCAGAATTGCTTTGTTACTAACATTGTTAAAAGCCCTCTCTATGTCCAGAAAGGCCGCCAACGTGTACTGTTTATGGTGGATTGTCTTTTCTACTGATCGAATTACCTCATGTAAAGCTGCTTCCGTAGATTTACCCCTGAGATATGCGTATTGCGACTTCGAGAGGGGGAACTGATCCACTGTATGCCTAAGGTGGATTTCCAGAGCCCTCTCCATTGTTTTGAGAAGAAACGACGTAAGACTAATGGGTCTAAAATCGTTTGCCGACTCATGCCCAATCTTCCCCGCCTTTGGGATGAAAACTACCTTTACCTTCCTCCAACTGAGGGGGATGTAGTTGAAGCGTATACATGACTTATATATCCCTTTTAGCTATGGGATCACCACAACCTGCTGCAGCATCATTGGGAAAATCCCATCCAAGCCCGGCGATTTATAAGGCGAGAAACAATTTATCGAGTGTTTAATTTTTTCGTCCGTGAATATCAGGTCACAAAACGGTGGCATCTGATTTTCCATAACGGGTAATTGAGATACATGCGCGGCATGCACGGAAACAATAATCATGATAATTATTTATGGTAACTTGGAGTATTCCCATTGCCAATAATTCCTCGAAGGGCAATTTAATGCAGAAGTAGTAAAGTAAGTACGTTAAGCGGCTGCTAAAAAGCACAATTAGCTCTGGATTTGCTCTTTGTGACATAGCATGAGACTCAGGTCACATTCTCTAGCCATTTGGAGCTTTTAATGAAGCTGTTTAGGGAACATAATTTTGCGTCTGATAAGTCCAGGAAACTATTTCTCCTTTCGGACAGTGCTGGACACGCGAAGCTAAGTTGTTCGATATACTTCTGCTCATTCGCCTGCAAAAGTTATTTGAGAGGGTAGCTAATCTCTTGCCAAGAGTACCCAGAGTCAAGTGTCCCGTTAGGACGTTTATGATGGTACCTATATTTTGTCTACTTAAGGATAGCAGATCGTTTATGCACTTGAAATTTATTTCAAACCAGGTTTGTGTAGCGAGTTTGCAGCTTGTTCCTTCAGATTAGTATCTGCTCGCTATGTTTACGGATGTTATGTCAATTTGATTGAAATGTGCGCTAATTAGTTAAAATAAGTAAATATTTTGTTTGAAGGATATTAGTGCCAATTAGTAATTTACTTGATGATACATAATGAAGCATCACACTGGGAATAATTTGGAGTGGGAAAAAGAAATTAATAAAATTAAATTTTTATAAGAACATAAATTTAGCATTGCATTTACATGACATATCTTGGTAAAAATATGAAGTCTAATCTAAGGAAACTAAGTCCAAACTTCAAGTCAAAAACTTGCGAAGTGGAAGGATCCAAGGTATATGTTAAACAAGAGTGGCTCAGTTCCTCGCTAGGACCAGGCCTATTACATTAAATATAAAAAAGGAAAGTATATAAATACAAATTTAGAGAAACAGATAAACAATATAATTATAATAGCTTAAATTTTGCCATGATCAAAATCTAGAACCTAAAATCTAATTTCCTTAACAAACAACTTAAAAGATAACTGGTCAAAATATAACTTATCTAGGACTATTTATAATAATTCGGATGTATTGCCGGACTATTTACAATAATTCGGACATATATCAAAGTAAGTATGGTAGCTACTCATAAATAAGTTAAGTCCTAGATAAATTATATGCTATATAATGTTAGACTAAGTACGGTGTGATCGGGTTTCAAAGAAATATTCGACATGATTTAAATCTTTAATATAAGGACATTTCTTGAGGATGTGAGGCTTTTATCAAGAACGGAAGAACAAAAAATTTCAGGTGAACGTAAATTCAAAGAAGAACTGATCCGAGAACCGACTTTTGTGGTAACTCCATTTGATGCAATAAATGGAGTCACTATTTAATTCAGTAATTTTCAGAAGTTGAGTTCTGTATTTTAAGTGCTCATGTTATTCGAGACAATCGAAGACAAAGACTTGAAACACAATTTTGTATAAATTTTCCAGAGCAATATGGTAATTAGACATTGAAAGAGCTTCATGCATATTAACAAAGGAATCAGCAGTACTTATCCCAAAAAAAAAAAAATTAAGAGAAGTATTTATATATAAATTTATTAACCATAATGAATTTTGTCTCTAAGCATTTTGGGAATGAGTGTTAGTAACTAAGGCCTTCGACTGGAGGAGAAAACTATTTAGAAAATACTTTTTCCTGGTCACGCCCTGTGCAGAATTTTAACCTAGCACCCCAAAACTTAACGACCGAGAGAATAGCATTCTTATCAGTATAAAATAGAGGCCGAATGAACAGAAGTATAATAGGGCATCTTCTGTCGAAAGACCGACTCTGAATCTGAACTATTTCGAACTAAATAAAGTAAATGACACAAAACCAATAAGGAACTATCTAACATAGATGAAATTTACCACTGGTAGAAAGAGAGAGACAGAGAGGGAGATAGAGAGAGAGAGAGGAGAAACAAATCTCTCTGAATTCGTTAGGAATGTCAGAATATTAAACGTCAAACGGCAAAGCAGCGAAATAAAGCAGACGGACGTTGTACATGAATCCACTGAAAATCGTGTTAAATTCACTCAGAATCGGGGTGAATCCACTCAAAATCGTGGTGTGTCCGCTACGGACGCTGGCAGCGAAAAAGAGATTCCTTACTCTGTGTTCTCTGGTCTGAATCACGACACAACTGTCGTATTTATCCCAATTATGGGATGATGGACAACAAATTTTGGATATCGCCACAATAGTTGCCTATAACAACTTTTATGATTCAGACACTACTAAAGAATATACAGAGGTTTGTTTCTCTCTCTTTCTTTACGCTTTCTAGGAATTGGTCGACTGTATACATTTTATAATAAAAAGGAATTAACATCGATACTCTTTGAGCTTTGCCTTTTATTATAAAACTTATACAGTTGAACAATTCGTAGAAATTATTCAGCATGACTACATTTCTTTCAGTCACCTTTCGCGACTAAGCCGATTTTGGCCAAGTGACTGTAATGACTCGACTCGTATTTCAGTTAAGTTGTCTAAGTTCTCAACAATTGTTGTTGTAAATGGTACCAATTGGGGAGACAGGCGCAGAAATCGTGCTTTGTGGATTTGAAGTCAGTTTCTCACAGTGGTTGGTTTTTGTTCAAATGTTTCCGGTGACTCCAGTGAGGATAGGCTAGGATACACTGGTTGGCCGTTACACATGGACCAGCAAGGTCTTTTGCGGTGCCAGATGGATATTTATTTAAGAGTTGTAATATGCTTCGTTGAAAAGAGAGACTTCCTTTAAGAGCGAAACTATCGCTAGTGTTGAGAGCTCGTCCAGTCCCTCACACCAAGGACTCTCAGGTGTGCCAGAGCGCGTTTTTGAGATTGTGGGGCATAGGCACTGGAGATGTCTTGTGGGTTAGCTCCCCACATTTCCTTCAATCGATTTTATTTGTGAGTTCCATCCTTTTAGCGTGTACTGCCATTAGACTGTGACCTGTCATTACGCCTACAATCATTCTGCAATCCTTTCTCGGTAGTGCCGGTATGGATTTGTAGAGTACCGTACGATTTGCACATCAGCCTTGCGATTTTATATGTGGAGTTACTTGTGGAGCTACTCCACCTTGCTTCCTCTTTTCTTACCATGCCATCTTCAACATGGCTATTAATCATTTGTATACGCATTCGTACGTTGTTTACTTGCTCATACGGTAGATGGATTCCACTTTTAGTAATAGCGTTAGCGCACTCGTTTCCTTATATGTTCCTTGCCACCCAGTAGTTGCACAGCCTCCGGTCGATGGTCAGCCCATCCCTTACTGCCTTGCATTGAAAAATATTTCTGGATGATAAGCAGCATGAATTTATAGCCTTAATCGCAACCTAGTTATCTATGTAGAAATTTATTGTGGAGTTCAGAATATCTGGTATGCAGGTGAGCTCTGCGGCTTCCCTAGCAAGAAACTCTTTGCTTGAAAGATACTGTAATAAATAGAGAGTAGGGAGGATATCTAGTTCAAGGCAGTATACGCCTGCTCCAGCAGTGTCTATCATTTTCGAGCCGTCTGTCAACAGGCTGAACTTTTGCATTTAGCAATCAGAGACATCCTTCATTTTCAATATTTCGAAAGTTAAGAATATAAGTTAAATAGTCCGTGGTGATCGTGAGACTCCGACTCACAGAACTACGAGAATGAACTTACAATCGGAGAGTGAATTTTTTGATGTCCTACAGCTTTCTAACAGATTTTGCTGCAATACTTTCCGCAAAGAGATAAAAGGCGGAAATATTGACTATAATCACTGAGCAAACAATACGTATAGAGAGCTCAAATCGCGAAAATAGTGGTTTAATAAATATCTCAGTGCTAGATCCCAATGCACAGCGTGTCCCATAAGCGTATATCCTATACAACAACAATTACCAGTGATTTCATGAAACCACTATTTTCTCGATTTAGCTATAATGTGCTATAATGTTGACGGCCGCCGTTGGTGTAGTTCTTAAGGTCCCCGTCACACACAGTGCCGCTAGTCTTTGGACTCTTTCCATAGGTTTTCTTCCTAGGAGCAATCCACCACACCAGAATACTATACAGCAATATTGATCTACTATATGGCTGTATATTATCAGAGAGGGATATAGGCCCCAAGTGCATCCAAGCATCCATTTGCAAGCGTATAGATATTGTATTGGTAGCCTTTTGTGCCTTGTCCTCTACATTCTCCCATGAAAGCTTTCTACCACTATTTCCTCTAAAGTAATGTAAAGGGAGGTATGTCATGTACTGCGACCTAAAATATCTATTGTACAACCCTCTGCTAATATAGGATAACCCTATAGAAACTCATCCATCTTTGTTATCCTTAGAAATACTAGGATATCAGCTGTATCTAGCTTTGCTATTTCATTACCTGGTATCAAATATGATCCCAGGCTTTTGTATCTGCTGTGCATCAGTGCTCCCCAGCTGCCTAATATGTGCTCTGGCGACTCGGTTTCCTCGTCGCAGAATCTGCACAATGAACTTGAAACGATTCCTAAGTTGCTTAGGTGTCCCTTGAGCTTACAGTGACCAGTCAAAAGCCCGGTCAGTATTCTTAAGCTGTTTTTGGGCAAGTCAATGCAAAATTTGAATTTTGCAGTTGTAGTTGCCCAAAAGTAGTTTTGATTGTCTTAGCCCAATGTGACTTGCAAAAAGTTCCTGCCTTTTTTGCCTTTCTTGTTCCCTAAGTACTTCTTGCCATACTCCTCTGCCTATGCCACAGTAAGGTTCTGGGCCTATCATTGCCATGGAGGCCCCTTTTCTGGCAAGTTCGTCCGCTTGTTCATTGCCCCGGATACCCATGTGGCCAGGGACCCAGCATAAACTAACCTTGTTGTACTTTCCCAACTGATTTAATTTCTGTAGACAGTCCCATACTAGCTTAGAGTCCACTTCATACGAGCTTAATGCTCGAATGGCCGCTTGACTGTCAGAAAGTATGGCTATTTCCCGTCTTCTATAGCCTCTGTTTAGATTAAACTGCGCGCATCTGTCGATGGCGAGAATCTCTGCTTGGAAAATACTTGGATATTTACCCATTTGCTCGGAGTATTTGGTTCTAGGTCCAAATACCCCCGCTCCAGTACCACTATCGGTTTTTGACCCATCCGTATACCACATGATCGTATGTTCCTTAAAGGAGTACGCAGCGTTTAAATTGCTCCATTCCTTCTTGTAACTTAGTTTCACCACAAAGTGTTTCTCAAAATCAAATTTCTTATTAGTCTTGTCCTGTGGATAATCTAGAAGAGAGTTATTGAGCGGGTTTCTCAGGTTCCATAGCCCTTTGTATGCCCCGGACCTTGTCTTATCTCCCGACATCCTAATTAAAGTACCTATTGCCACTTTCCGTACAACCAAGTGTAACAGGGTTAAGTCCAAGATTACCTCTAGCGCTGCTGTAGGACAGGTTCTCATTGCCCCGGTTATACCTATGCACGCTAGTCTTTGAATTTTTGCCAACTCCATTTGCGTTGACTGAAGTTCAGTTTTATTATGCCATGCGATTGCTCCGTATGTCACTATTGGACGAACCATCATGGTGTACATCCAGTATAAGATACTGGGTTTGCAGCCCCATGTTTTGCCCGCCTGTCTTCTGCACATCATTAGAGCATACTTGGCCTTTAATGAAATCATTTCAACATGAGCTTTCCATGTTAATTTGCTGTCTAGAGTTACCCCTAGATACTTAGTTTCGGCTTTGGATATAATGGTTTCACCCAGCAGTTGAATGTCTTTCCATCTCGGAAGCTTCCTTTTCCTGGTAAATGGAACGATTGTGGTTTTGGTAGGATTTACTTTCAATTCTACCGACCTGCACCATTGTCCAACAATACTTAAACCTCTTTAAATAATATCGCAGAGGGTTTCTTCAAATTTGCCTCTAGCTATTAAGATGATGTCGTCAGCATAGCCCTGGCAGTCAATGCCCGCCTCGGACAATTTCGTTAATAGTTCGTCAACAACTAAGCTCCACATAAGAGACGAGAGGAGAGAACCCCTCCTTGTGGGCAGCCTCTGGTTGTGGTGATAGTTATTGTTTCGCCTCCAGTAGATGTCTCTGCCGTTCTGGTATGAAGAACTTCTGCCATCCAGTTTGATGTCATTGAGTCCACTCCTCTTATATTTAATGCCCTTTTTACTACATCATGTGACGTATTATCGAAGGCTCCTTCTATGTCAAGGAATGCGCAAATAGCTATTTCCCTGTCCTCAAGTGTTTTTTTGAATTAGATCTACTAGACTTTTAAGAGCGGACTCTGTCGATCTGCCCGCTCTGTAAGCATGCTGATTGGGGTACTATTACCTCTAAGTAAAGTATGGCTCTTCGGAGTTACTATGTAATGGAATTGTAAATCCATTTAATGAACAATATATTTAATTTTTTTCCTCTTGATAAGGATAATAAAGAAACAAATTGGCTGAAAATGGCATCCAGCTTCGACAGATGGCGGAGTCAATTGCAATTCAAATGGCCAAAATGCAAATTGTGTGCTATGAAAGAATAAATGAAAAGTTATGCGTTGAAAAGAGGCTCGTTTCGGTTGTTCTTTTAAATTTTTTTTTATAAAAAGAGATTTTACTTTTATCAATCTGCCAATTACTTTCTTTACTGTTTCTTATCAAGTTCACAATTACAAATCTCCCTCTTCCCACTGACATTGACAATGATGGTGGCTGATTTTCCGGCTCATTTACTGTGTGCCCGCTTTGCCGTCAGAGTTATTTCGTTTTTTGTATTTTCTGTGACTTCAGTCACTTTGAAATACAATATTTGCGCACATTTTTTTCTCATCCATTTTAGAATTTTAATGTCTCGAGGTGAGGAACATTTTGCGTTTACTTCGTTTTTTTTGTTTAATATTTTTAAATAATTTGATTGATTTGCCTGGGATACAATTAACATTGAGTGTGAGGTGCGGCCTTAAGAAGCTTAAGTTCAAATTAAATTGAAATTGTGGTCTGCTTTAATCGATGTTAAGAGAAGTGTGTGTTTGCATTAATTAATAGAGCAGAGCAAAGTTTATTTTATACTTTGAGTAATGGAAATTTATTTACTTAAAAGTTTTTTATAGCGTAACTATAAGTTTTATTTCTTATTTATTTACTGTAGTTTCCAACAACTGAAAGACAGTGTCGTAAAAAACAGTTGATGAGTTCAATTGTATTTAGCTTAATTATATAGATGCTTTAGATATAAGTATATATATTTTTTTCTTGAGCCGAAGGACCTGGCAGCCAGTTCTTCAATCTATAAGTAAAATAATTGTTTATAATTATTACTTTTCTAAATAAATAAATAAATAAATAAATCTTTTATCTTAACTAAACTTAAAATCAAATTCCAATAAATCAAATTAATAACTATCCCTACATAAATATAAACGGAATATAATCTGAAGTGTTATTATTATTATGTGTAGGGGATTTAAGCACCGCGACCTTTCGATCTATTGTGCCCAATCTGAAGTAAATTTAGGTCCTTTTTAAATGTTAATTTTAAAAACATTAATTAAAAGATCAAAGGAAAAATATATAGGTAAAAAGAACTGAAACAATAGTTTGATGTTGGTACTGTTCAATAACTCTTTACCCTTTCAAAATAGTCATAGAAAAGAAAGGAAGTAGCCTCCAAAGGTAACCTCATCCAAAGGTAGCCTACTGGATATATACAGCAGTATACCGGTCTAGCCTTTTTCATGGCGTGCTTGTCTCGTGGACAGCCCTAAGTAAGTCTACATACAATGGGATGTTGATAAAGCTACAAGGAACAGATCAGATAATTATAAGTGGCGCCATTAGAACGACTCCAACGGCAGAGTTAGACGTCATGCTTAATCCGCTTTTTGTCAGGTTCTTTGGCGAAAATAACGGCTGTCAATGCAGCTGCTGGCCTAACAACTGCACATAGAGCCGCAAGGGATACACGACAAGTGCCTATCTACCTACCTACTATACAATTGAACACAAATATTCTGTTTTATTAATAATCAGCTCATTCCACAGACAAGCAGCCTACAAGTAATAATATAAATAATAAATTTTCAAACACCCCTGAAGAAGAATGGGGAGTAACATAAGTCTTAATGCCGCCCTCTGTGGTCCAGTGGTAAGCCATCTAGACTCACTCCCCGAGGGTCGCAGGTTCAAATCCTGCCACGGGGTTGGTCTCCAAAATGCTTCTTTCTATAAAATCTTCTTCTCTTCGAGTCGAAAGCCTCTGTAGCTAGTACTCATTCCTCCAACACCTTGCACTCACAATTAATTATGGAGTAAGGTATAATAATAATAATAATAAATCTTAATATAATCAATTTACTGGAGGTATAAGCTCAGAGATTATGTCACCCATATAACTTTCAAGCAGCTACATTTAATATTTATCGTCCATGTCAGAGTCCTGTTAAATATTATGCCAAGGTTCTTATTAGACTCAATGTACTCAATTGTGTTGCGGAAAAAGAGAATAATCCAACTCTTTCTTACGGACAACTAGTACTTTCGACTTCTTTGCTTCCAAACATAGATTATTCTTGCACGACCAATCGTATAGGTCGGACAAGTCTTCGTTAAGATGTCGTGAAGCTTCTTTGATCATGCAAAGAGGCCTACTTAATATAAATTACACATCATCAGCATTCATATGGATGGTGCAGTTAGAGAGAATTCCCAGATTCTTAATTTACATACGGCGAGAAGAGCATGGGTCCGAGTACAAACCCCTGGGCAGAGTAAATAAACTTAAACGTCAAACGGCAAAGCAGCGAAATAAAGCAGACGGACATTGTACACGAATCCACTGAAAATCGTTTTGAATCCACTCAGAATCGTGGTGAATCCACTCAAAATCGTGGTGTGTCCGCTACCGACGCTGGCAGCGAAAAAGACTTTCCTTTCTCTGCGTTTTCTGCCCCTGGGGCACACCGGACTGGTTAGTGTTTAGTTACAAATACACAAAAATAACTTCTATAAAAAAATGAAGGATAGAAAAGCAATTAATTATAAATATTGTTAACAAAATATTGTTCAAATATTAAATTCTTCTTTTTAAGTCTGAGTACTCATTCTCCAAACCATTCCAGCTATGATATATTATTATGTAATAATAAATACAAATTTTATTTAAGAGTGTCTTAGAGCAAAGCACAATTTTTATAGGATAACTCAACAAAACTGCATCGAATTTAAAATAGGGATTCTATAAAATTGGTACTCATCTCAAATTCCTTTGCACAAATGTTTATTTGAAAATTCAACATCATTGAGTAAGTAATTTTAACAGTATTTCTACTTTAAATTCGTATATCTAAGAGGATGCCTACATCTATTTCAATCAGAAGCACTGAAATCGACTCCTCAAACCTTAAATAATTGCTCGTAGCAATATAGAAAAGTGTTCCAATTTAACCTCCAAATTTAAAAATTCAAAGACTGGGACCACTGAAGGCATCTTAAGATCTCAAATAGGATAATTCTCGTAAAACAAATGATCCAGTGTAGTGATCAAAATATATCTGGAGAAACATTATAAAGTTTACATACTAAGTACATCTAAATGGGAATCAAATTCTATATCGTTAAAAAAGGTCGTTAAAATGTGTCTAGAATCACGAATAGTATGGGGACAGGAGTGAGTTGAACCAAAATGCCAACTCTACACATTCTTTTAGAATTACGTATAATGAAACATCCATTTTGGCACCATTATTAGTATTATTATTAGTTTATTTTTTTTTTACATCTATTTATTTACTGAATCTTTCTTCGTTAAGAAACTAATAGTAATTTTTCTAAGATTACAAGACTACATTTATATATCTAGGTAATATTCTCAGCCACTGCATCGAATAATTGGTGTTTCCACAGCATGTAATAATACGGTATTAAATCAGGTTTAAGGTATATGTCCTTTTGAGGCGTCTTGTAGAGGGAAGCGTCAGTAGGTTCCTCGCCAAGCAGTTTGGGTGATTTTTCAATGTAAGAGAGTAGGTTTTGTAGGTGTTCACCATTTCATTTTCAATCGCGGGTCACGGTCACGGTGGATGTTCATGTTCCTCAAGTACCATGGAGCACCGGTGATCATTCTCAAAATTTTCGATTGGAGGCGTTGGAGTTTCTCCCTGTTTGAATTACACGTGGTGCCCCACAATTGAATCCCATATAACCATATAGGCTTAATGACACTAAAGTAAATCAACACCTCAAGGTTTGAATGCCTATTTAGTAGCCAGTTCAAGGTATGGAGTTTCAATTTGATCTGAGCACACTTTGAGTCAATGTGTTTAGTCCAGGCTAATCGTCTGTCTAAGTGGATTCCCAGGTACTTTATGTTAGAGTGTTGTGGAATGTTTTGACCATTGATGCGAATAGGGGTCACGTGTCCTTCCTTAAGGTAAATGTTAGGTGTGCACATTTAGCTTCTTTGACCTTTATTATCCATTTGTTAAGCCATTGTTCAATAGAGAGTAGAGTGGCTCTGTAGCCATTGCGAGGATTCAAGATGGGAGCTGTTTGTACTCAGTATGGTGGTATCATCGGCAAATGTGAATATAGCCGTGTGATCGGAAGTTGGCATGTCCGCTGTAAAAAGCAAATACAGCAGAGGTCCAAGTACACTGCCTTGAGGGACTCCTGCTTTGATATCGCAGTATCGGATGTAGAGTCACCTTGGCTTTCCATGAATTTTTCTGCCTTTAATCTAGATTTCAAATAGTTTGTGGAACTTCTTTGGAAGAATTTCTTTAAGTTTATATATGAGCCCTTTGTGCCACACCTTATCAAAGGCTTGCGTAATGTCAAGGAATGCAGCAGAGCTGTATTTCTTTTGTTCGAATGCTGAGCATATAACTCTTACTATGCGATGCACTTGCTGTATCGTTCCATGCTCCTCACGGAAGCCGAACTGGTATTGGGGACTTACATTGTTTTTATTTAGATACTGGAAGACCTGCCGATGAACTATTTTTTCGAATATTTTAGATAAGGTGGGCAGTATACTAATGTGTCTATAGGAACAAACCTGTGCAACATCCTTTACTGGCTTCGGGATTATTGTTATTTTCGAAATCTTCCCAGTGCGTAAAATAGCGTTGAATACTGTGACTAAGTGAGATGCAGCTATATTAGGTAATTCTTATATCATGTTTGCTGATATCTGATCAATTACTGGTACTTTTTTTATTCAAGTCTTTAATGATGTTATTTACCTCCTTCCTTGAAGTTTTCAGGCGCTCACTGTTTCCACTACTCGGTATTTCACTAGGTTCAAACGATATGGGGGGAATGGACAGAATACATTATTCAGGTGATGTGCGAAGGCAGTGCATTTTTCCTCATCGCTTTTGGCCCAAGTGCCATTATCTTTACGAAGTGGTGACTGATGTTGTATTGGACCTTTGAACTTCTTAGTAGCACGCCACAATGAATACTCATTGTCGCCATGAGGACTCCAGCTTCCAAAATAGTCTGCAACTGATTTTTGGTGTTTCTGCTTCAATATATTTTTTAGTTTACGGGTGCAACACGCGAGTTTACTCTTCAATTTTGGTGACCGATGATTTTGCCATTCTAAGACGTCGCTTTTCTTTAACCCATTTTCCACATCATTAGGACGGTACAATAGTGAAGCTTTTTGTGGTACGGGTGTGGTGGATAAATATGCGGCTTCCTTTAAAATATTTACCAGGTCATTCAAGGTATTTTCGATGTCACGATCATCTGTTAGGGAGGCTTTATAGTTAATTTGAGTACTTATAATTTTTTTGTATTTAAGCCAGTGAGTGCATCTATTTGTCAGGTGAACAGAGTTGGAATTTGGAGACACTGATGAGGTGTTCAGATGAATGAAAGTTGGCGAGTGGTCAGACGAAAGATCAAACGAAGTCTCAGCGGTAATGCTTTCCTTTTTTATGTTTCTTAACACACTGAGGTCTGGTTTTTTGTTGATATCAGATGGCCAGTAGGTTGTAGGCACTGTTATTGACAACGAAAATTTTCTTAGTCAATAGATAAATCCCCAAACCTGTCAGAAATAAGTAAGAATAAGGTAACGTGTATGTGGATGGAATTTAGTTGACTTGCTAATGGTGTCTCTATACATGGATCGTTAGTTCATGTTTGCGAATTTATGACGATCATTCCTACTATATTTATTCTCTTCACCACCAGCAACGAATACCGACAAAGTGCCAACAATTTTTATTATACAAGTAGCCGGAAATGGTTTAACGCACAACAGAAGTTGCATTTTGCACCAAAGTGTTAGCAGGACTTTTAATTGCATTTCCGTCCATTTCTTGTCTCTAACAAGTGTCTAAAATATAATAACACTTTCCTATTACACTGAAAATGGTGATGAGCAGCAGTCACCGGCATTTATTCCATATACATAGCTTTAGCGGAATAGAGTGAGTATGCAGCAGGTGGATTCTCTTTTATTAACATTGTTGCTATAGCTACCATTACCACAGCCCTATACGCGATATTCCTTGAAAAGGGAACAACGTGTTTTTAAGGTGCGAGTATTATCAAAAATATCAAATTAGTAACAGTCCGAGGACACACTTCGGAAAATATTTTTCAATTGTGATAAGCCAAATTTATGGTTCTTTGCGCGATATGAGATAAATCTAACGATTTACTAGAAATTATTGAATACTATTGTTCCGAAGATGTATTTATAACGAGTCTGATCATTTCATCACAGGATTGTAAAATGTATAAATCGCAGCCCTATTCAAAAATATTCTATTCTACTTGAAATATTTGATAAAACTCCTTTCGAATAAGCAATTAGCCACTCAACATTTTAAGAAGATCGTTCCAAGACGGTGCTGCATCCTATTCACAAGAGACAAAATTATATATATATATATATATCTATATATATATGTATATATATATATATATATATATATATATATATATATATATATATATATATATATATAACTGTGGTATAGATAGATAGATATATTTAAGGGTGACCTGAAAGATCTATTGTGATGCCCCTATTTATTTGAAAGACGAGGATAGTCTCATCTATAAATCTTCTGTCAGGTAAATTTTCGACAGGAATTCATATATTTTGGAGGAGTCAAGTTGAGGGATCTTGGTCATATCTAAGATATATTCTCCAAAACACCTGAGTCTATTATGTGCCAATGGTCCGCAGTCTGTGATCAGGTGCAGTGAGGTTTCGTGACTTTCTCCACAGACTCGACAGATGGCATCTGAAGATATACCCAACTTGTTCATATGGTAGTTGAGAATAACTGTGGTATAGTTTACGTATTTTACTTTTACTTCTGTATTACTCATTATCACTGCTGCTTTCAATTCTCTACTGACCGCTAGTGTTTTACGTTGCCGTCTTTATATTCGTATTCGTTCATAAATCGTTCGTATATCCTTCTCGACTATACCAGAAGAATGCCCATCAGAGGAAACGAGGTAGCAATATGGATTATGCCTCATAGTATGGAGCACCACCCTCCTTACAAAATGTTTTAATCTCCGTTTTCAATTTAGCGAGTACACTTTGAAACTAATGTTTTCGTACCTACTCAAGATTAATGAAATGGTCATTCCATCACAATAAATTGTTATTCCGTGTCTTTAAAAACGAGTTACTACAGTCTCAGATTCGATTATCTGCAGGAATTTGTTTTGAATACCTGGAGATATAAAAAAATCCTGCGTTTGTGATTTTATTGGAACTATACAACTTAATTCAAGTGATCACTTAAATACTGGTTTCCTTTGGTACTACTTACTTTACTTTACTTTTCGTGTCCTAATCGCAGAATCTGCGACACAACCCGCTATCGGGTTACGGCCGAACTTCGTAGAGCTCGCCAGGCGCCTCTGGTTTGTGCGCGTTTTCTCCAATCTGTTATACCAAGCATGGTTAGGGTTTCCTCGACTTGGTCCTTCTATCGGAGGCATGGTCGTCCACTACGTCGTCGTGCAGCGTTTTCAGCTTCGAACACCTTTTTCGCGGGAGCTTCTTCGTCCATACGCACGACATGTCCAAGCCAGCGCAGACGTTGTATTGTAATGCGTCTAACTATGTCAATATCAGCGTGGAGCTTGTATAGTTCATGGTTCATCCGAATACGGTAGTCGTCGCCGACACGAACAGGACCGAAGATTTTGCGAAGAATTTTCCTCTCGAACACCCCAAGCGCGGCTGCATCAGTCTGCGACACGACGCATGCTTCTGCACCATAGAGTAGCTCAGGTAGGATGAGCGTCTTGAAAAGTGTCAGTTTTGTCGGTCGAGAGACAGCTCTATTACATATTTGCTTACTGAGCACATAGTAACACCTATTAGCAAGTGTGATTCTATTTCCGTTTAATCTCCAGGCTAACGTTGTTTTCTGTGTTAATGGCGGAGCCAAGATATATAAGGTCCTTGACAACTTCAAAAGTACAGTTGTCCGCTGTAACATGGGATCCTAAACCCCGAGTATCCCTGCTGGTGGACCCCATATACTTTGTCTTGCCCTCGTTCACCGTCATACCCACTTTCGCTGATTCTTTTTGCTATTAAGTAAATGTAAATTGACAATCATTGTCATTATCAATTCCTTCGATTCATTGGGAAATGAGGGTAGAGTTAGGGCAACTTTCCGATTTAACTCTGAGGTGTACTCATAAGCGGACTACACAATTTTTTGATACAAGTTGCATCCTAAGACAAGATGTGAAAATTCTCTATTCAATCATAGTTTTGAAATTTTTCCCTGGCAAATGTATATGGCTCAATTCTCATTGTAGCTTTGAGAGAAGAGAGAATTGATACAGCTTGTTTCAATTAGGAACACAGATAAAATAAAGTCTTTTTCGCTGCCAGCATCCGTAAGGGACACACCATGATTTTGAGTGGATTCACCACGATTCTAAGTGGATTCACCACGATTTTGAGTGGATTCATATACAATATCCGTCTGTTTTATTTCGCTGCTTTGCCGTTTGACGTTTGAGTTTCTTTACTCTGAATTCTCAAGTTTGAATACAGCTTTTTGTTTGAATTCATTATTTTTCACCTTGTCACTTCTCTCTACCTTCCTTTCTATTATATAAAACTCACAACTAACTTATATTCTACAAGTGGCGGAGTGGATCCTAAAAATATGGCGATGCTAAGCCTTTTCCTCTACGAGTACTTCATCTTTTTTTGTTTCTAAATATATATATTTAGTGCCGTATGAGCTGTTCTTATACAGATGGTATCAGTGCTATGAAAATTGGAAACGTGGATAAAAAAGAATAGCTAAACGCGTTCTGTTTGGATTAGCAAATATTTGTGTGGAGTAAAAACATTTGTCTATCTCTTATAAACCGAACTGTTACAACAGAAGTTTATTTTCCTAGAACTTAAACAAACAAAACGAAAAGGAGAGAAGTAACTAAATAAACAGAACACATTTTTATTTAGTTTCCATATAAATGTGTCATCAATTAAACAAGTAACGTGTCAAGAAGAATGCATCTGCAATTGTAAAATGTTGATGTGATTAATTATGTGCGATGGCTTAAGATGGAGGTTTAGTAAAAGGTTGTCCGTTAGAAATTAAATCTGTGGTAATTTTATAATTATTATAAGATGAAGATAATTTTCTAAGTTCACTATTTTTCTCATAAGGAATTTAAGGATGGAACTATAAACTGACGATAATTATTGTCTAGATAATGTTTCCTACCTGCAAGAAGATATTGGAAGTAAGGGATAATATTCCTGAAAGTGAGGCAGTCTTCTTTTCGAGTTTTACAGATTTGTCGTGGACGACCAAATGTTTGTTGTGTTTTGTATATGCCATCCAATAGTCTCATGTCCAGCACTGTCATGTCCCAAGTTTCCAGCTCCATAAAATTAGGTATTCAATACTGATAGAAAGATAATACCACGATTAGCAGTAATTTGTGTATCCCATTCAATAGGCTCATGTCCAGAACTTCCATGTCAATAGTTTCTAGCTTCATAAAATCAGGACTTCAATACCGATACAAAGATTATATTCGTGTCTAGCAGTATTATGTGTATGCATAGATAGAGAGATAGATATATTTAAGGGTGTTGAAGCAGCTACCGCAGAGAAGATTTCAGCGCACAAGAATGCATCCAATTGCATGTGTGTGCCTGGTAGAAGAGTAAAAAATCGTGTGTTATTTTAGATTTGATGAGATTTCTCTGCTGATTTAGCATCAAAGAATAACTTAACCAATACAAGAGGAACGAACTGCTCTTCACGAGGAGCCGAGGAACTTTTATGTACTTGCAAAATAATCGCTTAGGTTGTTGTGCTTTAGGGAGTAGGTTAGTTTAGATAAAGTGGAATTATTTTGGGAGGCGCACTTCTGTTCATAAGCTATAATACTGCGATGCCACCACATTTGACTAAGATGGTGATACAACAAGTATCCTGTTCGTCAGTTTGTGTCATGTTTGTACGTTTTATTTGGGTCCACATCACAAATTCTTAGATCACAAATATTTCAATTAAATAAACTGCTCTAACAGTAATACAACAAACAATACATTAGAAGTGAATTAAAATTAAAAATAAGAATTGAACTCTTAATTATTAATTTGTTTCCTTATTCTCTGTTCTCGTTTAAGAAACGATTAATTCCGCATGTCCCTGGGTAAAATAAATGAAATTAACTTATGTTAATGGTGTAAATTTATACATTTTACTCATATTTCCTCGCCTTGCTCAGTGTAGATAGATAGATATATTTAAGGGTGTTATACACTGCGACCTGAAAGATCTATTGTGATGCCCCTATTTATTTGAAAGATGAGGATAGTCTCATCTATAAATCCTCTGTCAGGTTAATTTCCGACAGGAATTCATATATTTTGGAGGAATCAAGATGAGGGATCGTGCTCATATCTAAGATATATTCTCCAAAACACTTGAGTCTTTTGTGTGCCAATGGTCGGCAGTCTGTGATCAGGTGCAGTGAGGTTTCGTCACTTTCTCCATAGAATCGACAGATGGCATCTGAAGATATATCCAACTTGTTCAAATGGTAGTTGAGTCTACAATGTCCGCTTAAAATGCCTGTGATGATTCTTAATTTACTCCGAGGCATATTTATTAACTCCTTAGCCCTTTTAGGATTAAAATCTCCCAGAAGAGCTTTGGACTGTCTTAATCCCGGAAGAGGTTTGACTTCTTTTTGCATCTGTACACTTCTTCAGTAGACCTCCAATGGTATTGGATGATAGTCCACAGAAGGGTTCAGGGCCGTTGAAGTGAGAGGACGCAGCTTTCCTAGCTAAGCTATCAGCCTTCTCATTTCCCTCTATTCCTGGCCTGGTACCCACAGTACAGAAAACTTGTTCATAATGCTTAGGGAGTTTAACTTCCCAATATAGTCCCATACAAGTTTAGACCTCACTAAGGGTGAGCTCAGACTCTTCAGTGCTGCTTGACTATCAGATAGTATCACGATGTTTTTCCCCCGATATTTCCTGTCAATGTTGATCTGGGCACATCTTTCAATAGCGTGAATTTCCGCTTGAAAAATGCTTGGAAAAGAACCCATTGGTTCCCAGTAGTTGGTTCTTGGCCCAAAGACTCCTGCGTGTATGCATAGGTATATAATAAGCTTTAAATTTTGGGTATCAAGTAAAAAGTCAGTCCCGAATATTCCCGAATTATACAGTTCCATACATTATTAGCATCCCAAGGTAAAATGTGAATCATTGAGTTTACATCAAATAACATTCTGCGCTATATTCAGTTTATAGTATCAAAATTTTGTTAGTTTGTGGGGTTTCAAAAGGAGGCTTGACAGGTTTATATAAATTCTTAAACAGATTTGTGCATTTCAGTCTATTCGTCCATGTCCAACTTTTTCCTACATCTCTAAAGAGACTTTAACGACTTTGTAAAAGCATTGATTGGAAATAAACACAGATCCAGGGAGTCATGTGAACCGGAACAAAGAAAGCAAGAACTTACTTAAAATAAACATTCGGCACCTTATTGTAAATGACGAAAATTTCGCTGCTTTTGATGGCAATCGCCCATTACTCACATCATTACAGTACATAAAGATTAAATTGGGTATGGATGATTTTACCACAACTCTAAAGGAATAGCTATGCAAAAAACGGCTGGGAAGAATGAAAAATATGATTAACTAAACATATGTCGAGATCTCAATTGAAATCTTCCAGGCTTCTATTAATGATAAAATCATAACATTTAGCATTGAGGTTAGGTTGTGAAGGCGTATGCGGATACGAAGTATCCGCACTTCCACTCGGAGACATCTATGTCCATTGTGACTGCCTTCAAAAATGCCAAGAGGAGGCATACTCGTCCTTACCATCGATTTGCGTATACATTGGAAGTACCATCCCTATTAAACCATTTGGTTTTTCAGATGAAAGTGAGAAGATCTGATAAGTCCACCTTCGTTATCTCTGTCAAGCATGTGAAGAAGCGCGACCCCAACCATTAAAGTCGTTTCAATTGTAGTCTTGTTCATGATGATGAATCGATTCTATCTCTTCTTCATCATGGCAACTCTTGCATAGCCCGCTCGACGAAAGCGTTAGCATAGCCAATGTTGAAGCGTTGGTGCGATAACACAATGCCCGGTAATGACCCCCGTAAGCAGGTTTGTTGAGCTCTAGGAGAACCTTCGTTCTCTTCATGTTTAAACTAGGCCATAAGGGGCTTGAAACTTCACAGTCGTCATGATTAGTCCATAAGTTGTTGGTCACCTCAATACTGAATTCATCTATGCTTCTGAACAGTTCACATATCGGGATTTGTACTGAGGTATCAGCTTCGTTAATGTCTATTTCAGAGCCTCTTCTAGCCATCTCATCCGCTAATTTAGTATTTACTTTTGTTTTATAATAAACTATTCTAAAAAAGCTAGGATAAATTCCCCGAGCACTCATAGTTCACGCAACACACTTTGACACAGTTGAACACAATATTCTCTTGCAAAGGTCAAAATGGCATTTTGGTTTCTCTGAGGGACCAACACTGCTACTAAAAAGCGACTTAGCTATCTGGTGTCAAAAAAGAGTGTCTCCAAACATATCTTCTGACCTTAGAAGCCTTGAGTCGGGTTCCCACCAGGATCTGTACCTGAACCGGTTGTGTTTAGTGTTTTTTTTATCATTGTTGCAATAATGTACCCATTCACTTATATGTGGATGATCCTCATATTTATCTGTCTCGTCCAATCGGCTTTTCAGAGGTATTTAATTTTGAGAATGATCTCCTAATAATTTTAAATTAAATACCTCTAAAACAAAAGCTATGAGTATTTCGCAATGTTCACATGTCAATGATTGTCTCCAATAGTTGGCCCTGCGATATATATCAATTGTATTCGATTTGACGGTTACCAGCCTTGGCTACAAATCGAAACCTACTTTGCGTTGTTCAGACCATGTCAACTATACTATGCCAAAGATTTACTATGTCCTATATAAGTATTTCGCAATGGGTATTTTCGATGCAAAGGTCGATTATTATTGTAACTTTCCTTAATTGCTCCTTAAGTTTTTGTTCAGTTAAATTTCCTCTAGGTGCAGAACATATGAGTTAAAAGAATGTGGAGGATTCGCGTATATACGTCACATATGTCGCTCACATATGTTAAATTTGTCCTCAAACTGAAATATTTGTCTGCTGTAATAACAAATATTGAAACACCTGCTTATAAGCCATAACAACCAACACACCTGGCCAGTGATACAACGATACAGCAACACTACCACCGCCCCTATGATTAATGAAATGGGGTAGGTTTCATGGGCTTCACATATATAACCGGCGGAACAGGGGGTTGAATTTTCTTGAAGGTTTCCCTGCATGCGTTGCACTTGCTGACCACCACCATGCCTGACAAGTGCAATAAAAATGCGTTTAATCGATAATTAGAAAGAGAAAATGGATCTCCAAGTTAACAACCGCAACACCAAAAGTGGCCACAACAAAGTAATACACTGGTGTCCTTTGCATACACCAGTCAACTGATTGCTGAAGTAGTCGGGTGTGAAGCGTCACAAATATCAGTTTGTATGACAAAGGAAAAGAGGTTTCAATACTTATGTAAAATAATAATAAGTTCGAAAGAAAAAATATTGCATAAAAAACTGATTTGATGAACATGAGAAGGGTCTGGAGTTCAGCAAAACTGAAACAAAGCTGTTTAGTATGGATTTGAGTCTACGTGGATCGCAGGTGGGAGAGCATTCATAATAATATTAATTATAAACAATAATTCATCAATGCATTTGCTTTTTTAGGTAAATCTGGTAGAGCGACAAAAACCGAAGAAAAAGTTCTCCACCCAAACGAACATACCTCCTCAACACATACGTCCACGTTCGGCGACGTTTCTGCAAAGACGCAGTCGTTCGTCGCCATTCTTGTGTCGTCCGCAGTCAGCCGATCCGAAGTTTGGACGCCATACAGGCAGCTCGTCTGGCCATTATTGCTCGGAGAATGATTTCCCTGCAACGTTCAAGTTAAGCAGAAATGAAGTAAATATATCGGAGAGCTCAGTCATATCCATGCAAGTAACCTATCGCTGCTCTCAACAGAAACGCTACGAGTCGGTGTCTTCATCGAGTCTTTTGAAGCTGCTACTCGAAGAACCCATCAAGCGGTCCTGGCTGTGCAGGGATAATTCTGTGGGTGATATGTCGTCACCTGATGAACACTCCGAATTGAGCACAACGCGCAAGACAACGAACTATTCGAGTCTGAACAAGAGAACACGTACCGAATCGGCGGGTGGCAGTAGTGCTGACGGTGACGCATCGGAGAAAGTTTTGAGATCCGTGAACGGACAGCGAAGATTTTCCTCGAAGTAGGCATACTTGAAATTATTACATTTCGGATTTACATAATTAGCTTCTCATTAACTAGAATAACTGGGACAATATCAATGTCACATCTAAACAAAGAGCATTGCACATATACGAGTACAGCATCTTCTAACAAAGTTACGGCCAGTGACCATTGGCGTGCTATTACCAGCGACATAAATTCCCATACGCTAATCACTTATCCCCCGCTACAAACCGCTGCCAAACCAGATCTTCCCGGACGTGTGTCCTTCTCCAAGCCAAATATGAATACAAACGATTTAGATTTGAGCGATTGTGAAAATGACAAACAGCAACAGAGCAATCAATTTTCCATGAATTCCGCTAATAAAAAGGATGAAAGTATTTCCGCACCAGGACCGCTTTGTGTGGCACCACCACCATTTAGTTTTGCCGACAAGTGCAGCACGGCTGTGTCAGCCGGTTCGGATCATTCGAGTGCTCTTAAGAAAACGGTACATTTTGGCGCTGCCACTGGCACAGACATTGTGGCCGAGACTTATGAGTATCCCAAATGTCCATCGGAGAATTGTTCTTGCAGCACCCGTAGCTCATCCACCGCCAGCATGAACGATGGCCTGGATATGAAATGTGCCTGTGAGACGCACACTTGCAAATATGCTAAGGAGTCACCAAAAAAACGCAGTGCCAGCTTTGTCCAACTGGAGTTGGCTAAATCGAGCTCCGAACTTACCAAAAGTCAACTTGCCTCGCCTCCACCTATTGAAGAATCGGCCGTGATACGGGAGTATAAAAATGCCGTGGGTGAGCAACTGGAGAATTCGGTAGTTAAGAATTTACTCGTGGACAGCCGATCCAGTTTAGGTAGTATCAGCAATTTGAACAATGTCAAACCCTCATCTGGTCTAGGCAGGTACATTGCTCCGCTAAAGTCGGACATCAATTTGGAGAAACAAAATAACTTATCCGAGTCGAAGGTGGCTTCGATCTTCTACAAATCGGAAGCTAAGAAAAATGAACTGGTGAAGACGGTGAACAATCTTGATCATCAGACCTTAAAAGGCAAAGCGGCGTATACTTCCAGCAGTGAGTCGGTGATTAATAATTACTTAAAGGTAGCAGTGTCCACACCGATTATAACGACTAAAAAAAAGGACAATAATAAACCGGGTTTAGCTGATTCTGCCAATGCGTCCAGTCAGCTGAAGCAGGTGAAAGGAGGAATATCAGCAACACCTAATTCAAATTCAGCTGCCTCTAAGGCCAAAAGCTTAAGTGCCAGCTCCGACCATGCCAGACTGAAAAAAGCCACCAGCTATAGTGGTCTGCATGAGGATTCGGCTCTCAGTGAATTTCAATTGGATAAAGTAGATAGTTGGATGTCTCTGCATGAGCACACAGCCATGCGCCACAAACCTTTGGCCAAACATTCTTCTCTAGATGATGAATTTGAAAAGTTCCCTAAACCGTTGGGGGAGGTTATGGGAGACGCAGAAGACGACGAACCCGGAGATACTTCCTCGCAGATATCAACAAAGTCGGACGATAATTCACAAGACGATTCAACCTATGATGAAATAGTCTCCGTTCTAAAGCAAATTGAGGAGAACAAGAAGCAAGGTATTTTTACTCAAAATTCTTCAAATTAATTTAAAAAATTATCAGCTTTTATTTCAGAGAATTACGCCGAGTGTTCTATAACTGAAATGGATTTGAAGTTGGACACACCATCCAGCACAGCGGAAATCTCCCAAATTCCAAGTGAGCGTAATGAAGCAACCTCAAAGTCACCGGACAAGTACAAGTTAGCCAGAAAATTGTTATTCCCTTATGATTCTAGGCATTGATTGATGTTCATATTTAGGGATATAATCACCTACCTGGATAATGTGGAAGATAGTTGTGATAAAACCCTGCTCGAAACCCGTCGTTCCATACCAGACTCTAACCGCACAGAAGTCGAATTTGTTGTGGAACCTGATATAGCAGAAGATGTACCCAAGTATGTTAATAGATATGATTTTACTTGGGTGAAGATAAAGTTTGGGACTGGGTTTTTATAGAAAATTATTATTTACTAACATTCGTTCGAACATTTTCCGCTACTATATGAGGAAACTTATCTCATATTAAAGTTTTCTGCCTAGTCTCTAGATTATAATCCTCTAGTGACAGATCCTAATCTATTTTAAAATAAACTGTTATGAAGAAGATTTGTTAAACTTCATATATTACAACAAAAAATTAATGGGTGAAAGTTTATAGTTGAACATGAAGACCACTTCGGAAGGTACTCTCTCTTTAAGTCTTTATACTATAGACATATTAGATTTAATATCCTGGATATATATGAAGCATATCTAGTATTTTGTGTACCTCTACAAATATTGTACCAACTTTACTGAACTGGGTCGATGGAAATTACGTACTAAATTTCCTTTGTACCACAGCTATACTTGACTTCCCGAATTTGAGAGTAATACCAAATAAGCAGAACGTCTCAGTGTTTGGTTATGCTTTCAAAATACCGATTTTGTTGATCTTATGTGTCAAATCAGATGTTTATAACAACTTTGGAAACTGGTCTCAATCTTTATCGCTCGACAATCGGTACGCCCCTGATATAATGCTGTCAATTCTACTCTCTTATACAGGCTTTCCGAACTGCTCATGCTGCCTAACCATCAATTGGCGCGCCGGGTGATTGCTTTGAGTTTACGTGCTAATGAGCTCGCTACTGCCGTCGTTCTCTCCAAAGAGAACGTATTAAAAATACGCACAGAGAAACAAAAGGCCATCAGAGCTGAGAAGGCGAACTCCACAAATCGCATACGTGAACAAAAGAAACATTTCGAGACTATTGTAAAAAGACATCAGGGTTTTATTGAACAGGTTACTACACTTTTCAAGAAACACGTTTTATTTTCGGTAAACTAATTACTCTTTTACTGCTATACAGCTGCTGAAGGATAAAGGTTCACTGTGCGAGAAAGTGGCGGCCTTGACAAGACGTTTAGAAAGTCAGAATCAGGCATGGGAGCATAAATTGGAGGCAGAGTTGACGAGAACTAAAGAAACTACTTTGGCCGGTGAGAAAATAAGACGCGAACGTTGGGTACGAGAGAATACGAAGAGAATCAAAGTAAGTAAAAGAAAACCCAGAGAGAAAATCACAACATGCTGTTGTGGTCTCTCTAAAGAAAATATAAAAAAAAAGAAATGTATCAGCCTAGGCCTCGTAAATAAGGGAAATAAAATATCTTTCCTTTTGTCGGATGACTATAAAAGTCGAAAATATTCCTAAGGGCCTAATTCTTATTGAATTAGTGTCTAGTGTCTCATGTTATGAGAAGATATTTGTATTTTTAAGAAGAGTCACACTACAATTAATTCTCTCACACTGTCGAATCCACAAAATCTATCCACCAAATTTTTCCTGAACTGTCACTCTTGTACATCTCTTTAATAGATGTTGTACTGGTGAACAATGGATCAGAAAATATAGACGACTTTCGGGAAATTATAGAACAGGTGTTCTTGATGTAGAACGAACTCCACTGTAATTATTTGAAGAAAACTTTGATGTGGTTTTTCCTGATAATGGTTCCTTTATAAGTAAACAATGTAATAAACGAACACAAAATGTGTAACTAGTGATATATGAGAGATTTCCGGATTATGTTGGTGTAAATTACCTGATATCACTCATTAGAAAATACCTCATAACACTGTCCAAAGAATATTCAAAGAATACAGATGTAGAAGATGGAAAGTCTAGGTCTGTCAGTGTCTTTAAAGCTGACTCTTCAATGGGGCCAATTAATTTACAGACCCATAGGTATTTTTATGATCATTTTGGATGGCTGATCAGAATATCTATCAATATAGGGAGTAAACATTTATTGGAGTTCAATATAGATATATATTTTCTTATAGAGAACCTTAGATATTATATGATTTATATTATATGATATTATTTGATTAATGACTACAAAGCCATTAATACAAGTATAGTGTGTTGGAGTTGGAGTTGGTGTAGTGTTAATAGCAATATAGTGTATTGGAGTTCATCGTAGATACATATTTTATTCTTAAGAACCTTAGATATAATATTATAACATGATTAATGACATTCTTGTAGCTTCCGAGTACTTGTCTTCTTTATTGTTTTATCACATTTTATATCATGAAACTTCCTTGAAATCTCATCATAGATTTCCCAAATAAAATTATATGGAAGATAAAAAAAATTGACCGGTAGTTTTTGCTCAGATCAGAGTAATCTTACTATAACAAACCCGGTGAAATCACAATTTGCTTATTGTGCAGAACTTTAGTCCAAACACAGACACGGTGATATTAAAACTTATAAAATTGTGGATCAATTTGAATGAATAACACTGAACATAAATATGCATATAAATATGAAAGGAACATTTCATATTATCCCTCTCGGCTCTATAATTTTCTTTTAAAACCACCTCTTCTTCCCACACAGGAACTCACAGTTAAAGGTCTTGAGATGGAGATTAACAAAATGAATTGCAATCATCAACGTGAAGTCACCGAATTGAAACGTGATCACCAGCAACAATTGTTGGATGCACTTGACGAAGCTCGTCTCAAGCATGAACAAATTGAGAACAATATACGCGAGTCATGCACCCAGGATCGTGAGGCAATCATAGAAAAAGAACGCAATGCCATACGTGACAGGTAGGAACGGGAATTTTTGGTTAATTTTATGAATGCATTACTTGTAACTTTAGTAACTTTTCTATTCTCTATTTCCAGATTCGAACGGCAACTGGAAGAGGAACAGAAATCGTACGATGAGCAGAAGCAAAAATTATATGAAGAATTTGCGATCGAACGTGAACGTTTACAGAACGAATTAAGAGCCAAAGAAATGGAATTCCAAACAAAGCGACAAGAGATGCAGCGCGAGAAAGACAGCGACTTAGATGAAGTAGTGGCTGAGTTGCAGGAGAAAATGTCCAAGCAAGAGGAAAAGTATCAGGTAAGCGACAGGCGAAATTAATTGGTTGTGGATATGGTAAAGTTACCTATGAGTCTATTGTAGAATCGCATCAATACAATTGAGAAGCAGTATGAAGCAGACTTCGCACTGTGGAAGCGTGACTATGAGAATAGTTGTAAAATGGCTCAGATGGAAAAAGAGAACACCATACGACAACACTATCGGGCGGAGAGGGACAGACAGATTGATGCCATTGTCAGTCGTATGGACACAGAGGCGGAGAAGAGTGCCGAAGAATACGAATTAAAATTGAAGTAGGTTTTTCTACTTAATATTTTTCATGTACGCAAAAAAGTCAAACCTTAAATTAACTCAGCCGCCTGAAGGAAAAATACGAAAAGGATATTGAAGAAGTTGAGAGTGCGGAGAAATCGCTACGGGAGAAATATACGGAAACACGTAATAAATTAGCAGAATCCGATGCGCAAGGCAGAAATTTTGAAGCAGAAATGAAACAAATGAAATTGGAATTGGATTATAGCAAAAAGGTAATGATCACAATAGGAATTGATCTGATTTTAGTGGGTAGTGCAGAGGGGGTGAGAGTCAATTTTGATGCCCATTCCATATGTCAACTATCGTCAAATCATGTGACAGAAAATTAAAGTAATAATTCAGAAAAAAATGTGGGGGTGATAATAATTTCGTTTCGCCTCTATGGTTAAACGAAAAGTATCTTTGGAACTTGAGCCATGTATTTCTTTCCTCACTGATTCTTCCATAAGAAATATTTTTAATTTCCTGCATAAACAGATCCATCTTTTGTAGCGAACCCATAATGCCAATAATGCGTTTAAGTCCCCTAAAGAGCGAAAGATACTTCGATAACGCTGAACATGAATCTGTGTTCCACTTTTATCTCCTTGGAAAATATTTTATACTTTCCTAGAGGATTTTCCTATATGGTCACGGACAGAGAGTGAGAGGAAGAGAGAGAGAGTTAACAATAATAATTACATTTTAGATGTGCAACGATTTTCTAACTGAACGCGAACAATTGCGCGATAACGTACGCAATGAGGTTCAAACCGAAGTGAACACTCTTAAAACCGAACATGACCACGAAATTCAAAAGATACATAAAAGGTAATTCAATAAATTTATATATTGAGATCGGCTTGCTCAAAATACATTATTTTTTTATAGAGTACAGCAGGCCATCGACAAGAAAGACACTACTATTGATATACTGCAGAAGGAGAACGGCAGCATGCGTGAACGTTGCATTAAGTTGGAGGCAATCATACGTCAACAACGTAAGGACTATTGTGTTAAGTGATTGAGGAAATCACAACTTTTGGGGAGAATATGCAGATTGAGAAAATTATTTATGTCGACTTTTAAATTTAAAAAGCAGTTAATTTATTTCTGAAGCGTTTATGTTAAGCGCTTATTTAAATAACTGCATTTTCATTTGTCATTTGATTAAGCTTAATTATTAATTTTAAATAAATTTAAATTTAATATTTAATTAATATAACTTTTTCGCTGTGGAACTACGAGGAATTAGTTCGTTATATTGAACATTTAATTGAAAAATTATTTTTGAATATTAAGCACAACAATTATCGAATCTCTGAAGGACTGTCGTCGGTCTGACAGTTTAAATATAAATAGTTTCATATAACTTCATTTAAATAATTGGCATGTGCCACTTGACCACATACCATTGTATCCGGGATAGTGTCGCATAGATCGGTCTGAAACTGGAGTTCATAGGAATGCTCATGTGCTATTTGTGAGCAATGGCATACTAGGTACGACTTAAAATACGACAGAAAGAAACATTTGGATGATATTAAATTGGATGTTGGGTAGTAAATATTGGATTCGATTTGGTGGACCATAAAACGAAGGTAGTGCTGAGGAGTTCCCGATATTACAGAGGGGATACACGGTAAAGTTGCACGCTATCAGCTGAAAGGCTTTCAAATGGTTGGGGAACATTAATAGAATGCCACCCAGGACGTTACAAATGCTAACATAGTAAGATGTTACTATCCGACAATCATATGGAACTATGCTTCTGACGTACACATACTGAAAGCAGCAATAGTCGTATACGTTTTGCTATCATTCTGCTAAATTAAATATTTCCTGGTGCAGCCTGAAAGTATATTTTTTCCATGTAATTGCCATGAAAACATGAATTGTTTTTTTGGTTTTCACATAATATTATTGCATACATTTAGGGTGAACTACTATCTCCTCTGATATGTTTGTTTCATTGTATTAACAATCACGATAAAATTTGGATCCTAAAAGTATGCTATTTTATTAATTTTTATTGATGTTTCTTTGCCACAAATATATTAAAATTGAAATGCTGTAGTGGCAAATCGATACATTTGAATTTTGTGACGAAAAGGCATTTCCGTAAACGCGAATAAACTTTAGATCCAAATTATAAACGTTATATTCAAATTACTTCTAGAACATTCCGTATGTCCTGCTACCACATTCTTTTTCAATTCTATAAAGCATTAGTGATCAGTTATTAGTGATGTTGTCTCTCTCTGTGGTACTACGAGACATAAATCATGATATATCATTTGCAATTATACAAAAAGTTATTGGGAACATGCTGAGTAAATAAGCGTTGAACTCCAAGAAAGATCTGTGGAACGGCGTAGAGTATAGTGGTGTGTGGATAACACAATGACAAAAACTACCAAAAAGAATAAAATAAACGCAAAACTTATTAAACTGGTCTAGTAAATAAACATACAGTGTGTCACAAAAGTATTCGTTGCTGGGCTATTCTAGTAAACTTACTCGAATTTACCCACTTTGGAATGTTTTATTTAATTTTAAATATTCCAAAGTTGAAAAAATCGAGTAAGTATATTAGTATAGCCCCGCAACGAATACTTTTGTGTCATACTGTATGCCAATTTTTTCTATTTAAAACAATTATTAATTATTCTTATCAAACAAACAATCCAATTATCGAATTATTACCCACAATGTAGTAAACCCTTACTAGGGTGTAAAGAGAAAGTTGAAATCGTTTCCACAACGAAACCTAAAAACTGATTTATTATCCAAATTTTACAACTGCGTCAAACATTACGTAAAATACCTCCTGCATTTATAATGCACCACTTTCAATTCTGAGACGATGCGAACGTTATTTTGCGTTGTAAATAATTTTATTATATAATTTCTGTTATGAAAAAAATTATATTTTTATTGAAGCACTAAATGCAGATATTTATAAATGCAATTAGCAAACGTGTTGAAATTGCATAAATCTAAAATATTTATGAATATAAAAATAATAAGAAAATAAACTGTGCATACTAATGTTTGGAAAGGAATGTAGGTCAAATTGAGTCATTACGGTGCTAATTCAATTCAAATTCTTCGTTGTATTCTGATACTAAGGGTGTTCAGCGGAATATTTGCTTGATTTTTTAATTATAATTTTAATATAGTTTTGTGCAAGTGTTCTTTGCAGACACACTCCGCCCGGAAATTGGTCCATATCGTAAATCGTCAGTTTCGCCTTACGAGTTGTTTACTGGCCCAAATCTGTTTTCTAGCTATCTTTATATAGTTCTTAATATTTTATAATTTAGTTTTTAGATGAGATTTTTATATAATACAATTTATGAGAAAATATTTAGCAGTTAAATCTTAAAATAATGTCACTTTTTTGTCAAAATTAGGTGATTACCGAAGCATACGCTATAAAATGTTTGTTTGGTTTGAGCTTTTGTATTCGAAGTTCACACTCCCTGGCACTAATACAACGAATCCTTATTTCCTATAAAAGAAATCCATGACTCATTTCTCCTACGTGTATATGAGGCAGGTGTACATACATATGTGTAGTTACAAGTGTGAGTAAGTGGATTCAGTTCATTTTCGGAATTCGGAAAAGTTACTCATAAAAAAACCTGTTGCCATGTATGAGTACATCGCAACATGTTGTCATGTAAGATTGTGAGCAACATGTTGACGGTAAATAAATTTGTGTTTGGTTTAATATAAAATGTATTATAATTTAAACAAAAATCAATATACATATTATATATTTTATAAATGACATGAGAAATGTTTAATTATTATATATTAATAAAAATAAATATTAATATAGAAATTAACAGTTCCAGCAGCTATACATATGCGTAAATACCCAGATACAGTGGTGGGCAAATAATAACGATGTGTATGTTTCTCATTGGAAGCATCAAAATTGAACTACAGTTTATATAAGTAAAAGTTTTACGATTTTATTATTTTATTAATATATATTAAATTATATTTATAATATTATATTCTATTAAATATATTATACACATATATTCTATTTTATATAATTTATATAAGATATAGTAATTTTATATAAGCTATAGTAACAATTTTATGTACGTAATAATATGTTATGGGACTTTATTGGGACCCAGATTTATACTAAAACTTGCAAGCTGTTTAAGAGAATGAAGTGCGTTCAAATTCATATACATTTAGATAGCATAACCAATTGAACAAAAGTTGTTAAATGGGCAGCATAAATGGGTAAAATATTAAAGTAACATCAGTTAAATAAAATATAAAGAATATTGAGAAATTACTGAAGTATTTTCAAGCTTATTTTTTTTTTCATAATATTTCAATAATTTTGGTGGGAGTTGGGAATGTTACAAAATGTATGTAATAAATTCTCTAATTTTAGTGTCTCCTAAACACTAATAGCATTATTATGGATATAATATGCATGTGTTTGGATAGTTCAAGGCTGGACCATTTTAGTTTTTCAGCTTCTAGCTAACTTGGTACAGATCGTCTCTCTACTACCATTACCGAAAAAATATCAATGGCGTTGGAACTGATTGAAGTTGGCGATTATATAAGTCATGTTGAATTGCGATCATGAGTATTGGTAATAACACTGAGCAAACAATATACGAGAATGTAGAGAGCTCAAACAGCGAAAATAGTGGTTTAATTAAACCACTGGTAATTGTTGTTGTATGGGAGCTCCGCTTATGAAACACGCTGTGCATTGGGATCTAGCACTGAACAATTTATTAAACCACTATTTTCGCTGTTTGAGCTCTCTATATATAATGTTTGCTCAGTGGTAAGAGTCAAGTACTGAATATTCAATTTCTTTCATATTTGCATTTATGCCTATGTTCGATGATCAAAATATTATGGATAATACTGCATAATTCGCAATAAAGCTAAGTTTGTGAAATTAAACTTTTATTTTCATTGATTTCAATTTGAAATTCTATCATGGGCAATGGTCATGAAGATATCCAATAAAGCGAAGTTTGTGAAATAAAATTTTTATATTCATTGATTTTCTCCAATTTTCAAAGTGACTTTCTTATATACGACTGAAGCTCAAGTTAGGCTGAAAAATGGCCAAAATTTGATACATTTTTCAACACAGTCCCCCTTGTAGCTCGACAAATTTGATACAAGGCCTTCAAAAAATAGGATCAGTCGAACTCTAAGATATAGGCTGCAGCTTCGTCGTTAATCCCTTCAAAGGTAATGATGTTCTATGCAGTAAATGAAATAGTTGTAATACTTTATTTCTGATATATTCAGAATCTCATCTATAAACATTCAAGTACACTTTTTTTCTCCACCACTGTATCATGTTTATACACATAAATTGAAAAGTATTAAGGAGTGCTTGGTATAAAAATACTTTTCTCAATTAAATTGAACCAAATTCTCTCGCAAATGTTTACAAAATGAATTGAATTTTTGTAAACTCCAAATATTTAGAAGATATGGTATTTTGTGTTGTCGGTAATTTTAAGTGTTTAGTTTATACTCATATATATAGATTTACGCTTCAGGAATTTTATTTTGTAAGCAAATTTTTTTAACACTTTAGACACACCTTTGTTTATGCCCCTATTCTCAATTGTAAATCGATAATTAGATTAAGAAGTGTTAAACTTACGGAATTATGTAACTGCAACAGGAAAGCATACAATGAGATATTTATTATTCAAGTATCTCTCATAATGCTAAAATTGGGTGAAGTCTGGTTTTGATTTTTGAAATATTTTCGTTTTTTACGTACAAAAATTTGATGGTAATCAAGGAATTTGTATTACAACTATTCTGTTTACTGATTTATATCTCATGTTTTCTTCTATGTTTGTACGACTGATGTGTGAAGAAATTGCAAGCATTGATATGGTTTGTTATTTTAGTGATTGACGCAGAAAAGTAAACAAATTTTTATCTCTTATTTGGAATTATAATTAAACAAACTTTTGCCACAGCACACCAAATGTTGATATTTTTCATGGATAAGCAGATATTTATAACATTATAAACATAAATAATCTGCTTGAATATGGTTCCTTGAAGTGCAACTTTTTCTAGTACAGTGGAATACGATCATTGGATGGAATATGTGAATGGTTTTGGTTGGTATGCGTTGACAAATGACAACATAATATTACATGGTGAGGTCAATAGACTAGTACCCTCCTTTAGTTTTCTGACCAAATAATGGTGCTGGTTTGTGAACAAAAAGCTTTTCTTTGTGAAAAATACGGGCGACCAGAAGCAAATGGCTTTGATACCATTTGCATAGTAATTTTGACAGATTCGATATGCGAATTGCTCTATATCTTTATTGATTTTACCGTGTACGATTATTTTGCAATGTTCTCAATATAGTCTGCAAAATATGTATAATTGTTGTTTAGTGGTAATGTATGGTAATGTATATACTTTATTACATAAAACGTGCTGGAGGTGGTCAGTGCGGCCCAAAGAGCTCTCTCTACCTTTCAAAACTTCACGAAAGAAACTACCTATCATATGAGTTAGTTTAGTATTATATGAGTTAGTTAATTTATGAATTTTATTTGTTTTTGTGGTGCAAATGTTAATAAAACGTGGAATATATGATGATGTGTGAATAATACAGAAGTTATCTTAAACAAGACTTTATTGACAGGTGTAACGCGTGATCACCTAAACTATCATAATCGAAGTTTTTTGAAATAAAGTTGTCGTTGAACGTGTGTTTGTTATATCAGTGAGATTTTCAGTGATTAATATTAGATATTTATTACTTTATTTATTTCTTATTTTAACTTTTAATATATTTAAAGGTTCGGGTTTTTTTCTTCTACGTTTAATGACGCAATTTTTGTCACAGTGAACGAAACTTTGTAGTGATACTGAACGACGAATAATAAGTTCGTCAAGCCAAGGAACCCAGATACTTATTACCTTCTTGGAGAACAATATTTCGAGGCTGCAATTTGGAAAAAATAGACAAACTAACATAAGTTATATTCAGGTTTGTAAATATCAGAAAAAAGTGTGGGTTTAATTAAATTATAATCAAGTTTTACTTATAAAATCTTTTTTTTTGAATTTAAAAATAAATCAAAAACACACTTTTCTACTTAGCCCTCTTTCCGAGTAGAAAGGCATTTGTGCATTTCAATTAATGTTATCTAGTAATCGTAAAAAGACTGGTGCCAAATTTGAAGACAGTTGCTCAAGTGGTCTTATTTTTATATTAAAAAAAAATAATTTGCTTTGTACACGAGCCCCAGATATATAAGGATATAGAAAATATATAGTGATATTGCTTTTTAATAATAAATTGTATATTAACAACACAAAATTTAATTTCCCCCATCCTTTAACTTCAAAGTTTCACTTCCATCGTACTTACCGATCAAACACTTACTTTCGTTTTCTCAGTGTAGTTTATAAATAAGAATAAGATATAATAGCGCTATTTTTGTATACAATTTGTTTATAAATATTTTTCTGCATGTACGCAGCAACTATGACAACATCATTTATCACTGTGCTGCGTTCTCTTCTTTGAGTGGGGAGGCAAGTTTGCAAAAAGTGTTTTTTGCACAATAAAAAATGTACGAGTATCTGAGACTGCGTGTATCTGCAAATTGAAAGACTGCTAGAGAGACAACGCTCAGCGTAAGCACAGGAAGTTATAAACAATTTTTAGAATTTGAAAAGCAAATACATTTCCACACAAACAATTCCCCACACATAATAACTCATATTAGGGAAAGTGGTAACTGAATTGGCTTCTAATGTTTAGAGTGCAGTAAATGCCGGTGTGCAAGTAAGTTAGACTTTTGAAGACTTCCTATTTCAGCATCCTCGCTAAAATATTGATTAGTATTGTAATATTAAATATTGTATTTAAGTGTTGGGTATTGAATATTGTATTTAAGTGTTGAACCTTAGAACCACGCAAAAATGTTGCCATATGAATGGTCAGTTTTCACCGGTTGCCAATATTCCTCTTTAGTGTATCTCTCTTACGAGCACTATAACAGAGTTGTCATTAGCTCTGAAATATGAAATGTATATCTTTCTTACAGTCGCAATATACCACCAGATCCACTGGAAATATTTTATAGCCTATAAACCAACTACATCAGTGTCATTGGAGAGGTTTAAATTTACTGGAGGCATTTAAATTCATCTGGGTTATATTTTAATATCATGTTTCTTTATATGTTAGGACATTGAAATAATCTTATGAAATAATCTTATGTAGTATTATAAATATCCTAAATTATTATATAGATTATATGGAGGGCTCACTGCTATACCGAACCAAGTTATGAAAAATAAAAAATGCCGAAACTAGTGCCAATGTCCCCGCATATATTTAAATTATTTTTATTTTAAATTAATATCATTAGTTAATTTTGAATATAAACTTTAAAATTTTTTTTTGGTAGACTAAAATATTCCTTCCAGAAATTAATGGCAGTGCATTTACTTTACCTCTAAATATCTTCGAATTATGTTTTTATGACTTAGTTCGGTATAGCTGTGAGCCCTCCATATATACTTATATTATTATGTAGGTTATATATACATTCGATTGGGATGATTTTGGAAGGCGGCTGATTTTAATTATGGCCTTCTTATTTCGAGAGTCTCATTTCGAGTATCATCTCCAAAAACTTAAGCTGAGTAATAAACTGTATTTTAGAGCGAAGCACTAAAGGAGACAGTTTTCCGATCATTTCATGGAGTCATTAAGTTTAAAAAATTTCCATTTAATCTATTACTCATTTTATATGAAAAATTGGAGACTATCGGATAGAAACACCAAACAGTTTTGACCCAGCGTCTCGGACTATTTTCAATTGATTCGTCGCAATCTTTCATTGGCTTTGACATAAAATTTAGCAATCTCTCGATGATGTCTTATATTAATCTCGAATGATGTCTTAAGTTCGTAATCTCTCAGTCTCATACATTGATATTGGAGACTGCCCATCTCTACATTGTTTATACTCATGCTTTAAAAAAATGAAATTATCTGTGATGGACATAATACTCAATGAAATCAAGTAAATAAACTCTTTCTTGTAAGTGAGGAATTAATGCATTAAATGCACATTTGTACAAACAATTTGGTAGGACATCACCATGCTAAAATTAGTCGTTTACGTCCCAGTGACTTCCTGCTGACTTTCTGTGGAACATAACTCTACGCATATACCTGTATGTCCACAACTTCCATACTCGTATGCCTACGCATAAGCACAGGAATAATTCAGGCTCCTGAATCTGAACTTTCAGCACTTCTCTTTTGCTTTTATTACCGCGCTTCACCCACTAACATTCCATTTAATTTCTGCATCGTTTTACGAGTAATGAATTGCTACCATCCCTTTACGCACTCCAAATTTTAGTTTCTACGCTTTTAAATTCATACCCAAAGACACGGACCTCTCCATAATGTGAGGGCACTAAGTTGGCGGAGGACAGAGAGGACTTTCAATAATGTGAAGGCTCAAAGTTGTTGGGAGACAGGGGTGACTCTCAATAATCTCATGACACAAAGTTGTTGTTGGACAGGGGGGAGGGGGAGGTAGTCTCTCAATAATCTGAAGATACAAAGTTGTTGTTGGAAAGGGGGGATTTAGCCTCTCAATAATCTGAAGACACAATGTTGATGACGCTATTTTCTCTCAAGAATTGGAACATTTTAAACACATCAAGTGTCGAAAATTCGCAACTCCCAAAAGTGATGTAATTATTTTGCTAACGAGTCTTTACTGTAGTATCTTCAAATGCTTATGATTTTTATCTGGGCTGTTATTTTTGTATTTGTGTCAACCGTTTTGTTGTTGTGGTATTTTGCCTGCATATATTTTTACTAAATTACGGTGAATAATGTTAAACTTAACTTCAGTCTACTTCTAGACATTCTAGACTTAATTCGCTGTTGTTGACGAACATGATTAATGTTTTTGCCAACAATTAAATAAATGAAAAGTGTATTTTCATTGAACTATTCAAGAACGAAGGAGAAACTGTGGTAAGCATTTGTGGTCTCTACAATTATTAGATAGTCGAACATTATTATTTTCACTATCGTGACACTGATATGTCGCCAAAATTGAGCTATAATTCAACTGGTCCAATATTTATACGTCAGCCAATCGATGTTAACTGTATTAACTGCTAATATGAAGCATGTTTGGAGAAATTATTGTTAAATTTAAAAACATCAACAACATTGGTTGGGTGGTTAAGTGTTATTCCATTAAGTTCTCTGTATATTCCATTAAGTTATCTGAATATTCAACATTAGCTTTACTGCACTTTGCTTAATTTAGACGAATTTTTTGTTGCTTATATATGAAATTTTATTATGCAGATATATTGATAGCTTTACTGCACTTTGCTTAATTTAGACGAATTGTTTGTTGCTTATACGAGGGCGGATTGATATTGAAGCTACCTAAGTAGGAAAAAAACAGTTTTTTTTTTTCAAAAACCATTTATTTCTCAACATAGTCTCCTTTTACTTCGACACACTTAGTAAGACGATATTCCAACTTTTTTATACCATCTGAATAATACGATTTCTGGAACCCCTCAAAATACGCGTTAGTTTCGGTAATCACTTCTTCGTTTGAGATGAATCTTTTTCCTGCGAGCCATTTTTTCAAGTTTGGAAACAGGAAAAAGTCACTAGGAGCTAAATCTGGATTATAAGGTGGATGATTAACCAATTCGAATTGTATTTCACGTATTTTTAGCATCGAATCTAATGCTGTGTGAACCGGTGCGTTGCCTTGAAGAAAGAGCATTTTTTCTTCTTTAAATGTGGTCGTTTTTCCTTGATTGCATCAACCAATTGATCCAATAATGCACGATAATACTTTCCTGTGATTGTGGATCCTTTTTCAAGATAATTGATGAGCAATATTCCGTGTGCATCCCAAAATACAGTGGCCATAACCTTGCCAGCCGATTTCACTGCCTTCGCCTTCTTCGGAGCACTTCCACCACCTTCCACCCATTGTTTCGATTGATTTTTGGTTTCAGGTGTGTAGTGGTGGACCCACGTTTCATCAACAGTTATTAATCGACGCCAAAAATCAACAGGACTACGCTTTATCATGTCCAAACACCGCTGTGAAGTGGTCTGTCGAACTCGTTTTGTTCGAAACTGAGCAAACGCAGCACCCATCTTGCCGATAGCTTTTTCATATGCAAATGTTCATGCAAAATGTTGAACACACGTTCATATGATATGTTTACTATTTCAACAATCTCACGCAACTTGACTCGGCGATCATTCATAACGATATCAAGGATTTTCTTGATATTTTCTTCAGTAACCACCTCTTTTGGCCTTCCTGTTGATGGTATTGTTGCAGTGCTTGTTCGGCCGCGTTTAAATTCAGCAATCCAATATTTTACCATGTAATCTGACGGAGCAGACTCACCGTAATGTTTATCGAGCTTTTCTTTTGTCTCTTTGGCCGTTTTCCCTTTCAAATAATAGTGTTTAATCACTGCACGAAATTCGCTTTTTTCCATTTTTCAAGAAACACAAAGTTGCTTACTTCAAAAAACTACAACAAATAAACTAATCGATGAATTTGGGTGAAATTTTAACAGCTGACGTTTGACAGATCGCAATTTCTAAAAAAAAAGTTTTTGTGTTTGTGCTGCCATCTAGCGCTAGGTAGCTTCAATATCAATCCGCCTTCGTATATGAAATTTTATTATGCAGATATATTGAAGATTATTTTCATCAAGGATTTATTCCTATAGAATCCTTAATTTGGTTTCATATTGGTTCTTATATTCAGGATGAGTCTAGAGTGGACCTGTGGTGGGTATATAGAGCGAGTAGACCTGTAGTATGTACAAAAGGGGACCTATAGTGTGTATGGAAGGGGACCTGTGGTGTGTATGTAAGGGGACCTATAGTGTGTATGTAAGGAGACCTGTGGTGTGTATGGAAGGGGACCTGTGGTGTGTATTTAAAGGGTCCTGTAGTGTGTATATAGTAACTATATAGGTATTAGAGGCATACTATAGTTCATGGATTAGGTGTAATATTATAATAAATTAATAAGAGAGTGCAGATTCCCTGAGCTTCTCCCTTAAGTAAGGAAGTTTTTTCTTAATTTGTCACTTAATAGCGATATTCCTTCATTGCTCTGCTATCTTCACACCGGAAATAAATACAGAAACCAATAAAATTGACACTCTTTGTCACATACTGTGAACATGCTCAGTATTTTTAATGGTTGTTAATTTTTACACCACTATTTAACTAATTGTGCTATGCGGCATGTTCGATATTTTTTGCATTTGCAGTAATGGAAAATGTTGCTAGCAGCATTTTCCCCACTCAAAATAACTTGTTATTGTTGATAGGGCGTGTTGCTCGCTCTCAATCGTTGCTTTTGTTCCACGTGTGTGTGCGTGTATTGGTGTACGAATAGCGTGGCCTGGTGCTGCGGATAGTTGGCTGGTGGTGGAGTTTCTTAGTATACAATTCAAAAAATATACAAAAGCGAATATATACCACAAAATACGTTCCACACACTCATACACATAAACTTGCACACACACAAATTCCAAAGCACCGAATAATCCGAAAGATGCGCATCACTTATTTAATTTTCGATACTATTCGTTTATACACTGTCAACGGTTGCGGACTAGTACGGAATACGCGAGCGAGCATTAATTTTGCCAATTTTGAAAACAGTCCAAAATAACTGAAATATAATTTTGTATAATTTTTTTGGGAAACAAAAAAGTGAAGAAATTCTAACGCCAGAGTTTTAGTGTCAATAAATTGAATACATAAATTTAATAAACAACAACATGTTCAGTTCATTTACAGGTAAAAGAAAAAGTTTTTATTTTGATTGGTAAAACATATTTTGAATATATTGAACAAAAAAAAACTTTTTTTTTATTAAATAGGTTAAAAAAATCGTTTAAGTATAAATATGCAATTCTTATTGATTTCTGATATGGAAAAAACAGACAAACACACACACACACATACACACATAGGACCAACACCATTAGTCATCAGCAATACACACGTCGTCATCCTCATCCTTTGCATACTTTTGGCGTCTTCATATGGAAAATTACTAGTTTATTGGTGTTGTAGTGCTTGTTTTCAGTATATTTTTTGTTGGTTTTTTGTTATTTTGTTGAGGCACCGTGTACGCCAAGGACTTTTTCCATTATGTCATCAGCGCACGTAGCACAGTTACCCAGCAATTCTTTACTCACCCAGCAAGCATAACCTTTCAACCCATTTTCAATACTTGCAATTTCCTTTGATTGTTGTTGTGGTTACTTTGGTTGTTGTGTAATTTGGTGTGGCAAATCAACACCACAGTGCAGTCACAAGGACGACTTTCTTGTGTTTAATTGGTATACATACATAGATTTTTTCATAATTTTAAAGTTTATTATATACATTTTTTAAAATAATCTTTTTTTGTTTAAATTTCTGTTAAATAATTGTTTTTTTTTTATAATTTTTTGTGACCTTTTTTATATTTTTTTAATATCTATTTCAAATATCGTGAGAACGTTTTTTCAATTGCAAGAAAGAACAGATTAAACTATTCACATATGGCATTTATTTGCTTGATGCTTGTTGAATATGTTGAAAATTCAAATAATGCAGAGTCAAACATCAGAGAGCCACAAGTGGTAGTGGGGGTCCATGTGTCCTCAACATTCCTGTGCACAATTTGTTGTTTCTGCTTTCGTGCTGGCTCTATTTTAAATACGCAGTAGCACAGTTGGCGCAGTAGCAGAGTTCCATTGGTAGTTCTAGCGGCGCGCAGAGTGTGGTATGCGGTTCAGCTGTGTTGTTGTTGGTGCTGCTGCTTTCGCTTCTGTTGCTGCTACTGCTGTGGTTGTTGTTTTCTTTGCATATTGTTGTTGTTGTTTCAGTGTGTGTGTATGATTTGTAAGTAGGTGTTATTGCAGCGGTTTGTGGGAACTTTTCCACACCCTTTTTCATGATTTTATTAATTATTTAATTGTTTGGAACGATAATATTTTATATAAACGATTGACTTCTATTCGCTAAAGAGCGAGAAAGAGAGAGAGCGAGAATAAATTAATTTTCATCAAAAAGGTTGCATTCAAAACTGATTTAAGGGAGTGGTGTGGTGTTCACATTCACATACATATGCTTGTGTGCTTGTATATTACAGAACTCCTGGAGGAGAATTTTACGTCGATATTTGCTCATGTATGCGGGTAAATAGAGTAACCTTCAATTTGTGAGTTAAGTGCAAATAAAGAAACTCTCTCGTGAAGTTGGTCTCAAGTTAGGAAATTGGAAAATCAATCAAACAAAATTAATATTGATTGGATTTTTGTTATTTATTGTTTTAAATGCCCATTAGAAAATTTGAAAATCAATTAAAAGAATGTATATTGATTTTATAAAATTTATTTACTGTTCTAAATGTCCATTGTGATATTGTTGAGTTAGGATGATATAATGAAAATAGTCTCCAATTTTGCAGAAACTATGTCCCGCTTTGCTCATTGAATTTGGTTAATTATCCCGACAACCCTTCACTGAGATATTAATTAATTTTTAAGTGGACCAATAATTCCCGTACATTAAGTTATTGAAAGGAAATTGCATTTTCCTGTTCGTTAATCAATTTCTCACAACCACCATTTAGGGCGTATCCCAGAACAATAAAGCACTTATTCTATTTAGATTAATTTCAGCTCGGAATTAATTGTTATTAAATTGTCGGAATAATTTGAAACCTATAAAATTAGCTGTAGCATATTCTATCTCTGAGAACTGAAGGGTTGAAGACCTCTGGATGATACACATTTCTTCGTCCTCCTAAGCCACGAAATTAGACGGGGTTTGTTGAGAACCAGTTTTGGGAGTGTGAGAGGTCAGTTTTGTGTTGGCGCTTCCTTCATATACACATTGATCCTATACATATACGAGTATACAGAGAGTTGTGAAAGTTTGTTGATATGCTTTCTTCTTTTCATAATTTCAAATGTCATAGGATAGAATGGTACTTCTGGTTATTAAGTATGTAGAGAACACCAGTATGAAAAAATAAAGGCAACTACAAATTATATTCGTGTCAGGTAGAATTGTTTATATTCACACTCATGTGCATATTCCATAGGAAAATTCAGCGTTTAAATTAATTTTGTCCGTACGGAATTGGAAGTTTTTTGTTATAGTCGATATATATAAACTATTGTAAATGTCTTCTTTTTGCCACATATTATTTAGTATGTAGTAACTAGTAACGCTGGTAGTACATATTCTCATGTTCTACATTTTTATTAAATACACATTTTTTATTGGTTCTCATTACCACTCTTTTCTAACAACCAAGGTCAGTTGTGGCACATGGTAACTAAATTCAAAGTTAGTATAAACAAGAAATTCTAATTAAATTCTCCACCATCTCATATACAAAGATTTATGTTAACGTTACAATTTTCATTTTTATTTCATTTTAATTACACTCAAATTTTGTAAACATTTTAAAAATTGCAGTTATTTACATTTAGAACGTTTGTTTTCCATACGTTTGAAATGTGCTTTATGATTTTTATTGACCATATTTTATTTTAGAATTTCCATTAAATATTTTGTAAGTGATGCCACACCCATACACAGTCCTGAGTAGGCGATATTTGGTGCGGTGCGTACGAAAATTTCCGACATGAGTACTGAAATGTTAAAGAATATAATTTTTTTGTGTACTTTTTATACGAATTGTTTAAATATTGTAAGTAAGTTTGTATGTAAATCAGTTTTATACGCGTTGATTCATTGAAGTGTGCCAGTGGTGCGGTGTGAGTATGTGTTTTCGCAGCTTGACCAATTTTAGTTTTCAAATTTTTTGCCTTGCTTTTCCTTACATTACTCTCTGCGTTAGAAATTCCAACACGTAAAGTGTACACAACTAAAAATAACGCAAAATTTAAAAGAAAAAAATATTATTAGGAACGTGCCTAAAATTAGTAAACGAAAAAAATTAATACATTGAAAAAACAAACAATTTCTTCGCAGTGATTATTGCATTGGAAAATTATATAAAACAGATTTTAGTTGAAATTTTAATGATTTTTTTGGTGAAATATTTGGAATATTTTTAATTTTTTTAGAAATGAGAACATTTTATAATTGACGAGTATCTGGTTTTTTATATTCTGTAATTTGGAAATCTTTTTTACATATGGCTTACTTGCTTTGAAATGATTAGTTTTGTAACATCAATTTATTTTGTTTATACATTTTCGATTAATTGGTGTCCATCATCCTTGGAACTGGAAATTTTTAAAAAGATTTTAACTTAAGTTTGTGTAGTAGACGAATTTTAGAGAGCTTTGAAATTATTTTTAACTCAGCCAATGCGTTATTTATGAGTTTTTACACAGCGTAGAACGGGCCCTGGGGGAAGCACTGAAAGAAAGAGGAAGGGAATAGTGACTTCTCCACTATTCTTTTCAAAAAGTGACTAGATTTTTGAGTTGAAATTTTTTTGTATACCAAATCTAAATCATTATGACTCATGCAATTAAATAATGCCGCTATATTCCTTCAGTTATTCAGACATTTTTAGTTCTAGCTTTTGTTATTGATTTACTTTGATAATTTCTTATAAAATTGTCTGAAAAGACTCCAAAGTTCAGAACAATAAAAGGGAGAAAATGTTTTAAAACTTATGGAGATTTCTGATGCAACTATTTGTATGCAACTGTATAACTATGGACCCTATTGTATCTTATTTCACATTATAGTAACTCGATTTTTTTTTAAATTCTATAGAATGGGTGATTTGCTAGTTTGATAGTCAGTCAAATATTTTCTTTAAGTGCCTACTAAAACGTAAAAAGAAATATTCTTCGAATTTCCTAAAACTCTTGATTCTTATTAAACAGTGACCGTATATAGAGACACCTATGCCGGACACCACACCAAATGGAACGAAGTGTTCTTCAGAATTTCTTGCAATGTATTTCTTGTATTAAGTGTATTTCTTTTATCAACTATACTTAAATAAAAAATTGTTAAACGTATAATCCAGAGTTCTGGACGAGGAAGCCAATGAATTATTAGAGGTCCATTAAACTAGGCATATTTATTGTTATGCTTGCTGTACCTTATTTATGCGGCATAGTGCGAATATTAACACTACAGTGCTAGTTCTAGTACAAATATGCAGCATAGTGCGAATTTTAACACTGGTACTAATACTGAATAAACAATGAATAGAATAAATTCAGATGTTTTAATTCAAAATTCTTGTCATAATTTTATGATAAAGAAGTATAAACTTTCGAAATTTAATCATGGAACTCCAAATTTTTGAATGTATAGACCAGAGGTCGCCAAAGTTGTCTATATAGACCCCCAGGGGTCTATTTAACAAAACCGGGGGTGAATCTGAGCCAGGGGATTTTGCGATTTTCGTATAAAAATATAACGTTTGCTATAATTAACAGAAAATTACTTTTATGGGGGTCGGTGGAGATTTCGAAAAATTATATAGGGGTGACCAATGGTATAGGCAGATGCCAGAGCTGGCACGTAGTTTATAGTTAAGACTACTAAAATATTTTTTTTTTATGTATGTAAATCACATTTTAAGGTATGAACTAGGATGGTACTTATGGGTTTTAAGGGTTATGTTATAAAGATGAAAAAATACAGAAAATAATTTAAAAATTATTAATTAATTTAATTAACTAAGTAATTAAAAAATGATTCATCAATTAACGTATGGACTATGAAGGTACTGATGGACTTTAAAGATTATGTTATAAAGATGAAAAACATACAAAAAATAATTAAAAAATTGAAAACCTGGATATGAAAGGGGCCTTTTAATATGATACTAATGACTTTGATGCTGGTGGCAGTACAGGCACCAATCCACTGAAAAGTCCTCCATCAATTCTTTGAAAGTGTTACTTTAAAGGATTTTTCCAAACAACAGTCGGTAGCTAAAAATTGATTATTGATATTAGAGTTTATCTATTCACATTAAAGACTGGCAAATTTATATTATCTACAATCGTCCAAATCTTCTTTATTGAAGGCCGCACCATGTGCCTCCTGGATATGTTCCTGCTTTTACCCTAATATTCATTCATACCCATTATACACCTGTTATGCACGTGTCCAGCGTTGTCCAGAAGGAGGCGTACTTTTTTAGGCGACTATTTTCTGGACTCTTTGGAAGATATCTCAAATAAAACGATTAGCTCCATCAACTGCATCATTAAAAGCTCCAAATGGTTGCACCTTTGAAAACGATGGGACCTGATGTCTCATGCGATATCACAAATGGTCAATGATGGACTAAGTGCGACCTTTGGGCGGCCGTCTTACCTACCTACCTACCCTAATATTAATCATGATGTTAGCTTCTGGATACGTTCCTGTTTTTATACTAATTATAATTATGATATTACCTTCTGAGGTGGCATGCATATGTTTTAAGGCTCACCAAGGCCCAGATTTAATGTGCTATGAGCATTCCTTTTGAAATTTCAATACTTCAATATTTCAAGTTTCATCGAGTGACCTGCCTAAATTTACAACACAAACAAAGTCTTCCATCCCAACAACTTTAATTTATAATAACACAAATTAATTTCTTTAACAAAAATTAAATCCAAAATAAATTTTTTGTGTTCAGTACAAAAATACTTTCTTCATCTTTCTATTCTTCATCTACATGTATAAATTTTCGTTTAAGTTAATATTTAGATAAAAGATATCATAAAATTATAGTATTCAACTTAATTTTTCGTAATTTTAGTTAACTACATTTATTACCATATTTTGATTTATTTTATTACATAACGTTTTCTTTAAGATTTCCAAGTAAAAACAAGAACAGAAATATAAAAACTTATCTAAAAACACTTTCCTTGAGTAATAATTTAACAACATTTTCTCCAACTACCCACGCAAATTTGTTACTTATATTTATGCTACACTTTAAAATCACTTACACACAACTTGATTTTTGATAATATTTAATAAAAGAATAACAATTATAAACAAAATCTCACTACACCCACTACAAACACGACGCATTTTCATTTTTTAAAAGAAACACTGCAAAGCAAATTGAAAAACAAAACAAGAATAAATGCAAAATTCAAAATAAAAATTGTTTACTTCAATTTAAATTATATAATCAATATATAGATTATTAACTTTATTTACTTCCAATTTTTTTTGTTTGTTATTAAACACGCAGACAGCTCCAAATGTAAGTATCTATATCTATCTATCTTAACTGTTTATCTATATCCTTTATCTAGCTATCTCCTTTGTCTATCTATCTCCTTTATCTATCTATCTCCTTTATCTATCTATCGCCTTTATCTATCTACCTCTTTTATATATCTATCACCTTTATCTATCTGTCTCCTTTATCTAACTATTTCTTTTATATATCTATCTCTATCTATGAACCTCTCTCTTTATCTATAGTTACTAGCACTATTCATTTATTAGCTTCAATCACACACTTTTTTAAACAATTTCCTTACACTTGCGCTTGCACTTGGAGCACGATTCTATTTTCCCCCCATAACCGCATGAATGAGCAATAGACCGTTGAGGAATGTTTAATTTCATGGTTAATAAATCCCAAGACAAATTGAAAGTGTCCAATTAGTGGCTGCATAAACACAAACTCGCTGTATGAAGCCATGTTTATAAATAGTTTTGTTTTAAATACGAGTATATTCACATGGAAACCTTTGCCGGCCTTTTTTGGCTTAGCATCTACTTTGCATCTTTCTCTTATCTCAAAATAATATAATTTTTTTTTTTTTTTACTAATTTTGTTTGTTTTTAGAAATTACTACATTTGTATACCCTACACATACTTGTTGAGTACATTGTGTGTGGGGAGGGGTTTGCAACATACAACAAAGCAATTCAATTCCTGAGTTTACGAGTACCTCTATTGTAATTTTTTTTAAACAATATAATTGTAAAGCTAGAAGAGATGTATTCGAACCACCACAAGCCTTAATTAGGGCCTCAAATATGCTTAATGTTTAAGGGCATATTTTATTTATTTATTTATTATATATTCATCTTAGACTTAATGCTCTTTCACACTGGCGCATAACCCTGACAGGCCATGCTTCAATTCTGAATCAGGACCCACCTGTCCCCAACTTTATCGATTATATGTCGGTCTATCCCAATTTGAGCAGGGAATTCGACCTCACTATTCCAAGTCGAAGCGACTGGACCTCAGAAAACCGAATCGTCGGTGAAACAGTCGAAATCTACACCGACGGTTCCAAGCTTGGAGGTAGAGTCGGCAGCGGTATTTATTCCGACAAGCTGGACTTAAACATCTCCCTACGTCTCCCAGACCATTGCAGCGTTTTTCAAGCTGAGGTCATGGCCATTTACAACGCAGCCAAATGGATGCGGAGTAGTGATATCGGCGCAGTTGACATATCTATCTTCTCAGACAGCCAGGCCGCCATTAAATCTCTATTTGGCTCCACGGCCACATCAAGACTAGTTCATGAATGTCGAACATCTTTAAATGAGCTCGCAAGTTACTCTCGGGTGCACCTAGTCTGGGTTCCCGGACACAGCGAAATCCCGGGCAACTGCGAGGCGGACGAGCTTGCCAAGGCAGGCACGCTAATGCACGACATCCACCCCTCTGTAAACATCGGCATTCCACTGGCAACAGCCAAGCTCGAAATCAAACGGAAATATTTGGCTGACGCCTGCAAATCCTGGGCTAACGAGGAATCCTGCCACACGGCTAGACTAACTTGGGCAAGCATGGACAAAAACAGAACCAATCAACTTCTTCGACTTGATCGCGTATCACTGTCGACAACTGTGTCGGTTTTGACCGGCCACTGCATAATGGGACAGCACGCAGAAAGACTGGGTCTACCCTCAAATGACTTTTGCCGAGGCTGTGGCTTCGAGGAGGAGGACGAGACGGTTTTCCACCTCTTATGCCACTGCCCATCCTTGAGCAGAAGAAGAATTCGCACCTTTGGTGCCCCATTTCTTACAAGCCTGACAGAGCTGTCATCCATTAATATTAGGGACATAGCCAGGTTCATCAAAGTATCAGGATGGTTTCCTGAAACATGACGGGGGAGTCGTGCCTTTGCAGGCGCTGTCCTTGCGCTGACTATCACCATCCCAAGTATGGGAACTTTTTTAGTCAGTGCTTGAACGGCGCCACACCGTGGTATCACAATGGGCCATTATGTGTGCTCAAGTGTGCTTTTGGCAAACTGGGCGGCCACTCCTACCTACCTACCTACCTATATATTCATCTGAATATATTATATTAATGTAGAATTTTCTAGTTTTCTTAATATCAATTCATGGAATGCATTGATCTTCATTCCTATAGACAGGTAAATTAACCGCCATATTTACTATATTCATGGAAAAAATGAACCACATCAACGTTTCTTTAAATTCCCACCTTTATATGCAGAAATATATTTATATATATAAATTCGTAATGATTCATGGAGTTTAATAGTTTATACAATGAGAAAAAATCATTAATTTTTAATAAATGTTTCAAAATAATTAATACAAAAATTAAGTATACTTATAACATTTGCTTATTGCAGCAATCAATGGAATTCAGCCTGCATATCTCGTTGCTGTAGTGCCTTAGTAATGGTCGTCACGACCGAGTACAAACATTTTTTACTCATTTGAGTACAGAAATTTTAATAAATACGTACATATGTTTTCATTTGCATGCCAATTTGTATTAGAAACAAATTTGTCGTGTATGACGTCACTATTCATTCCATTTAGCAGCTATTTCTGTATAGTTTTATTAGTCACGCTTCAGTCACGTTGAGAAATAATTAGTAAAGAATCTCAATATTTTGTTCTGTAATTTAAGTCTCTCAGTGCTGAGAATTATAAGCTCGAAACTTTATTTCGCAATATATTTCATATACAAGAATTATATAATTGCAATATATAATAAGGGTATTATATTACGTTACTGCAAAATAAACAAATTAGGTGGGGAGGCTTCGTTTAGTAAGTTGGCTGCTCCAAACACGAACCTGTAAAGTGCTCGTAGTACTCGTATGTGGGTAGAAATATTGGAAGCACTGGAAAGTTTTTTAATGTTCTCTAAGAGAGGGCCTCATTTTAAAGACATAATATCTCACTTGATTTTTGAAATCTCGACTACTAAAATTGTATGTTATGGAAATCATTTCAGGAACAATTTTAGCAAACAAGGTTAGGTTAGGTTAGGTTATATGGCTGTCCTAAGACTCACTTAGGCCTGTTCAGGGCCCATTGTTCCCACTAGAGCTTTTTCCCCACACCTCCGGATCCTCCTTTAACCATCCAGTCGATTTGATAAAAGTAGCCACTTTCGGACAGAATGCAAATATCAGGTCCAGATATCTTCTTCTTCCTTAGCCAAGACAGTGCTGCCTCTATAGCCGCGACCTCTGCCTGAAAAACACTGCAGTGGTCGGGCATCCTAAAGGACATGTTAATATCCAAATCTTCTGAGAATACACCACCTCCCACCCTACTCTGTAGTTTGGATCCATCTGTGTAGATGTGAACCCCTTCTACATGAGGAGGGATGCCATCCTTCCATTCGTCCCTGGAGGGAATGGAGATCTTGCACATACCATTGAAGGCGTACATTGGTGTGATGTAGTCGAAAGAGTCAGGAATACCCCCAAAATGTCTTAAAATGGACGCATGACCTATATTCCTGGCATCCCATTGATGCGTAGCTTTTAGTCTGATAGCTGAGTTTGCAGCCATTTTTTCGCCAAAAAGCCTAACAGGCAGCAGATTGAGCATAGTATCCAATGCTGCCGTTGGAGTCGTTCTAATGGCACTACTTATGAAAACCTCTGTCGTTCTTTGTACCTTTGTTATCAGCCTATTGTATGTGGACTTACTTAGGGCTGTTCATCCGGAAAATCTCCTCAATGCTGTCAAGAAATGCAAGAGCAGAGAACCTTTTCCTGTATAGAGCAATGCACCCACACAAGAGGTGTTCGACTGTTTTCTCTTCCTCGACATATTGACAGCGCCTACAAAAGTCATAGTGGGGTACCCCCAGTCTACTTGCATATCTACGAACCAAACAGTGACCCGTCAGTACCCGTATTACAAATTTAATATCCTGCCTATTAAATGTCAACAGCAGTTTTGAACGCCCGCGATTCCATTCCGGCCAAGTTTGTCGACTTGTTAGGCAGGATGATAACTGTCTCCATCTAACATTTGCCACTTCAACAGTGTACCTATCTATTAGGAATTTGCATGTTGCTAAAGGCATTGGAAATGGAACTTTATCCGGAAGGATAGTTACTGTCCCCTCCCCAGCCAGCTCATCAGCCCTGCAATTACCCTCAATATCCCTATGGCCCGGCACCTAGACCAGGTTTATATTAAAATATTCAGATAATTCAATTAATACTTTATAGCATTGCACCACGGTTTTCGAAGATTGTCTTAATGTCTCCAGTAATTTTATGGCTGCTTGGCTGTCCGACTAGATATATATATATATATATATATATATATATATATATATATATATATATCCCTCGTGGATAGAGGGATATTCTTTATATGTATCATGCCCTATCTTATTGCTATTACCTCTGCTTAGAACACAATACAATGGTCCGGCTAGCGGAAGGATAAACTGACGCTCAGCTTTTCAGAATATACACCTCCACCCACCCGATCATAACCGTCAGTGAAAATGTTAATTTCGTTCTTGTCGATCATGATTCGATAATTCCAGTCCTCCTTTGTGGGGAATATAGTGTTAAAGGGATTTCTTAAATTCCACTCTAATGAGTTACAGTAATCTATAGTATCGAGAATATTAGGAAACTTTTCTACTATAGTCGTATGACCACTGCTACATGTAGTTAAAAGGGAGAGTTCCCTGAGTCTAAAAGCCGATTTCATTGTCAGTTGCTTTCCAAGCAAATCAATTGGCAAATTGTCTAGCATAATGTTCAATGCTGCCGTGGGAGTAGTTTTAAGAGCTCCGCTGTTCTCTGAATACGCTCTAAGTTTTTCTCAACACAACTTTTATGAAGTGCCGGCCACCATACCAGTATTCTGCACAACAAAATCGGTCTAACTACTGTTTTGTATAATCAATGTACTATTCGGGGGGCCATACCACATTTTAGTCCTACTGCCTTCCTACACGAATAGAGTGCTATTGATGCTTTTCTTACTCTATCCTCTACATTTAATTTCCAATTAAGCTTCCTGTCGAAAATCAACTCCAGGTAGCGATCTAGCTAGCAAAAAAATGAATTTCTTTGGGAAATGTGTACAAAAGACAGGACCTTCATTTAGTCAAATTTGGCGTTCACATTCTCCTGGATTAAGAACAGAACTCTCTTAAGAAAGAAACTTTTCCTTCTTAGATGTTCTTTTGCTTTCGTGCAATGGGCCTCGCAACTCGTTATGAGAATTCTACTGATTGCTGCGTTTTCACAGAGTGCGTGATACTTTTTGTTTTATAAAAATATGTCGAAAAGTTTAAAACAATTTTCATTTAATAAAATATTTTTAACCGATTATTGTCCGTGTGAAATATTGGAGTTCTGAGTCAAAATATTGTTCTTTTTCTTAAATAATATGTAAACTCTAAAATCTAAGGATTTACGAACGGAACAGCATTTCAAAGTCATTGGACTATACAACTTTAGATTTATACATATTGCTGTATTCCACGTTCCGTATAATAAGTTTTAATATGGAACGACATTGGTCAGGTAGCCAGAAATATCTTTCGCGTGAAACTGAAAGTCATAATAGCTCTAGCTTCCTTAGCTAAGCTTATTATGTTTTAATTGTAAGGTTCAGTTTGTAATAATAATAATAATAATAATAATAATAATAATAATAATAATAATAGTAATCTTTCGCGCGGTGATTCTACATATGCGTAGCAAGAAGCTCAATATAAAAAATCACTTAAAACACTCATCTAATATTTAGTGTACTTAATTTTACAGTCTATTCCCTTGATTTACTTAAAAGGATATTCCATAGAAACATCTAACGAATAACCATTTTAGGGGATTTCACACAAACCCTCAGGAATAAATAAAAAATGCATCTTACGCTGTTTAAAATGTTCATTATCTTTATCTAAGTATTTAAGTTATACGAGCTTATAATGAAATTTCCCCATTTTGTTAGGAAAACACTTTTAAAATCCGACAGAGAACAGTGAATTCGGAAAGTGTGTTAAATGTTAATCTTCAAAATGTACTTTCTACTCATTTGTTCAATAGAACAATATTTAAAATCCACAAAAAAATATATATATTTATAAGTAGTATTAGTTCGTTGTGAAGTCAAATCGAATCGTTCGAAATTTCAAGAAGCAGTCGGTCCATTAAACCCTAAGAAGGTCCTCTATTAAACCCATTTAACTCTGTTTCACTACGGAAGATACTTCACCCTTAGAGTAAAGAAACGCAACATTTATTATTATATTGTTATGAACTCACATTGGAGTGGGAGGGATAACAATTGTGCAACATTATAAAGGAAAGGTGTTAAAATATTATTTATGATTATTTAAATATCACTTTAAATCCAATTGAAAAAACAGTGCTACGCCCTGGTAATTTCATGTAATTTAACGCATTAAAAGAGAAGTAAAAAAACCGAAACGATCTACGTCAAAAAAAAACACGAGCCATAAATGCGAAAGTGAAAATTGAATAAATTGAATTAAGAAAAAATTGGCTATGCAGACCGACAAATAAATTGAGCAAAGCACATAAAAAAGTGGTAAATAAAAAATGTTATATTTAAAAATAAAAAAAAATGTACAAAAAGCAAGTAATGATATGCAAAAAATTGCACATAAATTTCACATAAAGTGCAACAATAAAACTGACGACAATCAGCACAGTGAATTGGCACAGTTATACAAATTAACAAAGACAACGAGTCAAATGCGAACTTACAGATACAAAGATACAGAAAAAAGGAAAAAGAATTACATAAAAAACTGCGCCGGCATGCGGGTCAATGCACTTTGTCCTAGAAATACAGCAAGAAATTGAAGAGAAAAAAATAGAACAAAAATTTGATATTTTATTGGCACCATCGCCATAACACGCACATCAGCAGCAGCTGCATGCCATTCGCTATTCTCTTGTATCTCAAAGATACAAAATAACGCAGACTCAGTTGTTATACATAAATCTGGTAAATGTCTTTTATCAATGTTAAAACACACAAATCGACAACAAAGGAAATAAATAAAAACAATATATCAGCCTATCCGCGTAGGAAAAATGTGGTGAGCCAATGAAAATAAAGAGCCAAATTCAAAATACTCGTACCCGCAGTTTATGATGATGGATGGATGATGGATGGCGTGTTGTAAATCTGTAAAAGTGTTGTAAATTTCAATATAACCATTATTCAGCTCGATTCGATCAATATTTTTGGGGTCAAAATATGATACAATTTAAAAAAATCAAAGATTGCTGAGATAAAATCCGAGATTATCAGCGGAATTCGTAGCGTATGAGTTTTTCAAAGTTATCGTGGTGAAGAAACTTCGATGCTTAATTAATAACAATAATTAATATTGTTAATTATGGTTAATCTATATTATAATAATATAGTAACTGAGTTCACTCGCATGTACTATGAATTCCATAGAGTTGTCGACAATTCTTTGAGCACCCCAAAAGCAACGCTTTTGTTGATATAACAAATATATAGCACAAATATATGACTATATTTTTATCACTCATCTATGCGTCATTTTATGTCACTGAGTTTTGTGTGACATGAGGTTACATAAGTTTGTCCTAAAGATGGATACATTCGAGTATGTATTGCCTGCCTTCTTGACATCAAGTGTTTCTCTATTTCTATGAACAAGAAAAATTATCTTATGTATCCAACGCTGGCAAAGAGACGCTTCCCCTATATGGGAAAGTAATTCAGCCACTGTTCGGAGCTGCAGGAGACATCAGTACGAAGGATACTTTTATTTGTCAGAGCCAGTAAATGGTTCGCTGACGTTGGAAGTTGAGTAGGACAGAGGGGGCCTAATGCTAACACAATGTGCCCAATTGATGTCTCTTATTGATGTCTCTCTGGAGAGTCACATCTGCTTCATATAACCTTATTTGTGAAATGAAAATTAAAAATTTATCATTATTGAAGAATTATATATCAGAATCCAAAACTAGGGCACAAGAAAGGTACGATATATTGTAGAAATCGCTATATAATAAATATATATAAATATTGTGCTCGTCATTTAGTTTTTCCACTCTATTCGAGAATTCTTCGACCAATCGGATATTATTATTATTATTGACAGGCTAAAAGAACACCGCGACCTAAAAGATCTATTGTGCAGCCTCGTACCCAACTAAAACAGTCCTAGACTGTTTATAAATCTCGTAACTGCTGTGGGCTTAATTTTAACTAGGTGATTTGGAGATATGAACCCACTGCCTAGGTACTTATGTCTGCGTCTTGCCACCGCTGGGCAAGTGCACAGAATGTGTTCTGCCGTTTCCTGCTTCTCTTGACAGAGTCGACAAGAATCGTCTTCTACCACGCCTATTTTCTTTAGGTGGTAATTTAGTTTACAGTGTCCTGTTAAAAGTTCAGTGTATAGTTTGATGTCATTTCTGCTGAGGTTTAAAGAAGCATCTACCCTTATGTGTTCAGGATCAATGAGTAGTCTCGACTGCCGCATGCCTTTTTGGGCTCTCCAGTAGTTTAGCAGACTTCGTTTTTCCTGTTCGCACAACAAGTTATTTGTGAAGCTACTGTTTACCCCACAGAAGGGTTCTGGGCCTATAAAGGCAGTGTCTGCACCCTTTTTTGCTAAAGAATCTGCCATTTCGTTGCCCTCATGTCCCTCGTGTCCCGGTACCCACATTAGCGTAACAGAGTTTCTCGCTGCTAGGGTATTGAGAAGTTTACAGCATTCCCAGACCAGCTTTGATTGGAATGAGAAGTTTATTAATGATTTTAGAGCTGCCTGGCTATCTGAGAGTATGCATATTTTGGTGTTGCGTGTACCCCTGCGTAGACATTCTCTAGCACATAACTCTAAAGCGTGGACCTCCGCCTGAAAAATGGAAGCTGTTTTTCCCATTGCAATTGCTTTTTGGAAATTTGGCCCTACAATTCCAGCTCCTGCACTGCCATCTTCCATTTTGGACCCATCTGTATACCACAACTGAGAGTCCTGTTTTATTGTTATTTCCTTGTTTCTCCAAGCTGAACGGTCACTGATGACCACTTTGAATTGCTTTGAGAAGTCTAATTTTCTGTCCATTTTGTCGAAGACCATGAGGCACGGAGAATTCCAGACAGTGTCCAGAATCTTTGCGTGCCCCGAAAGGTTGCCTTCTTTAAGATGGGCTAGATTAGGTAGCCTTAGGGCCGCGCTGGCCGCCATCCTTTTAACTACAAGGTGTAGAGGAGTCAGTCCAGTGATCACTCCCAAAGCTAGTGTGGGGCACGTTCTCATTGCTCCCGTCACACTCAAACAGGCTATACGGTGAATCTTGTTAAGAGTCCTCTGAGCTCCTGTTTGGTTGACTTTTGGCCACCATACCAACGACGCATAAGTAATCATTGGTACTATTATTGTTTTATATGACCACGCCATCATTTTTGGCCGTAGTCCCCATGTTTTACCGTACAACCTCTGGCAAGCATAGGTTGCTCTTAAGGCTTTACTAGTTATGTATGATAAGTGGTTTTTCCAAGTTAGAGTTTTGTCCAGGATTACTCCCAGATATTTCATTTCATTGGACATTGTTAAGTTTGTGGTCCCTAAACTTAAAGTCCCCAGATTCAGTTTCCTTCTTTTGGTGAAGGGTACCACGTTTGTTTTATTCGGATTTATCGATAGTCCTTTCTCCTGACACCAGTTTTGAGTGATATCAAGAGCTAGTTGCATGCGATCTGTTATGGTAGAGTCAAACTTGCCTCTGACCATAATTACCAAATCATCCGCAAAGCCCTGAATTTCGTATCCGAGGTCATTGAGAGTTTGTAAGAGCTCGTCGATAACCAATAACCATAGGAGTGGCGATAGGACGCCCCCCTGGGGACATCCTTTGGTTGACCTGACAATTTGCTTTGCTGTCCCTGTTTCAAAGATTGTCGTTCTGTTTTTCAGCATGTTGAGAACCCATGTTATGATCAGTCTTTGTATACCTTTCCTGTTCATCCCCTCCTCAATTGATCTGAAAGTAGCATTGTCAAAAGCCCCCGTAATGTCAACCGATGTACAGAGAGCTATTTCTTTACCCTCAAACGCCTTTTCAATTTTGCTTGTTAAGCTATGTATGGCTGTCTCAGTCGATTTGCCTGATTGGTAAGCGTATTGTTCAATATGAAGAGGAGAATCTTTAAGATAAGTTTCCCTGATATATTGGTCCAGAATTTTTTCCATAACTTTTAGCAGGAATGACGTCAGGCTAATGGGCCGATAGGCTTTTGGCGTGTGGTCCGCCTTTTTGCCTGCTTTCGGTATGAAAGCCACCCTAGCCTTCGTCCAAGGTTTAGGCACTATGCCTAGCTCCAGGCTTATCCTGAAAATGTTTGTTAGCACAGGTGCTAATACATCAACACCTTGCCGAAGTAGGCACGGTTGTATATTATCGACACCTGGCGATTTGAATGGTCTAAAAGTGGAGATAGCCCATTTGGTTTTATTGACGGTGAAGATTCTGCGAGCCAGTGAGAGTTCCCTCCGTGTAGGCATCAAGAAACGAGTATTCTCGATGATTTCACTATCCTCTCCGCTAGTGGCACAGCCTGGAAAGTGAGTGTCCAACAAAAGCTGTCCCGTCTCTTCCAGGCTCTCCGTAAAATTTCCGTCAGGCTTCTTGAGTGTAGAAAGCCCGTTTGAGTGATCTTTATTGAGTGACTTCTGGAGTCGGGTAGCTGCTGGGAGGGTTTCAATCTCCTCACAGTACTTTTTCCATGAGTCTCTCTTAGATCTTCTCAACTCATTATTATAGGCCGTTAAGGCACTTCTATAAGATGCCCAGTCACCATTAGACTTGGCCCTATTAAAGAGTTGACGGGCTTTTTTGCGCAAAACATTTAGCTCCCCGCTCCACCAGGGTACGTTCCTAGAACGTTTCTTCACCACTAAATTGCAGCTACTTTCAAAAGCCTCGATTATTATATTATTTAATTTGTTAACTTCAAGATCTAGTTCCTGAGAGTTACTTATTTTTTCACTAAGGCCCGCAATATTTTGCTCTAAGTAAAAGTTATATATCGACCAGTTGGTCTTCCTAACATTTCTCATTTCGAAGGTGCCTCCAATCTCCCCCCCCAGATCAAAGCAAATGTACCTATGGTCCGACAAGGAGACCTCATTAAGCACCCTCCAATTAGAAATGTTATTTGATATGAATGCGCTAGTTAGAGTGAGATCTAACACCTCCCCCCTTATCGCATTCATAAAGGTAGGCTCGTCACCCCTATTTACCACCACCAGATTATTTGTTGTAATAAAATCAAGAAGTGACTCACCTCGCCCGTTCGTGTCCGTGCTTCCCCATACCGTGTGGTGCGCGTTTGCGTCGCAGCACACCACCCACTGTAGACTGCGAGTGCGACAGTACTCCGTAAGCTGCTGGAGCTCGCGCGATACCGCGTCCTCTGTGTCGCCAGGTAAGTACATGGAGGCCAGGACTACCGTTCTCCTCCCTTTGGCACTAGGCACTTCTGCCTGTACTGCCACCAGATCGCGTTGTAGAAGCTCTGAAATTGGGAGGAATTTAATATTTTTGTTGATCATGATCGCTGCCCTCGGTCGGTCAACATTATTATCATAGATCAACTTACATGTTTTTGTCTGCAGACCATTTATGCGCCCATTTGTGGCCCATGGTTCTTGAATGGCTACGAAGTCCAGACTCTGGTGTTCCACCAAGGCACTGAGCCTGTAAGAGGCTGCTATAGCCCTGTGGAGATTTATTTGGAGACAGTGAAGCTGCTTCCAAGAGTTTTGCGTTCGTGATGGGGCCTGGGACATTATTTCCCAGACCGATCCTTGCGGATCTTACCACCCTTTGTGCTCCGCAAAGTTTCCGCAGCCTCCGGGTCTTTTCTCTCCCATTTCCTGAGCCTACCAGAGAGAGCAGATGGTCCTGGACGTTGGGCACGTGTGTTGCCTCTCTCCGCTCTCGGTACTGGCTTTGTGAAAATGGGCCCCGTTTTCGGCTTCTGGCTACTCTGCTTTGCCCGCGCTGCAACAGATGTTGTTGGTTGCTCTTCAACACCAACAGCAGATTTTGCCCTGTTCCCCTTCAGTCTAGGTCGGAGCTGGGCACTGCC